>RXPK01000005.1:203168-342368 GCA_004143645.1 Protaetia brevitarsis
GGTCGGGCGTATATCTAGAAATTCTGGTGCTCGATGGGGCCGTTTCAATTAAATTTTTGAATTTTTCTAAATTACCTTAATTACAATATTATAATAAATAAATAAATAAAAATTATAAACCAAGCATTCCACATCTTGACTGCAGCGAGACCGGTTGCAGCGCATACGTCTATTACGTCATGCATGCAATCGCTTACCGTATATATATAGCATGCATTTACATCAACTACCCACGCGGTGATGCTTGGTATTTACGCGCGCACAGTATTAAAGCGCTAACTTATTAACAGCAGCGGACGGGGTTTAACATGCGTTGTGATAGCGATATTTTTTAACAAATGTAGTAATATAAACTCGCTTAAAATGTACTCGTTGAGGCCATACAAATAGTAAGAGAATATTTGTAAGTATGCTATATCATTCTGATTTCATCAAAATGTGCATTTTATCTATTGCATTGCTTAAAAATGTGTTTGTAGCTCTTCGAATTACGTATCCGAAAAGTACATTATACTCGAGTCCATTATAAGTGAGCTCTTTTGCATTATAATACTTTATGATTTGCTCCTTGTTTCAGAAAATGGCTTCAACGAAGATAAATCAGTCTTTTTCAAGACTAGTCGAGGAGACTCGCGCTCAGCTCTTAGTCGTTGAAGAAAATCCCGAAACAATTGAGTCAGCGATCAAGGAGTGCGGTCGTCACATTCGTGTCATGAATGCAGCTCTGAAGACTGCTCAAACTGTAGCTGAAAAGCAGCACATTTCCAACTTTGTGCTCCTAATGCAGAGCTTTCGGACGATGATGAAGGGGTTACGGGCAATCAGTGGGAGCGGATATAGGCCATCTCATCCCAATCGCGCCAATTATGTAAGCACCCGTGTCAAATGGGTGGATTTAGAGTCAGCCTTCAGCAGTAGAATTCATACAGGAGCCGTGATCAACCTGCAGCATAAGGAGCCCATAGAGTTTTTAAATGATGCCGGAAGTCTGTTTAGTCGGCGGGTACGCAACATCTTGAGAAGGAGTCAGCATTGAAAATAAATGCAGTTTTCTGCGGCGAGTTCGTGGTGGTAAAGGGGGGCGAGGAAGTCTTTGAGTTTAAATATTTGAATACCAAAAATACCCCCATCTACCGCGAAACTGATCTAGAGAAGTTGTTTGAAGAACATGTAAGAGCTCCTATCTTGCAGCAATTAGAGGAATTTCAGGAACGTGATAGCGGTTGGCCCTCAACGCAATCATGAACCTATCGCTCAATATCAACCGTTTCACGCCACAAGTGGGCTCCTCCTATATAGATCTACCACCGCAAATTAAAAGGAAACATGCTTGCATCAACGTGAAAAATGACGATGAAGCGTGCTTTGCATGGGCCATTACATCAGCCTTATACCCAACCAACTTGCATGTAGATAGAACGTCCTCATATCCCCACTACTCAAGCGTTCTAGATCTGAAAAATATCACCATGCCGATAACCATCAAACAAATTCCTCGTTTCGAACAGCAAAACGGGGTTTCGATCAACGTATACATCTTGGAAAAGTCGGGTAGGAAGACGTATAATGTTGTACCCACCCATCTAACAAAGAACAAGCAGGAGAAACACGTCAACCTCTTGCTTATCCAAGATGTGTATGAAGGCGATGACGATGGCTGCAAGCCACGATTCCACTACGTGTGGATAAAAGATTTAAGCCGCCTAGTGTCGTCACAGCTTAGCAGACATGGTCATAAAAAGTACTTCTGCGATCGCTGCCTGCACTATTTTTATTCATCGGCGGGGTTGACATCTCATCTTGAAGATTGTGTTCGAATGAACGAGTGCAAGTTGAGAATGCCAACGGGTGAACAGACGAACGTGCAATTTAAAAATTTTAAAAATAAAGAAAAAGTTCCGTTCATCGTTTACGCAGACCTGGAGTGCCTGCTGGTTCCAATCAAGGGGGATAGGCAGGAGCACATTCCGTGTAGCGCGGGTTATTACGTGAAATGCTCCTATGATGACAGTTTAAGTTTTTATAAATCTTATCGGGGCGAGGACTGCCAGCAGTGGTTTGCGCGGGAAATGAAACAGTTTGCTGAAGATGTTGAAACGGTGTTTCTTTGCCCTCTGCCGATGGAGCCCCTTACACCCGCAGAAGAGCTAGAATTCCGCACCATCTCTCACTGCCACATCTGCGAGCGCCCGTTCGATATTCGCGATGTTAGAGTTCGGGACCACTGTCATCTTACAGGCAAATATCGAGGCGCAGCTCACGATGAATGTAATATAAATTATCAGGATAGTCACGTGATTCCTGTGGTTTTTCATAATCTAAGCGGATACGATTCCCATTTTATTATAAAGAACCTAGCGAAAGATTTTGAGGCCGCATCAATTTGCTTCCTATAACTAAGGAAAAATACATCTCTTTTACAAAACATGTAGACGATAATTTGGTACAGTTTCGATTTATTGATAGTTATCGATTCTTAGCAGATAGTTTGGAGAAACTGGCATCATACTTGGGTGAATATCCTAATTTGTCAGCTAATTTTTCCACACTATCGGCTGAGGAATTTAAATTATTAACGCGTAAAGGAGTGTTCCCCTACGACTATTTAGATTCATTCGAGAGACTTAACGAACTAAATTTACCCAACAAGACGAAATTTTACAACGCAATGACTGATTCGGACATTGCAGATGAAGATTATGCACATGCCAACGAGGTGTGGAATTCTTTCGGTTGTCAAAATTTAGGTGAATATTTGGACTTGTATTTGAAAACGGATATTTTGCTGTTAGCAGATGTTTTTGAACAGTTCCGTAAGAGCTGTTTAAAGTCATATGGCTTGGACCCGGCTCATTACTATACGTTACCTGGATACACTTGGGATTGTATGCTCAAGTATACCCTAGTTAATCTTGAACTATTAACAGATATCAATATGTTAATGTTTATAGAGAGAGGGGTGAGAGGAGGCCTCAGTCAGTGTTCAAAACGATATGTTCAAGCAAATAATAAATATTTTAAAAAAGATTACAAAACTGATCAACCGTCAAAATTTTTAGCTTATTTCGATATAAACAATCAGTATGGATGGGCAATGTCTCAGCACCTACCCTATGGCGGTTTCGAGTGGGTTGAGGATGTAAAAAATTTCAATTTTAATGTACCCGAGAATAGTCCAGAAGGATATATTCTCGAGGTTGATTTGCAATATCCTCAATCTATTCATGATTCACATAGCGACCTCCCATTTTGTCCAGAACACATTAACCCGAAAACGGGAAAACCTCCAGAGAATACGCGAGACGTAGCCAAGCTGATGGCAACTCTAGACAATAAAGAAAAGTATGTAATACATTACAGAAATTTACAACAGGTCATAGAGAATGGGTTGATTCTCGGGAAAATTCATCGCGTATTGAAATTTAAACAATCGCCTTGGCTTAAGTCATATATAGACTTAAATACTAAGTTTAGAACCGCCGCTAATAATGATTTCGAAAAAAATTATACAAATTAATGAATAACGCCGTTTTTGGCAAGACGATGGAGAATGTACGGAAGCACTCCATCATAAAACTATTGACTAAATGGGAGGGTCGATATGGTGCTGAGGTGATGATTGCGAAGCCAAATTTCAAGTCCTCAACTATTTTCGATGAAAATTTAATTGCAATCGAATTGAACAAGACTGAGGTTTATTTTAATAAACCCATTTACGTTGGTATGTGCATACTGGACATATCAAAATTGAAAATTTATGACTTTCACTACTCATATATGAAAGATCGGTTTGGAGATAAGGCGAAAGTCTGTTATACCGACACCGATTCCCTCATATATGAGGTGGAATGTCCTAATTTATATGAAGTAATTCGAGATGACGCCGCGAAATATTTCGATACAAGTGACTATCCTGAAAATAACATTTATGGTATTCCGCGAGTAAATAAAAAAGTATTAGGTATGATGAAAGACGAGAATGCGGGTAAGGTGATGACCGAATTCGTAGGGCTTCGCTCAAAGATGTATGCATGTAGAGTGGAGGGGGAGGATAGTGTTAAGAAGGCTAAAGGTGTAAAACGACACATAGTTAAGAATAGAATTACATTTGATGATTATGTGACGTGTTTACGAGAGGGGATAGAAACATCGGTTCAACAGAAACTGTTCAAGAGCGAAAAACATCAAGTCTCTACCATCCAGCAAACCAAAATTGCTCTAAGTCCTCACGATGATAAAAGATACATTATACCTAATTCAGTGGAAACACTACCGTTGCGGCATTGGCAAATAATGGAAACTGATGTATCGTGCATATGATGCTTCTTATACCAACAACGTAAGGATCCATGTTCACCACTGCAAGCATGGATTTCTGGTGATAGACAAAGATAGAGATATTGACTGCGGTCGGTATAGAAAGAATTTCGATTGTTTCATTCTTAAACCAACTACCGTGGATGATGAACGTTATGCTTCATGATATCTTAAGTAAAGATTAAGCAACTCAGCGGCCCGCCTGCCTGCCCGCTTACCTGCTCTGAGCCACCTGCTTACCTGCTCTGAGCCGCCTGCTTACCTGCCCGCCTACCTACTAAACCCATCATGACGTCAAAGGTGGAAAAGAAAACAACAGAAAAGACATCAGCAGATAAATTCATCGAGAGCAGATCTTTTGTAGCGAACCATCATCATGCCGCTAACATTATCAATACTAAGCGGAATAATCTCGCAAGAATTAATAGAAGAAAACTATTATGCCGCATGTCTTCCTGCAGCTCTAATGTTTTGCGATGAAGCCAGAAAGTTGGGTTATCAACCGGATATTATTTCTGGTTATTTATATCATAAAGATGTAACTACTCCATCAATGCATTTTTGTACCAAATTAGATGGTATATACTACGATCCGATGCTCTCAGTGTTGAGAAACTACTGTGGAGCGAACGAGGAGGAGTTTATATTTGAGGAATGCGATGTTCCACCTGTGGGTGAAGATCAAATCCTAATGAATCTGTATTACACAGAGTACAGGGAAAAAGAATCATTAGTGAACTACTTCGACAGAGCGCCGAAAATTCTCCGCAAGATACGGAAAGCCGTCAACTATCGAGTAAATGGTATACTAAGAAATCGTTGATAAATATTGAAAATATTCTGATGTAAATGCTATATGCGATATTAAAATTGTGATTAAATTTTATTATCTATATAAATGATATTTGATAAATAAACATATATGAATATAAATGTCTTTTAATTAATATAATTATAACAATAACACTCCTCATGTCCGAATACAAAATTCATTGTATTTATATTTAGCTGTTACTACATACACCCAAGTTTGTTTTTGTACATATGTTTTCAATTAAACTATCTAAAATAGAAAACATTACTTAATTAAACTACAGTAAGAGTTGATGATACAACCATCAGATACAAATTTTATAGCTATATACCTATTTCCCTCTCCCCCTCCCCATTAAAATGACATAATTTTTATCTAAGACAACAGTAAAATAAACTTGTTTTTGTATGTTAATATAAGTCACATTTCGCACCTTACTGCCATCAGTTCAAGTGCGACAATGATGGCTGCCACCGTTAATTTCACTAGTACCGAGAATAATTTATCCGAGGCAACAGTAGAAGAAGCAGGAAAGGCGTCGGTCAACGAAATCATTAATACAGATATAAGCGGTATCCATACGAGCCTAGCATGTATACCAGAAATGGGGATGGTGATGGCTGTCGATAACATTCTTGAGAAGTTGGAATCAATATTTAGAAGAATAAAAGAACATCCTGAAACGCAGGTTTTTCTGCCAAAAGTATTCACAATTTTATATGAAGTTCATGGATATATGCGTGATTGGAGAGAATACTTCGAGTATGATTTGTAAATTATAAAGAATTACAAATTAAATAAAATGTAAAACAAATATGTGTAGGTGTACGGTATAAACTAGTACCTGTTCCGTTTCAACGAGCATCATTTACTCGACGGCTGACGGTGCAGTATTAACAAATCATCGTGGAATATTATATTGTCTTGATGTAAATGTTATTTATTGATAAATAAACATATATCTATATAGGGATGTGTCTTTATTACAATCAGAAAAAGTTTTAATCGTTGAAAGTAAATTATCCGTGCGCGAATGGGGTCTACCTATATAATGAAAATTACATTAGTAGTAAATATAATTGTCATTGTAGCAGATGCAAATATATCATTTATCAACTATACTACTATTAGTCTCTCCAATGAATGTAAGGCAAGGAGAAACATAACTAATCGTTTGATAACGCTCTTCTCTTTAAATATCGCTCATCGCGCTGTAAGTTTTGAAGCTAGACGCAAAATTAAGTTTAAAATTAGGTCCAAGCCCAAACAGTGACGCTGCTGCTGTCATCTGTCATATTTCTACAAACAACACCATAATTGAACAGCTAACGGCTTGACCAGGATGTGGAACAGGGAACCGGTTCCCACGGGAACAGGTTAATAAACAGCTTGAACAGGGTTTGGAACACGGGAACAGGCTAATAAACAGCTTGAACAGGGTGTGGAACACGGGAACAGGTTAATAAACAGCTTGAACAGGGTGTGGAACACGGGAACAGGTTCCCTGTTCCCTGTTTCTGTGGGACGATGATTTGATATACGCTAAAATCGATCAGTAACAGATAGCTCCTCCAGTACAACTGGTTACCTGTTTCATTTCAAAGGCTCCCGTGTTCCACACCCTGTTCAAGCTGTTTATTAACCTGTTCCCGTGTTCCACACCCTGTTCAAGCTGTTTATTAACCTGTTCCCGTGTTCCACACCCTGTTCAAGCTGTTTATTAACCTGTTCCCGTGGGAACCGGTTCCCTGTTCCACATCCTGGTCAAGCCGTTAGCTGTTCAATTATGGTGTTGTTTGTAGAAATATGACAGATGACAGCAGCAGCGTCACTGTTTGGGCTTGGACCTAATTTTAAACTTAATTTTGCGTCTAGCTTCAAAACTTGCAGCGCGATGAGCGATATTTAAAGAGAAGAGCGTTATCAAACGATTAGTTATGTTTCTCCTCGCCTTACATTCATTGGAGAGACTAATAGTAGTATAGTTGATAAATGATATATTTGCATCTGCTACAATGACAATTATATTTACTACTAATTTAATTTTCATTATATAGGTAGACCCCATTCGCGCACGGATAATTTACTTTCAACGATTAAAACTTTTTCTAATTGTAATAAAGACACATCCCTATATAGATATATGTTTATTTATCAATAAATAACATTTACATCAAGGCAATATAATATTCCACAACCGACATCAGACTGGTAGTATTTTGAAGCAAATAAACACAAAGCTGGATAAAAAGAATGGCGGCCATAGAGAAGGGAGCACAAGATAATGTTGAATATTTGAAGTCATTAATTGCTCTAGCGCAGACAAATTTGGAAGATAAATTTAATGTGGCGATTGCCAATTTGCAATCACAAAGGGTTCAGACACCGTCGAAAGGTAACCCTTAAGGTAACCTTATTAAAAGAATGGAAAAAAGGGGCGTTGTTACTGAACTCCATAAACCCGCAAGATGCAATTTTCCCAGATGGCGTGTAATAGTAAACGGTATTGGTGATTTAGTGGAATTTACAAATTATGCTCGTGAAAATCGAAGCTTTAAGTACATATTAGTGGTTATCGATTGCTTTTCGAAATACTTGTGGACATTAACTGTAAAACACAAAACCGCCGGAGACGTGCACGATGCGGTGCGGAAAATTCTACAGGTCATCGCTCGAAAACCGAAAAATCTTCAGACTAATGCAGGAAAGGAATTTTATAACGAGCAGTTCAAGAGTCTCATGAAAAAGTATAGTATAAATCATTACTCCACCTATAGCACAAAAAAGCGTCGATTGTGGAAAGAGTTATCCGTACAATTAAGGAGCAGCTATATAAAGAATTTAGCATGTGCGGGAAATACAAATGGATTGATATACTTTCAACAATAACCAATACTTATAATCAAACTAAACATAGAACAATTTACAGTAATATTAAAGTAATGGACGTTCGCCGTTTCGACGTTGGAGATATTGTACGCATCAGCAAATATAAGGGTATATTCGATAAGGGATACGTGTCGAATTGGCCGTCGGAATTATTTAAAGTTGTAAAAATAAAAATTTCCAATCCTACGGTGTATTTATTAGAGGACATGAACGGGAGACCTGAAAGGAGATGAAGAATTTGTAATGATATGTTTTACAAGTATATACATATACAATAAAAAAGTTTTTACCATTTCGTATGTTTGATTTCGAAATATACATATATAAATTAAGTAATCAAAATTTTGATAGCAAAATTGAAGATTGTTATAAAAATATGGGTGTATTTATTAGAGGACATGAACGGGAGACCTGAAAGGAGAAAAAGTGCGCGTTAAGTGGTTAGGACTAGATAACACACATAATAGTTGGATTGATAAGAAGAATTTGTAATGATATGTTTTACAAGTATATACATATACAATAAAAAAGTTTTTACCATTTCGTATGTTTGATTTCGAAATATACATATATAAATTAAGTAATCAAAATTTTGATAGCAAAATTGATGATTGTTATAAAAATATGGGTGTATTTATTAGAGGACATGAACGGGAGACCTGAAAGAAGAAAAAGTGCGCGTTAAATGGTTAGGACTAGATAACACACATAATAGTTGGATTGATAAGAAGAATTTGTAATGATATGTTTTACAAGTATATACATATACAATAAAAAAGTTTTTACCATTTCGTATGTTTGATTTCGAAATATACATATATAAATTAAGTAATCAAAATTTTGATAGCAAAATTGATGATTGTTATAAAAATATGGGTGTATTTATTAGAGGACATGAACGGGAGACCTGAAAGAAGAAAAAGTGCGCGTTAAGTGGTTAGGACTAGATAACACACATAATAGTTGGATTGATAAGAAGAATTTGTAATGATATGTTTTACAAGTATATACATATACAATAAAAAAAGTTTTTGCCATTTCGTATGTTTGATTTCGAAATATACATATATAAATTAAGTAACCAACTGCTGAACGATCAGTTTCATATTGGTTATCATAGCTTATACATCAGTGGTTGTTAATATAGAAACAAATATGTATCTCCCATCGATGTTTCTGTTTTGCTTAATTCGTACTATACTGTCACTTAATACTACCGACTATCTCTATCGATATGGATATGTGGATAACTCGAGTACAACGATTGTCGACTTGAACGTTGCATTAATAAAATTTCAAGAATTTTACAACCTACCAATTGATGGAACTTTGAACAATGAAACTATTGAATTAATGAGTAAACCTCGTTGCGATGTTTCGGATTCTCCCACAGAATTCTATACTTATGTAAGTAAATGGACTAAAGATCAAATAGTATGGTATTTTGCTATGGCCGACGCAACAATTTTAAACGTTGCCGACAGAGTTTTTGCAGTATGGCAAAATCATACAAATTTGGATTTTACATATTCGATAACAAATCCTGACATTATCATTTCGTTTTCCGATAAAATTTTTACTCATAAAAATAATCCGAGGTGTATGAAAGGATATTGTATGAAGACCTTGACGGGAAGGGAGGAGCATTAGCGCATGCCTATCCACCAAATCAAAATAATTGTATTGAAATTCATTTGGATAAAAGTGAAGATTGGTACTATGGATTTAATAAGACACCACATGATCAAACGAGTTTATTTAAAGTATTATTACACGAAGTTGGACATACTCTAGGAATAAAACATAGTTCAGATCCCACCTCTATTATGTATGCATTTTATACAGAAAATAACGATCACTTGTCCAAAGATGATATCGAAGCTGTTCAATATTTATACGGAAAGAGAGAAGAATCAACTACCAATATCGCGAGCACCACTTCCACTATTGGGACAAGTACATGTAAAGGACACGAAACAGTAGAAACGAAACTGGATTTATGTGAAACTCAAACTAATAAATTTTTAATTACGTCAAGTCATCACATGTATGTATTTCATAAGGAGTGGGTATGGATTATAAATTTAGCTGAACAACAACAACAACAACAACAATATGTAAAACCGATAAAAATTAGCGACTATATACCATTGAAGTTTATCCCTATCACCCATATCTATCAAAATATTTATGATGATTTTGTAATTTTGGACAGTGCTACCAACCTATTCTATAAGATAGGTTTTCCAGATTTTACAATTAAATATAGATTTACTGCTAACAAGTTTAATATCCTGAATGGAAGTAGGATTAATTCTGTTTTCAACACACACACGGGAAGGACATATATATTTTATAATAATTACTATTTTGTTGAAATCGACGAATGCACTTTAACGTCAAAAGCGCGTGGAATAATCACCGAAAAATTTCCAGGGATACCTCCAAATGTTGATGGTGCATTCAGGTATAAGAATGGTAATATATTCTTTTTCTTAAATCAATCATTTTACGAATTTAACGAATTCAGTAATAAAATAGAAAAAAATTGGTGAATTTAATTTGAATATGATTGGAATTCAGTGCACAAATAAAAATATCTTAGTTCAGAAAATCCAAGCACTTTTATCACAGCTTCTTACCACACAAAGATAAAACGCATTCTTTTTATGGGATGTGGTTACCCATATTACTGGGATAAAACGCGTAAACACATGTACTATTATTATTTAAGTTATATAGATATACATATGCATTAAACTTTATTTTCCTCTTGTTATATGTGCTATTAGTATTTAAGTTATATAGATATATATATATGTATGTATACACATTGATTTTATTAATGTCGAAAAAAAGGTTTTAAATAAATACAATCATTATATATGTATATTGATTTATTTTTTACTTATGTAAATATACATCTACATATCAGCACAGCAAAATCAATCAGTTCCAGTTCTTGAGATTTTTTCTTTTTCTTAATACATTAATAATCCTTGAAAAAATCCCTTAAAGCTTTACATTCTAGACAACGATTTTTGGCGGATGGTCGACCATCGATATGATCTGACTGACTAGGTGAATTATGACGATGATAACATGGTCTGTATGACTCCAACATCTCTTTCTTCTTCTTTCGAGGTAAATCGTTCCATATGCTCTCTAGAGGATGGGTAATTCGCGTCTCGAATGTACGATGGGATATTAATAGATCCTTGTCCATATTAACAGCGTACCATTATCCAAATGCTGAAGGCTGACGCCACACGCGTCACGCGCATACGACAAAAATTTTTGGAGCACACTGTATACGCAACTTTTGAAACACTGTATAGTATTTTTCTAATCTTATCGTTAGAGAGAAAGGTCAATAGTATTTTAAAAGGTGGATATCCCGTTTTCTTACGGGTTTTTACGTGAGCGCGAGAGAGAAACCTATATACAAAAGCCCCTTGTTTATTATTGCGTTTATGTCAGAAAGTATGCGGGCAACATCGTCGTCATTACCACAAGATATGTTAATATTCGTATGTAATCGTGTCAAAACTTGTATGATATTTCTCGTTCTCTTTTCATCGCACGATGTGTATACTTATTTGCACACTTTAATGACGTAAGCGGTCTCGTCTAGCGCACGATGCAGCGAGCCCGGCCGCGTGGAAAGCCGGCGGAGTCTCAAATCCGTGCACTAGTCACTTTTTCTCCTTTCAGGTCTCCCGTTCATGTCCTCTAATAAATACACCCATATTTTTATAACAATCTTCAATTTTGCTATCAAAATTTTGATTACTTAATTTATATATGTATATTTCGAAATCAAACATACGAAATGGTAAAAACTTTTTTATTGTATATGTATATACTTGTAAAACATATCATTACAAATTCTTCATCTCCTTTCAGTCTTCAGAGCTGCATTCATGACACGAATGTGACGACCGCACTCCTTGATTGCAGACTCAATTGTTTCGGGGTTTTCTTCAACGACTAAGAGCTGAGCGCGAGTCTCCTCGACTAGTCTTAAAAAAGACTGATTGATTTTCGTTAAAACCATTTTCTGAAACAAGGAGCAAATCATAAAGTATTATAATGCAAAAGAGCTCACTTCTAATGGACTCGAGTATAATGTACTTTTCGGATACGTAATTCGAAGAACTACAAATACATTTTTAAGCAATGCAATAGATAAAATGCACATTTTGATGTAATCAGAATGATATAGAATACTTACAAATATTCTCTTACTATTTACTTATATGGCCTCGACGAGTACATTTTAAGCGAGTTTATATTACTATATTTGTTAAAAAATATCGCTATCACAACGCATGTTAAACCCCGTCCGCTGGGCTGCGTTCCGATTTAACGCCGAGCGTTGTCCGGACGTAAAAATTTGATACTAAAACGTTCGTATTTATCGGATGTTCACCCAAGTTAAAACTTAACGCCGTTCAGAAAACGGCATCCAGATAACGTCCGGATGAACTTCTTACCCCAAGTTTAAGTTGGACGAAAATAATCTGACATGCGATTCGTGGTTGTATTATTTTAAGTCATGCGTTGGGTGGTTGTAGGTTATGCGTGTTGTTGTTATTGTGGCAATTTTATGGTCAGATCATTAACAGGCAAGACAATAGTAAAATGATGTTAGAAAGCGCTATCTGCTCTTGTGCTCCAAATTGTTAGTGAATCGACATAATATTTACATTTTTATCTATTTTTACCTGACTGTTCTCATAAATGGAGGGAAATATAGTAGAAGATTGTGAACAATATCAACCTGTGCTAGATCCAAATGGCGGATTATATTTAATGGAGAGTTAGATTATTACAACATATACAGAGTAAGTTATTTCAATACAGTATAAATAGTTACAAAGATATTGTTCTCGATCTCCTACTGTTGGCCATTTAATTACCTCTGGAGCTATTTCATTAAGTGCGCGCACAACTCGATAGAAACATGTGCTTAAAGATGACTTGCCCATGTCGAAACGGTTACCTACAGATCTGTTTACAAAATTTATTATGAACTATTCACAATGCTTGATTTAAACTTTTACCTGTAACTATCTGAGTGCTAATAACCAGAGAACAGAATAATATTGTCGATCAACTGGGATCCTGTTCCTACCACGTAAGCCTTCATTTCTTTCTAATGAAGGGTTAACCTTTGCAAATAAATTAAAAAATGTTTCTCTTGATATCCTAAGTTTTCTTGAAATCTTTATTTGTGAAATTTTCTACAGTAATTTCCACAAAATTCTCAATTCTGGAAGGTATTCTGAGATTTGCTGGATTAGGCAGGAAAAGTTCCATTTCTATTTCTTCTTCTTCACTGGAACTGCTACTTTCATCCAATTCTAATATATTTAATAAATCATCCATTTCATTTATAATTACACTTTTACGTACTGTCAAAATAATTTCTAATTTTGTTTTGAGTTAGGTTGGTTATGTTACCGGCAACACCCTGACCGTTCAGATTTGTTGGGTAATTTAGAACATCTGGATGTCAACCAATTTACACCCCGGTAATAAAGATCTTCTAAATCGGAACGCGGCCCTGCTGTTAATAAGTTAGCGCTTTAATACTGTGCGCGCGTAAATACCAAGCATCACCGCGTGGGTAGTTGATGTAAATGCATGCTATATATATATATATACGGTAAGCGATTGCATGCATGACGTAATACACGTACGCGCTGCAACCGGTCTCGCTGCAGTCAAGATGTGGAATGCTTGGTTTATAATTTTTATTTATTTATTTATTATAATATTGTAATTAAGGTAATTTAGAAAAATTCAAAAATTTAATTAAAACGGCCCCATCGAGCACCAGTTTCTAGATAACGCCCGACCCTAGCGGTGAGCCAGCCGCGCGCCCCACTACTATCGTTGCAACAGCGATGATATACATATGTAGGAATAAGAGTACTTACCAGAACTTTAAATTGATAATACACTTGGGAAGAGAGAGTGATAAACGATGTTGATACTGTCACGTCTTCACAAATAATGAAAATCATAGAAATGGTACCTATATTTATAACCTCAGATGAGGTATGCACGTACCGAAGTCTAAACGCCTTTCATGTTTTAGAAGATTTTCCTAAAACGTTTTTAGATTTTGTGCTAATTTCCCATATGAAACAATGCTAATTTGGTTTTCATCTCGAGAAAAGCAACAAAACCGTATTTAATCACATGTAAAACAAGACACAACAGCTGTCATTCATCACCGGCATTGAATATAGGAGAAATTATATCATCGTTCTAATTATAAATATATCTACCCAAAATTTAATAAGACCCTTTTACCCGTCCAATGGATAATTGTTGTTTATTATCGCGTTTATGTAAGAAACCGGCCGAAGCGGTCTCGTCTAGCGCACGATGCAGCGAGCCCGGGCGCGTGGAAAGCCGGCGGATTCTCAAATCCGTGCGCTATCTCGGCCCCCGTAACAGCTAGGACTCTTTTGACACAAAATTCGGTCGCGGGCACGCGTGGGGCCCCACGCCAATATTCAAATTTCGCGCTTCGATGCCGCTATTCTCATCAGCCAATCAGAAGACGCCTAGTGGGCAATGCGTTTATGTAAGAAAGTATGCGGTCAACATCGTCGTCATTACCACAAGACATGTTAATATTTCTTAAAACCGATAAAGCCTTATTGCACCTGCGCAGTAGACGAAAATGTGTCGTTCTACCAAAAGGACCTTACCTAAGTTTGCGCAGAGGGTGGATTTAGTAGCTTCGCTACCCCCCAACCCCACTACTGATTAAAATTTTATAAGGCCCTTTTGAAAATTTGAAAGACGCGGGGGGCTCCGACTGACGAGACACGGGGGCCGGAGCACGGGGTCCGGCTGACGGAGCACGCTTGATGGAGCACGGGGGACCCTCTCGGCCCTCCGCCCCCTCGCCTCTCAGCGGTTCAAGAGTGTCACGATGTCACGTGACCACGATGTGAAATCCAAGATGGCGGAAAAGTAATTTCAGACCCCTGTGTTAATTCTTATGGGATTTTGGTCCAGAACCGGCATAGCATATCTACTGATGACGTACTTAGAACTAAGGAAGAATTTTATTATATCGCCCATTGCCCAAATATAATTGGAGCAATTGATTGCATCCACATAAGAATTAAAAATCCGGGTGGCAAAATCCATTGTTATATTTAAATAGAAAAGGGTATTATTCATTAAATGTGCAGGTATTTGTTTATTCTTCTTTTTATAACAGTGAACCTGAATACATTTCTCAAACAGATGGTATGTGACGGGAAAGGAAAGATAACAAATATTGTTGCGAGATGGAGAGCAAGCACACATGACTCCCGGATCTGGGATGAGAGCTCCTTAAAAAGAAAATTTGAGGTAAGATGAAGATATCATATAAATAAATGAGGCATGCACTTTTGATAATATTTTGAGAATGGGGAAGTAGATGGTATTCTACTTGCTGACAATGGATATCCATGTTCGCAATATTTACTGACTCCTCTCTTGAATCCAAATAATAATGCGAATTGAGATACAACAGAACTCACATTTCAACAAGGAATGTAATTGAAAGAACGTTTGAAATTATGAAAAATAAGTTTAGATGTTGTTTCAATGGCATGAACATGAATATCGACACAACAAAAGCTGCGATAGTTGCTATTGCGATTATGCATAATATTAATAATGAGAAAGATATTGAAGGTAAAACAGCCTTTTTATAATATTATAGATTTTCTAAACTTGTCTTTTAAGGGGCGAATTTGATGGATATGATGAAGATAATGTACATGTTAATGCTGACAACAATCAGAATTGAAATATATTTAGACAAAATTATATTAGACGGCATTTTAATTAGGTTTTCATATTTCTGTATGAGTTGCTTTCTTTTTTTTTTGTTAGAATCCGCGCTAAAATCTGGTAATAATTTTTTTTTTTTTGAAGTTGTTATAAGAGGTAGGATAGATGATAGACAATAGTTCTAGAGAGTTCTAGAATAGTATTAAGAAGAAGTTTGTTTTATGTACGTTATGTATTCGTTCTAATTTTAATAAAGACAATAATAACAACAGGTTATAGGCCCAGTTCACACCTAAGAAACACGAAAATGGCAGCAGTTAATAATAAAGATAATTTTAACGTGAAACTTTTAAACAAGTAATTGTCACACATGGAAATTTAGAATGCGTACGTTATTAACAGAATTGGACGTTATAGAGTGTTTAAGCCAAGAATTTAAAGATGGAAACTACACAGACGAAAAAGAAAGAAATACAGGCGAAAAGAAAGATAATAAGTGTAAGTCTGTTATAGTACAATGTCTAGATGATAGTCAGATTGATTTAGTAAGAGCTGAGAAAACAGCATTCACCATGTGGAAGAATTTGGAGAATAGATATGAAAAGAAAGGCATCCCTGATCAATTAACATTAAGAAGAAAGCTAATGTCAATAAACCTAACGGAACCGGACAATCTAGAAATATTTTTAGGAGAATTTGACAACATAATTAGGCAGTTGAAAGCTACAGGGGCAGAACTAAAAGATGAAGATATTGTATGTAATTTACTGCTTGCTATGCCAAAGGAATTTGATACAGTAGTGGCCATATTGGAGAATTTACCTGCAAAGGAGTTAACATTAAGTGTGGCAAAGGCAAAACTAAGGGCCGAAGTAGAAAAGAAAAAAGCGTCAAGTATGAAACGAGATAAAACAGAAGAAAAACCTGCAACATTTTTTACTCATCGTGATAGATAGTATTTATGTGGTGAAAGCGGTCATTATAAAAGAGATTGCAAGAAGTTAAATTCACAGAATTTTAGAAGAAATATTGGAAACACAAGTAGAGGCAGAAGTGATCATTGAAATGTTACACATGGTGGTTATCAAGGAAGTTCAAGTAGTAACTATGGTGGAAATGGTTCTCATAGAGATGGTCATCCTGGTTACCGAGGAGCAGCAAATCTCTTTTCTAAGAACTTAATGAGTTCACTGAACTTATGGATGTAAGATGATTATTTAATAATCCACTACACTTCGCGCAAAACGATTGTCGACGTGCGATAATGTCCGAAGACTGGCGCGAAAAAACTTTTAGGTTACATTTAATAGCAAAGTTCGGGTTTAAACATACCACTAATCGCTACTAAGGATATAGTTGGCAACTAATCCTAATACGCTACTAAATACCACTATGAATAGGCATTTTCTTAATAGAATCTTAGTAGAATGTTAGTAGCCACTAAATCAAACTATGAATAAGGCTCTTAATTCGTGGTCTACTTCATCTGATTTAAATTTAATAATTTTAATTAACAAAAAAAAATAATTGCCTGGTTGTTGGTTAATAAAAAAATTCATGATTTAGTGGCATAGCTCTTGTTACTACTTGTAACGGTTCAAAATTAATTTAACATTCATTATTTCTTTTTACTACAGGGTATACAACTTTTGTCTAGTTGTATTTTGATTTTCATTCATTCTTAATACTTCAAGTGCCATCTTGTGAGTCGCTGAGAACTAACGTTGCATATTAACAGCGACTGTAACTTCTGCTATTATATATTTATTAATTTAAATTTAAATTTTCTTAATCTCAATCAACAGCACCAACAAACAATTTTACCTCAAGTGTGACGAGAATGGACAAGCGACGTTAAAAAGCAATCATAATTATTACCATTAGGTATTCTCATAACTAGAGACCGGATTATATGCAAAATGCATATATTTTATTTTTTGCATATCTTTAATTATAGTATATATGTAGACGTATTACACTAATTGAAGTTAATTAGCGCTAATTAGCGATTGCATATATTGCATATTTAGGCATTTTTATATGTTTACAAAAGTTGCGTATATTGCATATTTAAGCTTTTTCTTAACCTCTCTATTAGTAAAAATTCCTAGTAATTCCTAATGTAGATCGACAACCGATAATTCTCAGAACGATAAATCTTTTACATTGGTTTCTCTAATACTTTTTTCCAAGAACTGCACGTGTTCAATTTCGCCTAGCAGAAGGGACGTGGTAAATACGTTCTATTATTATTAATTCCCAAATAAACTATACATTCATTGAATATCTTTGAGCGAAACAGCATGTAATTGTGTTACGTTTTTAAATACTGTGCGTACATACAGTGAGTATAGCGAACAAAATTTTTTTATGGATTAAGCCATATCCTGAACTGGCAAAGGATGGCGACAAAATATTTTGTCGAGCCTGCAGTAAACTGGTAAGTTTAATTTTACTAAAAGATTTACAATTGTTTTTAAATTCTTTAACTTTTGATATAAAAGGACAATTGTTGTTGTAGGTGCCTTCTGAGAGAAAATACCTGGTTGATCAGCACGCTAAAACTCCATCACATATTGGAAAATGTGAAAAACTAAAGCGATCCACATGTGTGCAGCAATCTATACGTCAATGTGTAGCATCAACTTCACGAAACTCGGAACAAGAAGAATATAATACGGATCTGTGTAACGCATTAATTTCGTCTAACATACCATTAGCAAGATTAAACAATGTTAATTTGAAATCATTTCTGCAAAAATATTGCAAACATAATATACCTGACGAAAGTACCTTACGAAAAAAACTATGTCACATCTTGTTACCAGCAAACAATAGCAGAAATTCAACAATTGTAGGGAATAATTTTATTTATATCATGGTAGATGAAAGTATGGATAAGTGTGGCCGTTATATTGCCCATTTGTTAATAGACTTCTTCATGAAGATATTTAGTAAATCATATTTAATTTATTGTAAAGAACTTCAAAAAACAATAATGTGACAATTGCCCAATTCGTACAAGAAGGTTTATCAAATTTCTTTTTACCTGGAAGTATACCTTGTAAAAAATTTTTACTAATGTTGTCCGACGCTGCACCATACATGATAAAAGCCGCACAAAATTTAAATTTTTTTATAGTAACATTATTCATACCAGTTGTTAGGTCATGGGTTCTATCGTGTAGGCGAAGACATTAGAATCAATTCCCTTTGATTAATGATTTAATTAGCAATGTCAAAAAAGTATTTTTAAAAGCACCTTTACGAATCCAATTTTATAAGGAGCGACTTCCCGGTGTTAAGTTGCCTCCTGAACCAATTATTACGAGATGGGGTACATGGTTAGAGGCTGCAATTTTTTTCGCCGATAATTTTGAAGGAATAAAAAAATGTAATTCTTGAAATCACTGCTGGCTGCATTGCTCTACAAAACTGTAAAAAAATAGTAACATCAATAGAATTGCTACAAAACCTTTTGTACATTAAGTTAAATTATAGCTTTGTTTCAAGTTCCATTCGTAAACTAGAAACGCAAGGGATATCGCTGTCGGAATCAGTAGAAATAGTAGACGAATTTGGTATGCTATGTAAGAAGGTTAAGGGTACAATAGGTAATTCTATATACGATAGAAGAAAGTTAAGAAAATTTTGGAAGGTGAAATAGTAAACGATTTCGACTTTAATTTTAGTTTAGAATGTATTGCAGTTAGTTAGTTAAAAAATGCACCAATTACATCCGTAGATGTTGAAAGAAGCTTTTCCATTTCGAAACATATGTATTGATAGAAGACAAAACTTTCTTTTACACAATTTTGAAAAACATTTAATTATAAATTGTTTTAGAAATATGTTGTGAAAAAATTTTGTGCAATAAAGTTGATGTTTAAATTGCTGCTCTTATTTATTTTATGTAAAAATTTTGCATATTGTCGCAATTTTTTTGCATATATGCCCCAGGTTTATGCATATTTTCTCAAAAATCGATGCATATACAGGTATATGCGCATATATTTCAGTTTTTCTTTGCATATAATCCGGTCTCTACTCATAACCGTTCTTTCGAATCAACTGTAACTATGTGGAAATAGTGAACCATTATATGATACTTACCTATTTCATTTAGTAATCGACCCACAGGAAAAATATGATACATTTAGCAATTTCAGATATAAGGGCTACTTAATATAACTACAAGATATATCTGCGACTTTCTTGTTTACATCAACGAAAAGGAACCTTTATTTATTACACAAATTGAGAGAAATGAACTATTATGGAAACAGGAAATGTTACCAAAATTGAAAACATTTTATATGGGTTGTTTGTTAATTTTAATCTCAACAACAAGATTCTCACAGAATGTGCTAAAATTCGGTAACAACCATTCACAGCAGCTAAAATGGGCTCCTCTCTTGATGACAGACGATCACCGAGCGCTGTCAAAACGGCTGGCGCAGGCGCTCATTGCTGCACATAATTATTGGTGGAGTAGATTTCAGCGTAAAACCACAAAAAGCATAGGAGGGACAGGCCCACATACAAGATAGAATTAAAGTGAGAGATTCCGTAATAAAATTCAACGGTGAAAAAAATAAACCGTAACAATGTCATGTTTATGTCGTAGAGTAAAACCTGCTATAATCATCTACAACTCCCATACCAATTCGCCTACAAAAGGAGAGTTTCCATTTCTTAATGGAAGGCTTTTTTCTTGGCAAAAATTTGCATACATGCATTGCAAAAACTCACTTAGAATTATCACTACTTTTATAATATTATAATTAATAATATTAAAGATATCCTTATTTTCATTCTAATCAGTTTAACATCTAAATCCAAGTGATTCAAATTAGACCAGTATTATTGATAAATTGCTGTAACAGATTTTGACTTCTATTTAAATAATTTATATTTCACTTACAGTGCTGTACATATAACCAAAAACGTTTGTGTAAACAGTAATAAATTATTTTTTATATTTATCTTATGTAGGAGTGCGAATGATTTTTAATTGTATAACTTAAATTGACACATGCGACGGCATAATACACGTTACTGTGACGCCATTTTTGACTTCCCAGGCGCTGGACGCTTATGTCAAAACGTATCTACTATGATCTGCAATGTCTGTGGTGGAAAATAAAGCACGCCAGGATGAAATTTTATTAGTAAAATATTTGTTGATTTACATTTAGCTAATAAGGTATATTTTCAGATGTACTTGAAAAAGATACTAAACAGTGACGAAACATAGAAAAATTAATATGTAATTAAAAGGAAACACGTGTCTTCCTAAGACTTAAATTCCCAAATCACTAATGGCCGATCTCACCGACACTACTTACTTTTTGACTTAACAAAGAAGCGCTTAAATTTAAGGAAAGCTTAACTTTCTAAAACGGGGCACGGTGATTTATAAAGTATCCCTTAATTTAAGAATGACGTAATTAAAATCCTTGCGGAAGTAATACGTTGGCGAATTAACTGCTCCCCGCCAAGCATTTGGACAAAGTCCTCAAAGTATCTTGCTTGAACAGAATTTACCTGTAACATATCAATATTATAATCCCCTCTAAAAGCAACGCATTCAGTAAACTCCAAACAAGAAATCACAGAACTCTCCAACTCATCTAAAAAATATTTATAATCCAATATGAGGTATCTTATGGCAACACCACATGACAATGTTTTTCCCTGCCATCCTAAGACGTACCCAGAGCTATTCGATAGTGTTACCTAGTTCAAGAGTTTCAAATTTCAAGTTATTTCTAATATACAGTGTGTTTCACTTTTCATGGGGACACCTAAATAACTTTTTTATTTTGAAAGCAATCAATATAAAATTTTATCAGTTATGTAGGCCACCGACAATGCATCTTTTCATATGAATAGAGTTTTTATAAGTCAAAATCTAGCCAACTACGATTAAAATAAAAAGTAGCGTTTCAAGTCGGTCATAGTCGATTAAGATAGAGCTAAAAAGTATTAGAAAAGTTATTACAAATCACTCAAGAACTCCAAATACCAAATTTCTCTGAAAAATTGTAATTTTACATTTTTCTCCATTTATGCCATCAGCAGATGATAATTTGTAATTGCAATAATAAGAGTCCATGAAACAAGAAACGATTCATCAGTTCAAACGTCAAACATCAAACGTCAATTCACTAAACAGTTTACTTCAGTTGCAACTATCGAACTTTGCTAAGCAATGGCCGATAGACACTTAAGTATTACTGAAAAAGTAGAAATTATTCGAATTGTTCGGTGACAATGTACGTTCTACCGAGAGGCGGCTAGAGAGTTAACGCGAGGCACCCTGAACGTCCACCCATCCGTCATCGAACTGTTGCATACTTGATAATATTTCAACACTACTGGAAATGTTACTAAAACCACGCCCACGAGGATTGAACAATCGAGAACACCATTTAGATTGCAGTAATATTAGCAGGTATCGTAATAATCCTCACACGAGTTTACGAGATATGGCTAAATTTTAAATATCTCTTACTCTAAAATTTGGAGATGTCTCCGTCGTCACAAATTGAAACCGTATAAGCCAAAATATTTACACACTCTGAAATGGAGATCTCCATAGAATAATGGAGTATTGTCTATGGGCTCAAGTAATTATCTAAATGACAGAGAATTTTTGAAAAAAATTATGTTTAGTGATGAAGCTACATTTACTACTAACGGTAGTGTCGTCCAGAACTGTAGATACTGGGCAACAGAAAACCCAAACTGGTCATCAACTGTAAAAGACAATATTCACAGAAAAATTATGTGTGGTGCGAATTTTAAATGCACGAATCATTGCCCGTTTTTCTTTTTTGACACGCTAATGCAGAAGTTTTACATTTTTTAATACTGAATTAATGGATTTGCTTGATATTTACCACTGGATGAGAGGCGAGATTTGTACTTCCAGCTGATGGATCCCCGTTCATAACGCAGAATAGTGCGAGCATGGTTAGACGAGAACTTTCCGTTTAAGATGGATAGGTCGTAATAGCCCGTAATAGAGTGGGCTCCTAGATCGCCTGACATTACACCACTTGACTTTTTCTTTGAGGAACTATTAAAATGTTGTGTATGCATCAAGACCTCAAAACATACAGGAACTGTGTGCAGAGAATCCGACAAGCCCCTGCCGAGAAATTTCCCCAGAAATACTACGGCGAGTTGTACTGAATCACAAAAACGATTGGAAAAATGTATCCGTCTTCAAGGTGATCTTAGTTGAAAAAGATCCTATTTAAAATATTGTTCGTTAAATTGTTCCATATTTTGTTCTTTATACTGAATAATTTGCGAATCGTTTTCTTGTTTCATGGCACTCTTATTATTCAATAACAAATTATCATCTGTTGATGGCATAAAAATGGAGAAGAAAAATGTAAAATTAAATTTTTCAAGAGAAATTTGTATTGAGTTCTTGAGTGATTTATTAACTTTTTTAATACTTTTTTGCTCTATCTTAATCGCTACTATGACCCGACTTGAAACGCTACTTTTTATTTTAATCGTTAGTTTGGCTAGATTTGACTTTATAAAAAACTCTATTCATATGAAAAATGCATTGTCGTGGCCTACATAACTGATAAACAATTTTATATGATGCTTCCAAAATAAAAAAATTATTAGTGTCCCCATAAAAGGAAACACACGTATATGCCCACACCACCACCTCTTGCCTACCCCGGTCCCTTCTAAACAAAAAGCATGTCCATTTACGCATAATCTGTCAGAAGATATCTCCCCAGTAAGCCAAGTTTCAGAGACACAGACCACATCCATATTGTACTCAAGTACAAAGTGATTCAAATCTACAAGTCTGGGTAAAAGTGATCTTACATTTATATAACTTACATTTCAGGCGGTCATCATCGCAAGGTCAAGTCAAAATGAAGTCTAAGCAACAACAAAAAATAAGAAACCAACAAACTTAAGAAAGATATCTCATAATCACACTGTGGTTGGCAATAGCATGGTTAATTAATTTGCACTAAAAGGGAAAAAACAACAAGCAATGAAAAGGAGAAAAGAATTATGCGTTCACAAAGCTGAATCATGTAACCTCTACCACAATTTATTTTTCCTTTTTCTAGAAATTTTTTATAATCACTCATCGGAATTATTTGATTAAAGTTTAGTTAGTTCTCTCACCGCCGATGCGCGCTCTTAGCCACGATCTTCTCTAATCACGATTTTCGGCCCCCTTTAGATTTTCCGCTTCGCACCAAAAACTTATTTTTTGTCGATCTTCTTATTTTTATTTCTAGACTTAATGTTTTATACCTTTTGTGTGTTAAGTTTATTAAAATTTTGTTTATTAACTTTTTTATTACTAATTCACTTTTATCTTTTATGCCATTTTACCCTGATTAGTATGGGTAAAATGGATAACGCACGGCTGTTTCAATGAAGCTTTCTGAAGGAGAATTAAATTTAATATCTGTTTTTTACAAACTTGTTAATGCTAATTAAACTAGCTATCCAGGACATAATTACTTTAAAATAGGCGTCTGAGAAAAAAATATATAGTATAATAAGAAATGTTATCCATTTAGGCCAGTTTCCCCTATTTATTGTTTTATGTATTCGTAACACAGTGTAAAATTGAGGGAAATGTAAAATCTATTTAAATTACTAAAAAGAAATAATTATTTAGATATCTCTATGCTGCTATTGCGTGAAGTTTGAAATTGTTCGGTCGCTAAGATTAACTGTATTGTGACATTAAACGTGCATTTAGTCTACAGAAAATATTGTTGCCATATCTATAATGAAAGTGTACTGCAAAAGTTGGGAGGTTTTTGAATATATACAATACGTTATAAAACACATCAGTGCTAGATATAAACCCTTTAAATCAGCAAATATAACGCCCGCATGTATTTGCCATATCTTTCTATTTATTTTAATATGCAAAATATGAATAAGAAGCTCTTAAAATCTAAACAGAAAAACAGTAGTTTAATATCATTGTAAATCTCCACATAAGTATGAACATTTCTCTTAATTTACAATTTATATTGCTCTAAATATGATGATATAAAATAAGTGCAGTATATTAACTACAAAAGCGTTCAGAAATTTGGAGCACAATCTAAACCTAAAGTTTAGGTGTATAGGCAAAGCATTGGTTGTAAGTTTCGATACATTTAATGCTAGTAAATGGATATTCTATTGTTACCTAATATAGCTTGTTGCAATTTTATAACAAGCAAGGTTTTAAAAAAAAAATTCACCGCATGTGAAAACCATCATTAATTCTACTTAAAACTCTACAGTATTATTACATTTCTACAGTTAATGCATTTCAAGACATAAGGATATCACTTTAATAGTTTTGTGTGCTACCTCCTGGATGGTGTATACAGGGTTAGTGTAAAGTTCGGAACGGTTGCATAATTTGTTAGTTGATGTTTGTGCGTTTTCTTATGATATCCCATCTGTTTACACTTCGTGTTGTTAGCAATTGCTTTCAACTTTTGTTTTTTAAAACGACACCTGTATATTTTTACACTATCGATTGTAGAATGAGAAAACTACGTATGGAAACATCAACATAATTTAATTCCGGCAAAAACAAAGTATTTTAAAAACAAAGAAAAATACTGATAGCTGAAAACTAGTTTTCATTGAAAACATATTCAATTTTTAAATAAATGTTCAAAATGTTCTCCGTTTGTAGGACATACATATTTTTTTCACTTTTTTCGTCCTTTAGTTTAGGTTTTTCCTAAGGTTAAAGATCTTTTCCTTTGTGTACGTTTTAATAAATGCATTTTAAAAAGAATTTGTGTCAATCAACACCTAGACAAACATTGGGTAAACGTCTACCCTATTCAAGGCCCAGGGTAAGTTCTCACTCGCTCCAACGTGATAAGACGGAGAACACCCGAGCGACGACCACAGGGTAAAAAATTGTCCCTATTCGGCAGTCGGTTATCCACAGCAGACTGGTGTGCCGACTATATTAGTATGTGATAGAAGTGAGTTGGTCACTGAGCATTTCTTTAATTCACTCTGGTTCTTTACATCTGTTTGTATAATTTTACTGTAATTTATTTCAACGATTTAATTATTTAACCACTGTTGATATTGTTATTTTCGTTTGATAAATTATGACGCCACAATTGAATTAAAGATGCTAATGGGCCTATTCTGTAAGCGTTCTGTTAAAAATTAATGGCTGTCAAATTGTAATGGATTTGAATAACAGGATATTCTGTTTATATTACTTTATTCTGTATAATACTCATTGTTACTTAATTAAAAAATTATCCATGAAGGTGTTACTTTAAAGGCCTTAAAAAGTGTGCCTTTAAAATTGACAACTCCTGTTAGCGGAAAAAAATTGCTGCTGTTGCAAGATATTTTGCTGTGTTAATAAATAACGAAGTTGAAAATGAACGTAGAAGGTACATTAGTTTTTTTTATCTATTGTAAATAACGCCAACCATTGCTTTAATTTACAGAAATCCTGTAAGACGTATAAATAGGAACTTACGAGATGCAAGTAATCCATTTGAATTGCCAGAAAAATATTTTGTAAAATTATTTCGTCTAAATAAAGAGGCAGCTCAATATGTAATAAATACTTTACTACGGCACCTAAATGAACCACAAAGATCCACATCAATTCCCTCACATTTAGGAATATTGTGTACTACATTTTTTTGGACATGGAAGTTACCAGGAAAGTATGGGCAGGGGATGGGGCTTTGCTATAAGTCAACCTGCTGTCAGCAAATGGATAACGAGAGTGACTAATGTAATTAACAATGTACTGAATAATTGGATAATTTTTCCACAAGATAATCAAAGCATTCAAAGAAATAAGCAGGCTTTCTTTGAACGATATGGTTTTCCTGGGGTTGTTGGCGCAATTGATTGCAGTCATATTGCCATTGTCGCTCCTCCAGCTAATCACGACATATATCCTGGTGCAGCGTATTACAATCGCAAAGGCTTTTATAGTATCAACGTGCAACTTATTCTGGATGCAAATTTAAAAATTATGAATATAAATGCCAGGTTTCCTAGCTTAGTACATGATTCTGTTGTATGGCGAATGTCTAACATAAATAGACATCTTGAAACTAGATATTTAAATGCCGATGTGGATTATCATTTAATTGGAGATGAAGGGTATCCATTGTCACCATGGTTACTTATCAAATATCCTGGGAATCATCCTCCAAATACATCCCAAGGACGCTATAATAATCATATCGTAAGAGCAAGATCTGTGATAGAGAGGGTGATTGGAATTTTAAAGTGTAGATTTAGATGTCTACTAAAACACGAACACTGCACTACAATTCCATTTAAGCAGCAGAAATAATTACCTCATGTGTAATTTTAACACAATATTGCCGTATCTTTTAATGCAGCTATCATTACTGAAGAATTCATACCACAATCAATTCGAAAATTAATTGTTACCTTAAGGCCACAAGGGCAATCATGAAGCATAATAGGAAAAACCGTAAATAAACCTCATGCCACAGTATAATATATACTAAATAGATACAAAGAGTTACAAACATGTGAAAATAGACCACGTTCGAATAGGCCCACAAAGTGAAAGCAATTCAAACATGGGCTCTTTTAAAAACTATTCGACAAAATCCAAAAACAAGTGCGCCTCTTCTGGCAAAAATGTTAGAAGATGATTATAGGCTACAAGTAGTGCCTGAAACGGGTAAGAAGTATTATGCGACAAGCGCAGGTTTCTCACGGCGAGTTCCTAGGAAAAAAACCGTTTATCAGTAAAAAGGATAAGACGTTTCGTTTTGAATTTGCAAAAATACTGCTACCAGCGAATTCTCAGGGCGTATTAAATAGTAGCAATTTCCCAGAGCATGAGACCAGATTGAATAATAATAAAAAAAAACAATAAAAAATTAAATATGTTATAAAAGTTAATGATATTAAATAATAAATGATTGCAAAGTCCCAAGGATGGGAAGAGGATAAATAAAACAACGTTTATAATTTATTTCCACGCTGCGACTGTAGGAGTCGTTTCGGCCAGTGAGGGCCGGAGAGGTGTCGGATTGAGCGCCACTGGGTGAGTCAGTTGTTGCCTTCCTTGGCCCGACGCTGTCGCCCGGTACTTTAGCCACAGCCCAGAATGGCTATTTTCCAGTAGAGGAAACAAGGGATTGGTACTTGCAGAATTTTGATTTATAAATAATTAAATTGAATGAAAAAGTTAATTAAATGAAAAAAAAAAAACTAATGCGCCAAGGACGATAAAATGAATTAAATAAACTCAGAAAAACTATATAAACAGTTACATTAACAATTGATTAGTGAAGCCAAACATTAAATATTACAAAGTAAAAATACACGAAATGAACTTTTGGGAGTGACGTGTTATTATCAAAAAAAAATGTTGTATTACAAAGAAACAAGAAAATAAAATCTACCTACTCGATCGAGCATGCAATTGAATACGACCTACCATTGTTTTTATGCGAAAGATGAAGAAGAAACAAAAATTAAAATAATTTCAAAAGTTACGTTAAATTAAACAATGAGCAAAGACTAAAAAATCGAAAATTACGTTATAATTATTCTGACTCAATGGTAGTTCGTTACTACAAATACAAGAAAATAAATCTTAAAATTAACTTACATTTAAAAACAATGCACAAACGGTTGATTGCCACACAAACCTCGGGAGGAAAGAAGGAAGAGAGCCGGTAGATGAAGAAGAAAGCCCGTGTCCATGTACGACTTAGGCGCGCTGCTTGAGAGATCCGCGTCGCAGGGTTCCAATGGAAGTTTCGTCGCCAAAATACAATAACTCAAAAACGGCTTCCTGGAGTGGTTTCCTTTTGACCTGATATCCCCCACGGGTACCGAACGGGTATTTTGTCAAAAAGGGTACGGCAGAGCGTCGCCTCTTAGACAGTTAGGTCTACACACTTAGCGGGCTTGAGAGTAAGTCCAAAGAAAAAGGGAGAGGAATAAAGTGCGGCTATACCATTAAGTAGCCAATAGGACCGAGTATCGAGGATTAAAAAAGTTTGCAGGTGTTCGTGTTTATGCGAAAATTCTAACGTTTCAAGTACAGTGCGCACAAAAAAATGTGCAGCAATTAACAAAATGAATAAATTCAGAGCTAATTATGAACGGAGTTTAATGAATTTACAAACAAATACATCTAAATAGATACTAAATTGGACAATTTAAGCATTTAGAAAAGGTCACAAATAAAGCGGTACATTTACAAAAAAACAACTTCAAGGTCAAACGGACGTTATATGAAATAAGTAAATAGCGAAATTCTCGGTAACTCGTAGAAGTCAATGAATTTAGATGATTTCACGATAGGTAGTGTACAGTTAGAGAAATAAGAAAAGTGCGCATGCTTTGAGATTGAAAAATGAAACAAAATAGGGATTAAAATGAGTTAAAGACGGATAGGTAAATGAGTAAGTAAGATAAGTTTATCAGTCCTTAAAAAGAGATATAACTAAGAAAAAGTGTTTCAACACGTAACAATACATAATAACAGACATAGCTGCTGTTCGATTTTGGGAATCGGTAATATTCAGTAACGAATGGAAATTTAACGTTTTTGGATCAGATGGAAGAGTGATGATATGGAGAGAAAAAAATGAACACCTCAAGGCGAAAAAATTGTGTGCGACATGGGGTTGTATGGCCGCAGCAGATGTTGGCAATCTAGTTTTCGTTGATGGAATAATGGACCAACATGTGTATTTAAACATTTTACGGGAAAATTTATACACAAGTTCTGAAAAATTCGGATTAGGAGGGTCATTTATCTTCCAACAAGATAATGACCTCAAGCACACGGCAGAGCGTGTGAAAGAATGGTTAATACTTAAAGTAAGAAAACAACTGCATACACCTCCACAGTCACCTGACATGAACCCTATCGAACATTTATGGGGAAGAGATAGGAAGAAGGGTTCGGACACAAAATATTAAAAATAAAGAACAGTTAAAGGAAGCAATATTAAAGGAATGGAATTCAGATCGAATCGGAAGTAACAAAAAAATTGGTGAATGGAATGAAAAAGCGCCTGTTGGAAGTGTTATAGTGCTAAGGGTGGTCATACAAGTTACTAAGCAAACTGGTAAGATTTTTTTCTATTTGAATTGATATCTGTTGAGTATATATGTTTTTTTTATTTGCAATTAATAGAGTAAAATGTTGCCTTTGCACAAATCATGTACCTGTGGACTTCCTAAATACCTTCTGCAATATTTCTTTCTCGATAGATATGATATGAAAAGCGTAAATTGAAAATCTTATCGAGTGTATGTAATAGCGTGAACATTTGTTCTAATCATTCTTCCTTCATAGAATCTCCGTATATGTTCGGAATTTTTAACAAGTTGTTAATTTTTTACTTACAGAATAACATTTTTTCTGTTTAATTTTAAAGGTGCTGTAAATTTTCTTTTCTGTAAATAATACAATAAAATTATTTAAAATACATTGATGTTTCTATATGTAGTTTTTCATTCTACATCCGATAGCGTAAAAATATACGGGGAGTCCCATTAAAAAAAAAAACAAAAGTTGAAAACAATTGCTATCAAACAGGAAGCATAAACAAAATAAGGATACGATAAGTAAACTAACAAAGCTATACGACCGTTCCGAGACTGTATACTAACCCTGTATAGCAGCAAATGTTAACAATTAATTATAAAGACTAAATATTACGTAAGTACATAGACTCACCCTCCCACGTATAATTCTTTAAAAAATTAACCATTATTGGATAGACTTATAGATCGATTTGTCACTCAAGCCGCTAATCTTGCATTAAGTGATGGGAGATTAACTTTAGGGAATCCAATATCATATTCAAATATGTTGATTTCATAATTATTAGTGACAGCTGATTAACTAAAATAATTTTCTTGTGTATTACCAACAAATTAAAATTACGGTTTGGTGTTATCTTATAGAACCATTTTGTAGTCAATAGGGGCGAGATAATTATCGCCACAGGAAGTGCAATAAAACCATTACAGAAAAACTATGCAGCTATGAAGAACAGATGATTTTCATAAACCTGAAATCCTGAAAACCAGGAAGAAACTATCAAAAAAAAAAAAACTATTAGAGACGTTAGAAGTAATATTTTTATATCTAAAACTGCATTTTCGTTAATATAGATATATATTACAACTTACATATATGCAAACATTTAAATTTAGTGGGGCTACCATACCAATGACGAGGTATATCGGCTTATTCATTCGTATAGTATTTATTATCATCGATTTTTTGAAGCTCTGGTCACCACTCAACCAATTATTGTTATAAATTGCTTTTGGTATCTGCCCAAACTGAAAAGGAAATAAAAGTACATATTTAATTAACTTAGAAGCAAGAAGGAAACGTAATACGTTGATTACGTGATGGCATGGCATCGCACTTTTCTAAAGTTTCTGTTTTTTGAGAAAGACTCATATCATGTCGCCTCGTTTCTTTAGACATCTTGTGCAATAATTTACTGCCTCATGGAGGAATTAAGAGACTTACATTTCCTACACTAGTGTTCTGCAAAGATTTTCACACAAACACAAAAGCTTTTCCAATTTTATGCGTATAAAGCAACAACATATAGGTTGAATAGGCGGATCCTACGAAGATTGGATGCCAAATTATGTAAGTGAAGACTTTTACCGTCACTTTCGCATGTCCAGACCAAGTTCTGGAAATTTTTTTGAGCAATTGGGACATATAATGCCAACACAAAGCTATCGTGGTGGTTTTAAGCCCGTGCCTCTGGAGAAAGCAATACTAGTGACTATATAGTACTTGGCCAAAAGTGATACGCTTATCTCAACCAGTGACCGCTTTAATATAGCAATCTCAACGACATATGAATTTATTAATAATGTAGTTGAACATTTAATTCTTCTTATGAAGAAGTTCATAGTTTGGCCATCTGAAGAAGAACGCATAGGACTATCCCAAGAATTTTTTAGAATTAGTGGATACCCAAGTAAATATGAAAGAGAGTAACATTACATAGTACAACTTATATTTATGATTAATTTTTAGATGTTATTGGTGCAATAGATGGATGTCACATTGAATCTAAAATACCAAGTGAACAACATGATAGTTATCAGGATAGGAAATTTAACCACAGTATATCATTACAAGGAATCTGTACCCCGTCGAAATTATTTATAAATGTATCTGTTGGTTATCCAGGTTCTCTTCACGATGCACGTGTATGTTTTTATGATGCTATTGTATGTGTATTTTTTGGAATACGTGTGATTGAATTTCAGATTTTGGAAGAATCATTAATTGGACAAACAGCAGAAGCAAATGAAATTAAATTATTTTATGGCAAGTTTCATTTGGTAGGGGATTCAGCTTATCTCTGCAAAACATGACTAATGACACCATTCAAGTAAGATTTTATAAAAAAATAATAAAATAATTACTTATTATCAGTATTTTTAGGGATCGTGGGCATCTACTTCGGAAACAAAGGGCTCACAATTCTGCTCTTAGCAGACCTCGTGTAATTATAGAAAATACTTTTGGCTTATTAAAAGGCAGATGGAGAATTTTACTTTATGCAATACATATTCTGTTAAAAAAGCCGCAATTATTATAGTATTTTACATAATATTTGCTTACTAAATTTAAATTCCTTCGAACCGCATGAAACATATGAAGGTCCAAGGAATCAAGAATATCTAGGAGAAAGAGGAGAGAGGAATGGTATAGAAAAAAGGAATGCTATGTGCAATATGTTTTAATTTTTATTTTTTGGTAAAATATAAAATGTTGTAAAATTCATCGAAAAGTGTATTTTTTAAACCATTAAGAACAAAAATTGAAAAATTCGTATATACATATATGTGTAAAAAAACAAAAAATAAAATTAACATTCTAATATTAATAATTTCTTGTATTACAAAATATCTTTGTCTTCAACAAATAAAAATAATTTAATATACTTTTAAATATCTCAGTAAAAGTAACAATAAATCTCATTATTCATTACACTTTAAAAATAATCTTAATCAGAATCAGAAGCTCTTCGTTTTCTCGATGATGATGATGAAGGTATAATGTTCTTAAAAATATCATTAGCTGTGCATTACCTAAACTCGATTTGTGTAGTGTTATTAGTAGTAGTTCTAATTGTTAGTTTTATATTAAGGATTTGTTGTGCGCGGACCACACGCATTGTTTATTATATTTTAGTTTAGTTTTATTTCTATGTTTACCTTCAACGTTTATTGAACTGTCCCTTCATTTCATTTTACGACTCTTTATCCAATTTTAACGTTACTCTGTCTTTTTACCATTACGTGTTCAGTTGCAAATTCATTGTATTACCTAAAAACCTTTTGCTGTTTATATTAGTTGGATCGTATACAATTGTAACCACCTTACTTTGACATTCACCGCCAATTCTATACTCCAATACATATTTACTGTTTTATAACTTTAGCACCCTCCAATCGCATAATTCCGACTCTTAGTCTGTGTGTTTACCAAAATACGCAACAGCGAAGGACCACCCGTTGCGTTCGATTCTGGGAAACAAGGGAGAATCATCCTGTTGTCCAAACACTCCGTGCATCTCCGCTGTTACATGTGTTAGACAAGTGATTTGCAAATTGTCCTAAGTAAAATTACCTTTTCGAAACCGCGTATTGTATTTCTGTGTAATAAACGTAGTTTAGAACAAGCGAGTGTTTTATTTAAACCCGAACAAATCGGTTGTGGACGAGCGAAACCATAACAGCTGATTCATTTGTTCATTTTGTGCCTGCAGAATTTTCACATCAGACTCGTGTTCTTTTAAAACACTGACGATGTCACTTTTTGGTTTGGAACTTGTTCTAACATTGTCAAATCTTGTATTTGTTGCATTTCCAGAACTGGAACTCTCAATATCTATACACTCATTTGTAGTGTCCTGATAGATTTCACTAGGAAGGTCATTTTCTGTTAAAGTTGGTTTTTCTGCAACTTCTAATAAATCACAAATATTTTTTAAAGTAATTTTATCTTTATGGCCCAGTATTGCATGTAATTTGTGATAATAGTCGGGTGGATCCTTTTTCTCATTGCCCGTACTGTTTACATGTTTGAGAAATTTGATATGATTTCTAGATAGGTTTTGGAACTTCTGTCGCATTTCTCTGTCCCCTCTTTTCCTTTTTCAATTTGATAACCTTTCTCTTCTACTTTTGCATAATGATAACTGAATTTTAGATGATTTTTTGTCATTAAAATATTTATCATATTTTAACCTTAAATCTAATAATTTTTCTGTGGCTATGTTGTCTGCTGCAGTAGGTTTACCTTTGTGGCTCCATAATTTGAATTGCTTTCTTCAGTTTTTTATGCGAGTAATATTGAGGTTACCCACATCAACAGAAGTTAAACCATATTCCACAAGCTCATTATTTTCGAGCGCACTATTTTATGTATGTAATTGCAAATACATCATCTGCAATACTTATAATTTCTATTATTATTCCATTTAGTTTATAAGTATATATTACCGACCTGTTCTGAGTAAATTCACTACTGCTTTGCAAATTTTTAAAATCTACTTCTTTATCATTAATTAAAAATGTTATTGCTTCCATTCTACTTACTTAACGTAAAGTGTATTAATTAAAGCTGTCAAGCTAACAGAAAAAACAATTTAGGGATATAATAGGGTTATGTGTATGCCGCCCAAGTGACAATCTAAAATCCAAGTGACCCAGTTCATTCGGGCGAAAAACAAATTCAACTTACCGCGCATTAACCGGTTTCCCTGATTAGATTTTCCTAGGTATAATCGCCCGAAATCGCCTTATGATCGACAAAACCTTATCACATCTTGTCAACAGTGTCAGTCTTGTTCTACATGCGAATCTATGCTATAATCGCGTCATTGCTAAAGTTTATGAAGAATGATGAGCAGACCAATTCTTCAAGTATACTAAGATGGCGTCCACTACGTTTAAGGAGTTGCTCAATATCTATTATTGCCCCATATATTGAAAAAGACAAAACAAGAAATCCCCTGTCAACTGCACATAAATTAACAATGACATTGCCGCAAGTATGGTATTTTTTTTTTGTATATATATGGTGAAATTTATATTGCATGGTTATGTCCAAATTGTAAGCCAATATAAGTACCAGTAACTTTGATTGAGTTTCATACCTACTGTTTTCTTTATCATGAAATTTATTTAGCAAAGCGATGTTCCATGCAACAAATCGCTTGTGATTGTTATGTTGGAAAGTCAATAAGTGCATAATATAATAGAGGAAATATGCTTTATGGGAGCAACTACAGCCTAAATATTTAGCTTCTCCAAACGCATGAGAATGGCAAACTATTGCAAAACGTTTCTATGAGCGCTTGAATATGCCAAACAGCATAGGTACTTTGGATGAAAAGCATATCCACATCCATTAATTTAAGCAATTTTTACTGATTCACAGAAACATATCTAGTCCCATAAACCCAACAACAGGGGCTGATAAGAAATATTTTTGACACTAATCGATGATTACACACACTTCACTGTGATCTATCTCTTGGAGAGCGAGAGTGAGGTAAGAAACTATTTTAAGTATAAAGCTCTTGTCACTGCACAATTCTCAAAGTTGACATGTGACAACGGCATTGAATACACCATAAAAGATTGTACAGATTTTTCCAAGCGTAAAGGCATTCAAGTTGTATATACTACCCCATATACCCCTGAATTAAATGGTGTATCCGAACGCATGAATCGTACAATAGTAGAGAAAGCAAGAACTATGCAGATCGATACACAACTAGAGAAGAATTTCTGTCTAAACATACGGCTCACCTCAGCTACAAGTATACAAGAGACACCTGAAGAACTATGGCAGTAAGGTCAAGTGGCGTAAGAGCGTTTTTGGGGCAAGTGCGTTTGTGCTGCGAAACAACTAATACTCGTGGTTATGAGTCTAACAGGTAACCTTGGTAGTTCAAACATTCCTTAATTTTGCCTACAAAATATAGAGGAACTTATAAACGTATATTGTAGAAATATATTTAACTGTCACTTTTGTTTCCGTTTAAAAGTGACACTTTATGATAGCGTGTACGTACGTGTAATCTACAATCATTATAGTTATAAAGTGAAGTTGCCAACGCAATACTGGTAAGTTATGTTATTTACATATGTAGTTCATGGTACAAATAAGTGTTTTTGTTCAAAATTTTATAGAACTGCAAATATCTAGCAGCACGCAGTTGCCCAAGAAAATTGCGGTATGGGGCAAGTGCGTTTCTAAAACACGGGGCAAGTGCCAATGTTGCAGTTTCCACATTAACCCTTAAGTACTAACGATACGTTTCTCAGACGGGCATGCGTCCAACAGTCTTATATTTCTCCAGACCTATTTTTCTCCTGAGGTTATACGCCTATGTAATTTCAAGTTGGGACATGAATAGTCAGTAGGCATAATATCGGCAAGAAAGAAGTGCGTGTTCCACAGTTATTACAGTTTAAAGTGTCGTTGCCGTCCCATAGACGGGTGGTTAGTGATTGTGTAACAATACCTTATGATGAGTTCTCAACCAAGCTCATCCAAACCAATAAAATTTGGTGATCCAAATTTTGAGGAACGGCTGTTGCAGTGGTACGAAGACGTTGATACGGATTGTAGTGAGAAAGAAGACGATGTTGATGAAAATTATGCTATAAACAGCGAACATGAAACCGACTCAGAAATAGAGTGTAAGTTTTTATACAATTTTTATTCTTTCGCACTTTTGATATGGTATTGAATTTATAGTAGACAGTGAAGAAGAGGAAAGTCTGGATGAAGATGAAGCAGAAGAGACTGAAGAGAGCAAGAAGTACTATTACGGTAAAAATAAATTTAAATGGAGTTGTGTTCCGCCTACTTCTAATAGAGGACGACGTCGACAGGAAACATTGTTGTTCATTTACCTGGGTTACGCCCTCAAGCGCAATAGGTGACATTTGCGATCCTCTCACTACCTGGAAGTTTCTATTTAGCAATGACATTTGCGATATTATCCTAAGATGGACCAATTACAAATTCAGCAAGGAACGTACCAAGTACAAAAACTCAAATTCACCTACTCTAAAAGACTTAGATAAGACAGAACTTTACGCTGTCTTTGGTCTTTTATTTATTACAGCTTTGTTCAAGTCGAATAACGAAAATTTAGATACAATTTTTGCTACGGATGGAACGGGGAGAGAAGTGATTAGATGTATTTCAAGTAAAGAAAGATTCGCATTTATTCTAAACTGCCTCAGGTTTGATAATCCGGCAAATAGAATTATGAGGCGTCTTGGAAACCCGGTTGCACCTATCTCCGAATATTGACATTTTGTCAAAAACTGTCAAAATTGTTATACCATTGGAAACACATGTTTGTATAGATGAGATGTTAGTTAGTTTTCGAGGCCGATGCAAGTTCAAAATGTATTGCCGAACAAACCGGCGAAATACGGTCTGAAAATTATGTGTTGCACTGATGCTCGTAATGGATATTTCTTTAATGGTTATATTTATAGTGGAAAAGACTGTGAGTGGCAGTGGATTAGACGATGCATATAAACATGCACAAAACCAACCCAAAGCGTATGCGCTCCACAAAACCATTACACTATACAAATCGAAACATAACATTCGATAATTGGTTTACGTCTATTGAGCTTGCTCATTACTGAAAACTAAAGGCCTTACATGCCTAGGAACATTAAAGGAAAAACAAAAGAGAAATACCAACCATTTTTTTACCAGAAAAGAAAGACAGATTGGAACAGTTTATACGGAATTACTAGGGAGCTCACTCTGCTTTCATACACAACAAAAAAAAACAAAGCCGTGCTTTTATTATCGTCATCGCACCATCACGAAAGTACAGATGCAGCAACAAATAACCAGATATGATAGTAATTACAATAGTACTAAAGGTGGCGTGGATGCACTTTGACGAAAAGTGCACCAAATTCTCCTGTAGCAGACGATCTCGTCGTTGGCCTTTGACCATAATTTTTCCAGGATGATTGATATAAGTATGGCTAATTCATATATTTATCCATCAATCATACAAAAATAGTACGCAGATACAGAGGTCGCATTTTATTAAAGAACTTGCTCAACAATTAGTCAAACCGCACCTAGAAAGTAGAGCGAGGAATGAGCATATCTCTCGAAAACTCCGGCTTAGTATTTGCGAAATATTGGCACAACACCTCCTGAAGTGCCAGAAGTACGAGTGGACCGTATGGAAATGAAGAAGAATTGTATATTTGTCCTTATCAGAAGAAAAGACGTACAAATTTTGCTTGTTACTGTTGTCAAAAACTATTTGTCTAGAGTGTCCAGGAAGATGTGCTTGAATTGCGTTCGAAATTCGTCAAATTGATGAGCTGATAGTTTTTTCATTTTGAATTGTATGCCTGTTATTTTTTTGTACTTAGTAATACTAAGTTTATTCTTAATAAAAAAAATCTGTTCTCATTATAGAATGACGGACTTTCTTTTTTAAGCGCCTTTCTCATAGACTTCGAAAACTATGATTTTTATGTGTTTTATAATTTAAAATGGATATATATATATTACATTCTTTAATTTACATGTTTCATAATACAACCTAAATAACTAAGAAGTGCAATAGTAGTGTTGATAGGTTCATTTATCAAAAATTTAATAACCGGTAGTTTTTAAGGGCTCTAGATCGTATACCGTCTGTGGGACGTGTAGTTAGTGCTAGCGTGACTAGTTGACCTCGTTAGTACTTAAGGGTTAACTCTATTTTAGATCTGATTTACAACATGATTAGACATTATGTACGTAAAACAACAAGAGGTGAGTTCTATAGTAAAGAAAATTTGAAGAAGGCGGGTGACAATGTTTTGTCTGGACGCATAAATGTTTATCAAGCTAGCTCAATATTCAACAACAAAGGTTATTTCTCTAAGATTTATGTATATAGATATGTGTATTATTAGATGACAACATCTCGTGCGACTAAGAAAGAGGATTGCGTACGGGATGTGAACGATACGAACGCGTCTGAGTGCCTTTCCTTAATGTAAACAAACTAGAGACATATAGGTTCAAGCATGATACAAGAAAATAAGGTATGCTCATCTGAAAACCAAAACTCGTCTTTTTCGCGCATTGGCCCTCAGATACGTCATCACTCGGCTGTCGCCATTGTTGTTGATGTATTTTACAAAATTACTATATTTATTTTAACAAGTTTAGTTTATTTTACCATCGATTAGAACACTTTATTTAGTTTTTATTTAATGTTTTGTGTCCTCTTTATGCTTGTAGTAGTTTCGATTTTACGTGTATAGTGATTTTAGTTACGTGTTGTAAATTCGGTTTTAGGTTTTGTGTGGATAAACTGTGTATAACGTTGTAGTGGAAATTCCTTGAGTGACTTTCATTTCGTTTGAGGGAGTAGAATAAGAAGAATTTGTAAAAAAAGAAAAATAAAACACTGCACTTACAATCATTTCTTTTTTTTATCTGCATTTTTTTTATTCCCACACTGTCTGCATTAATGTTTGTACCAGACTAATAGATATTTCATTTGCCATTAAAAAAAATATGAACCACTTACAATTTGTGAAATGTTAGTACGTGTAAGTAACAAAGTATGGAAGGTAAAGCTGAAGAAGTGTATGATCCAATTAGTAAGTAAAGCTCTGTAACTATTAATGCTTTATTTGCTTCATTGCACTAAAATAAGCAACATAAAATGTTATAACAAAAGGCAAAAATACTTTAACATCAACAGAAATCGCTCATCAACAAAGCAATAACGATTTTACATTCAATTTAAAATTACATTTAAAAATGTGAATTATCTAAAATTTTCTTTCAATGCAAATTTGATTGATGCAAAAAAACAGTTTTATTGATTTTAAGAGGATAGATTTTTAAAAAAATGGGAGTTAATTTTCTTTACGTTGGTAATATCTATTAAATTCTTGGATTGGTAGGACCGTATGGCCCTCAAATACGTCACATCTAGATGCGCAAGAGCATACCTTATATTCTTGTATCATGGGTTCAAGTGTAAAAGTTAGTTGGTAAAGAACCACAGTTCGTAGAATATCTCGAATAATAGTATTTGTAAAGTGCTTCGTATTATATTAATAAAGATTTTATATATTCAGTTTAACAGTATGTATAAATTATCCATTTTCAGAGCAACAACTAATAATATGACCAACAACTTAGATAATGTGTCTTTATCAATCTCAGTTCACAGGCCGTATCCACCAGCATCTGGCTTTTCTTTTACGATTTCGTGCAAGACTATTATTATTATTGGCATTTTATCTTCTTTTAATCTTATCTATTGCTTCTCCAGATTAATTTTCAACCGCAGTATCGAATTAACGAAAACAAAAAATTCAAGTAGTGTGTACAAACGGAGAAAGTAACAATTGGGTATATGTAATGACATGTACTGAAATTTTACGTCTCCGATATTTACTCGATCTTTCCGTATTCAGCGATCGCGTGACAGCGTAAGATAATCCGGTATTGTGTCGGTTTGTCGTAAGTCTGCTGTGACAGATGTCGTTAATCGCTAAAGTTGTAAATAAATAAACTTTGGTGTTATGGGATTTCATTTTAATTTATATAGGTAATACATACCGATATTGTGATCTCGTTTGCGAACCAACAATACAATGACAGCTGTGTAACAATGGTCACATAGAACTCTAGTTGATAAATAAATGATGCTCCAAAAATAGGCACCTGCAACATTGAAACTGCTGTAGTGGAACAATGAAAGGAAATCATCTAAAATCACTGAAATCATATCTTTCGTTAATTCTTTTTGTAGCCATTTGTTCCCCGCCTACCTATGCTAAAGTTAAATTAATATTATAGCTACTAAGTAATTGAAAGACTGGCAAGGATATCTTCGATCAGTTAATTATTTAGTGCTAAGCTAAGCAAGTACCCTAAGTCCACTACACATAAGTATACATACTATTAGCTCAAATAATTATGACCCAGATTCGTAAAACGAATTCGTAGACGTAATTCTAACAATACCCTTTACGGAGGGCGACAAAGATGCCGCCCCTTTTCGACTTGCCCAGAGACTTACACCCCCAAAATTAAAACCTTTGTAGTTGCCGCCAATGGATTTTATAGAATAATTCTGATTTCTAATTCTCTTGTTTACGTCGAAATTTTATTTCAATCAACTGCACGTATTTTTTTCTTATATTTGAATTATCATTAACTTTGTTTTATTGTTTTATATCAGTTATAATAGGGTATATATGACCTACTATTACATGAATAAATAAATGTCCACAATCTCTATATATCTTTTTTAACTTAACAAATATCAGTGCAAGTTTACTCACTCGTTTAGTTTAGTTTACAATAGATATACTACATCAAAAGTAAGAATATTAAAAGAAGCGGTTAACTTGCTTATTTCTCTCATTCAATTGAAGGAAAGAACTTCTATGGAAAAATCCCTAGAAGAACAAAATAAAAGTATAACTAGATACTTTTGTAATAATAGGTTTACCAAAACAATTTCATGTTTGATCTTTTCTTGTTCATATTTTTCATTTTAATATTAAGTCCATCAAAGTTTAAAACTCAAAACATCTAATCCCTTTTCTTGACTTTTTCAATAATAGTTACCATTTAGTATTTATGTCTGATAGGTTATTTTATACATCAAGGTTAAGAGATTCTTATAAAACTAAACCTTAAACAGTTTTCTGTAACTGAAGTCATGGTTTCAGTAAATTTATTCCTTCAAATAATTATACAAAAACACATTTTAAATATTTGTACAAATTATGCCATTGTAGGGCGCGTTCTGCGATGGCCGACTTCTCAGTCTGTCCCAGCCGACAGTTAAACCAAACGCCGGTGCCCCAGCCAACAACGAGAACAAGTATTTTAAATAATATGTTTTGGTGTTTTTTAAATTTAAGCAATAAATAATGTTAAAATCTATGGTTTTTATTTTTTGTGCAAGGATGAGATACCTGAAAATTTGGTGCAAAAATCAGACACCCTCTTTTTGTTGAAAAACTGTTTTTCTTTAATACAAATCACCTCTTGTATCTAAGGGTTAAAACATGAAAAGTATAAGCTGTGACGTACAAATTTATTTAAGTTTTGATTACAGGTTTTTTGCTACCGAATTTGAGGTGATCTGATTGAAATTTAGAAAACTTTTTATTGCAGACAAAAACAAAAATAATTAGTATTAAAATTATCTAAAACTAACATCTATACATTATCGACTATCACAGAATCTGTCAAAATCATAATGAAAAAGAATAAACAGTTTTTCCTTGTTTTCCAAGATTTTACTTTGGCGTACTTGTCTGGTTCTTGCACTGGGGTGTTCAATTACTTTATAAGATTATAAAGCACTTACTGATGTGGCCACATATAGAGCTGACATCAACGTAAATAACGCAAAAACCAGTTGCATTAGTACGACGTACTGATACACATTCGATGTTTTTTCGCATGTGCTGGAATAAAGTAATCTGAGATAACACATCAAGAAAAAATATTAAGCAGTTTACGTAATAAGTCTTTGAAGCCGATAAGTCGCCATGTTAATTTCCTTATTCATACGATTATTTAGTTGCTGACCAGAATCCTTGTCAGAAATCGTGTTTCGATAACTCATGGATCGCTCAGTTACAGTTTCAAATAGATAACATAAAATATGTGTAACGCAATCAATGTGTACCAACAACGATACGAACAACATATCACAGGCTAAAATTGCAATTAAATGAGAATCATACTAGAACAGATATTTCTTGTTAGTTTAACCAACGATCTGCCACGCATACAAGTTTAAGCAAATGCCCTGAAACACGCATAGAACCCAACGAAGAAATATCATGTCCAAAAACTCCGGCAACGGAATTAAAAATGGTTGCATAGTTCTACACAATTCTTCGTATTTAGTATCATCTGTACAAAATACCAAATGGAATGCGGATATACCAAACCTTATTAGACCTGCACAATTTCCCAAAACAAAAAGTAGTATGCCTAGTCTGTAAAGTTTTCTTGTAAATCTCTGTGTTTAGAGCGTTTTACATTCTTCAGGGCTGCCGTATGATCACTCATAATATAATAACTGTTAAGATCCTCTATTAATTTGGCATAATTCCTTTCTATTCACGTAATAGATTTATAATTTTAGTTTGTTGCAAAAACATGGGTAAGCGCAAATCCTAAGAGTCAAGAGTTCTTTGAAAATTTTCATATCCAGTTATTATTTATAGCATTCCATTGGTAAATAAATCCCTTGACTGGGTATTATGATAAACGCTGCACTTATCACATATTTTCGGGCAATTTTGGTACTCTTTAAAATGCACCAAAGTCCGCTTAATTTAAGAAACCAGACATTCAAGTCGATCAATGTTTTCAACAGTTTAGATAGTAAAATACGCCTTACAAGCAACTTATATTTGTATGTTGAATAAGAAAGTTTTATATGTAAAGTGTCTATCGATTAAAATAATTTCGTTTAACCACCATAGTAATATGAAATTTATTCAAGTAATATTATAGGTACCCTATATAATCAAATATATCAGTGTATACCAACTTCAAACAATGTCAAACAACTTTAGCACTTACATGACACTATAAATGTGTAACAACCTCTTTAAAATTATACTTTTTAAGCAATTTGGTAGAAACGTGTCAAAAAAGTCGGTTGTTATTGATTTAAGGAGAAACTTTGTACCGCCATCGCTTAATATTTTATGCATAACGATTACCTATCTTGTATCGACAAAAGATTGGAAAACAAATTATTCGGACTATATAATTTTAAAAATGTTAAATGACGAATCACTTTAGTTACAGTAACGTACAAAATTAAGAACGATTTTGGGTGTTCAAGATAAGAGCCCCATGCATGGGGATCTCGTAAACGGTGAAAGATAAAAAGGTTAAATTTGGAATGGGTGCGTTTCAGCGCCGGGACATTTCAGCGCCGGCCGATTCAGCGCCGCATTATTGAATGGTTAAACTATAGATAACTTAATGATTCATAACTTACAGTTATTTGCACCGGTTTTCCCTAATAGCAGACTTAGTTAAGTAGAGGCTCAGCTTGAGGTAAACCTTAAGGTGAATATGTTTTGCACCGTCGAAAGAAAGAGAATCTTTACTTTTAATTCTTGATGAGTTTTCATTATTGTTGTATTTTGTGTGGATTTGTGTTGCTCAACGAGTATATAGTATATTTATTTGGTATGGAAAGTGAAAGAAGAAGAGCTTCAAATTTTTCGGTGAATGAAAAGACATTATTGTTAAACATATTGCATAAATTTAAAGACATTATAGAAAATAAAAAGACAAATTCACAAATTTGGCGTGACAAAGGCAATGCGTGGCAGAAAATAACAGATATGTTTAACTCACAAACTCCAGAAACCTATCGAAGAACTAAAGATGCTTTGCGGAAGTATTATCATAATATAAAAAAGAATGTAAGAAAAGAGGTTGCTGATGAAAGGAAAGAGGTTTTCAAGACAGGTGGTGGAGTAGTTCGGTGTGTGCAGAATCCTGTTAAAGACCTGGCACTGGGGCTTATGAATCCAAAAACCGTAACAGGATTAGAAAACAAATTTGACAGTGATGGCTTTGGCAACGATTTAGGTGGCGCTTGTGAGAAAGACCGTGAAAAAACTCCGTTGAAATATATACCTTGGAACACAATTATTTCGAAGATCCAGATCCGCCTGTGACTCAGGTCACAGAGCCCTTAAAAGATCAATCAGTCAAGGTATACCACAAAAAATTATATTTAACTCGTCCAGTTCATCATCATCTTTAAACATTATGTTATTTATTAAGATATTACGTGCCATTTTGTTCCAAAAATGTACAAATAATAAATATCCCCATAACAATAACGAAAACACCATAATACAACAAATTTAATAAGTCTTCTTTCACTTGCCGCAATACTTGTCAATTGAAACTAAAAGTGAGGTTAACTGGCCCTTAAGCCGGGCAAATCTTCGGCTTATTTTGAGTAACGCTTAACTGGTGCTTAAACAGCGGTGCAAAACGAATTCATAGTTTAGGATCTACTTAAGTCTTAAGTTAAGCTTAAGTATAACCGATGCAAATAGCCGTTATTGATCTTAACTTAATCATTCTTCTCATGAAGAATTTTTGTATCACGTGTGGTTGCATGAGACGTTTCGATGTGGCCGTTTCGACACCGGGACGTTTTGACGCCACATGCAGTACCAGTTGAATTTGATTTGAACATATGATACACAGATTTTTAGAATGTTTGAAATTTTATTTTTTGTATCATTGGAAGGGGTAAGAGGGGAGAGGGAATGTTTTTTTTTTAATGATTTTTCTTTTTTTCAAAATTTCTTTTTACACATTGGATGAGGTGCAAAAGGGGAGGGTAATGATTCTTTAAATGATATTAAATGATGGATTGGAATGTTCCAAATCATATTTTTTTTTTAACATTGGAAGGAGGAAGGGGGAGCGGAGGATATTTCTTTTAATGATATTTTTTTTTCTTGTTGTTTTTAAACATCGGGAGAGGGGGCATTAAAAATGTTTCAAATATTTTTTTCTGGAAAGAGTGCGAGGGGGGGGGGAGGGAGATTAGTTTTTTAAAGAATTTCGTTTTTTAGAAAAATCGGGAGAGAGGATGCATTAGGCGTGTTTCAAATCATATTTTATCTAACATCGGAAGGAGTGAGGGAATTGTTCTTTATATATTTTTTTTCTTTTTTTTCAAAACAACTGGATAGAGGATGCATGAGAAATGTTTTAAATCATATTTTTTTCTAAGATTGGAAGGAAGGGGAGGGGGAAATTAATGTTTTTAAAGATATTTTTTTCGAAGCATCGGGATAGAGGATGCATTAGAAATGTTTCATTAACATTAGAAGGGGCGAGAGGAGGGGAATGTTTTCTTTTTGAATGGTTTTTTTTTTTCTTTTTTTCGAAACATAGAAAGAGAAGACGATCACAAATGTTTCAAATCATATATATTTTTTTTAACATTGGAATGGGGAAAGGGAGGGGGTAGAATGTTTTTTAATGATATTCTTTTTCTCTTTTCAACAACGGTAGAGGACGCATTAAAAATGTTTATGAAGGGTAAGTATTAGTTTTTTAAATACTTTTCTTTTGTTTTTGTCGAAACATCGGAAGAGAGAGGACGCGTTAAAAATGTTTCAAATCATAAACATTGTCATTAAAAAACTAATGCCCCTTCCCCTCCACCTATTCCATTATTAAAAAAAAAGATTTGAAACATTTATAATGCATTCTTTCTCTCGATGTTTCTAAAAAAAGAAAACAATTTGCATTTAAAAAACCAATTCCCTCCGCTTCTCACCCTTTCCATTATTAAAAAAAATGATTTGAAACATCTATAATGCATTCTTTCTCCCGATGTTTCAAAAACAAAGAAAATCATTTAAAAAACTAATTCCTTTTCCCTTTCACTCCGTCCAGTGTTAAAAGAAAATATGAATTGAAACATTTTGAATGTATCCTCTCCGAATGTTTAAAAAATATAAAAATTGCCCTTCTTCCTCCTTCCAATGTTAAAAAAAATATGATTTGGAACATACTGATTCATCCTCCCGATGTTTCGCAAAAAAGAAAATTATCATTTAAAACAGTCACTCCCCTCCTCCTCTGGTCCCTTTTAACACTAAAAAAAAAAAAATATGATGACATTTTTAATGTGTTCTCTCCCCCGATGTTCAAAAAAATCTCTGCATCATATGTTTAAATCAAATTCAACTGGTATTGCATCTGGCGTCAAAATGTTCCGGCGTCGAAACGTCTTCCTACACCGGAGAAAAAAACACCAGATAAAATAAGCTTTGCTCTTATTGAGTAAGATATTTAATTTATCTGTTTTTCCTTTAGATGTAATCTGAAAAAGTTTTTTTTATGCTTAAAACAATTTTCTATTCATCGAAGCTCACGACTCCACTTGGATAAGATCTCATTATTTTACTTAAGCTAGACTATGATGTTTATAGTCAGAAAAAAGGATGGTATCAATCACAATAAATTTGAAAAATGTTACATACGTAATTTGCAACCAACACACATGGTACAAACATTCTCCATAAAAAGGAATCATCAAGTCATCCATAGTTTAACCATTCAATAACGCGGCGCTAAAATGTCCCGGCGCTGAAATGTCCTGGCGCTGAAACGTACTAGACCCGGTTAAATTAGAGAAAAGTTGCGCCATTATGTGAGCAACAAAATTGTATTGAGCAATTCAAAATATCGTAAATAGTTTTTGAGATATTAAGGAAAAAGTGAAAATCGTGAAATTTTTATTTCTTGTCTAGTGAGATTATTTGAAGAGATAACGAAAAACGAAAAATATCTTTTTAAGGCCATTTTTTATTCTTTATCACATGGTCTTATAAAAAATACAATACCACATTTCGTACACTTGGAATCATCTTCAACTTAATTTTTTTAAATACACATCGATGGCCAGGCCAAAAAGGCATCCTTAGTTAGAGATGACGTTTTTCTTTTCTGTGATATAAGGTATAAGACTGTTGTTTTCAAAAATAAGGAAGTTATAAGCAAACAACTTGTTTTTTTTTTTTACGGTAGGTTGTGGCTACTGACAGTGAACAATACCAAACAATTGAATGTTAATTAATATTTGTTCTGTCACCCGTTACCCTGTGTAGTTTATTATTGCAAGTTAAGTGTTTAATTTGGTGAAACTAGCGAGCATAATGGCAATAGTACAATATCACAGTGTAGCCATAAATACTGTCACTGCCGTTTCATTTAGGGAATTTAGAATAGAACAAAGTGGTCACACTGTAAAAGTGAATGGTATACTTGCGTTCAGTAGTATAGTAACAAACACGGTTGCTTACTAACGTCAAAACCAATGGAGTGATCCGATTATCACGTGCGCGTTACTGTCGTCGGTTTGATGAAGGCATGGTGCTTCGCAGATTCACTCGCTCCTAAAACAGCTTAAAATCAGTGTACGCTTTGTGTATCGTACATTGAATCGTTTTAAAGAGACAGATGATATTGTTGATAGACCAAGAGGGCCGGCACTTTTTGTTCTAGCGTGATGCTAGAACAAAAAAAAAAAAACGTCGTCGAAGCCATTCGTTCAAGAATCAACCGATGTCCGCTACGAAAGCAGAAAATCATGGCTAAAGAAATGAATATCGCGCCTAGTACGGTCTCACGCATTATCACATATGATTTACACATGCGAGCATACAAATATGTACAAGTCACCTTTTAACAGAGAAGTTAAGCGCGATAAGATTCGAAAGATCGAAAAAATTGAAACGCTTGTACGGGACAGGCGGATACAAAAATATTCTGATCACCGATGAGAAAATTTTCACGATAGAGGAGAAATTTAACAAGCAAAATTTTAGAGTATATGCCAGGACATCATATGAAAGCAAAGAGAAAGCTCTACGCGTTCAACGGGGCCATCACCCAAGTTATGTAATGGTTTGATGGGATGTGTCGTGGCATGGAGTAACTCCTATTCATTTTTGCGAAACAAGTGTGAAAACGGATGCAAAGGTTTATGAAAACACAGTTCTGGAACGTGTTGTTAAGCCTCTAAACAATACTTTGTTTGATGGAGTTGACTGGGTTTTTCAACAAGACTCAGCGCTGGCACACAAAGCAAAATCAACTCAGAAATGGTTGCAGGACAATGTTCCTGGTTTTATAGCAGCTTCAGATTGGCCCTCTGGAAGTCCAGATTTAAACCCCGTGTACTACGAACTATGGAATACTCTTGAGGAAATGGCTTGTCGAAAACCTCATAAAAATTTTGAGTCTCTAAAGAAAAGCATAACAGAGGCAGCTGCAAAAATTCCCCTAGAAACGGTGCGTACATGTATCGCCCGATGGCCGGAGCGTTTATCGTTGTGCATAGACAGTAAAGGTGGTTGTTTGGTGGTGGTTTGAATAACCAATACATGCTTAAAAGGGAATTATCTGTAGTTTTTGAATATATTTTTTTTTTAAATTTGCATCGTGTCATTTTTGTGTTACGTTCCTTCAAAGTACTGACCGTATTTATGGCTACACTGTGTAACATCAAAAAATTTGACATGTCGTGTTTCATTTTGGCGCACAAAAATGTAGTAGTAGCCGAAAGAATGTATGCCAACTAATATCAAGAAAGATGACAACCACATCGGTGGACCTTTATAAAATTAACAGCAAATTTAAAACAATATGACTCATTTAGTGCATCGAAGACGAAGAGACATCGCGAAATTAATCGTATAAATGAGAACATTGTCTTGCAAACAGTTGTAGAAAACCCATCAGTGTCAACCAGACAGGTATGCTATGAAACTGGAATAAAAGAATCGACTGCCCACTTGATTTTAAAGAAACTAAAGTATCATCCCTTCAAGGAACGCATTTGTCAGGGACCGGCCGGTTTCCTAAAGGGCCTTCAAGATTTAAAATGGACTTTAACTTTGAAAATCCGCTTCATAATTTCGCTTTAACTTTAAACTGGGCTTTAAAGATCCTTTAAGTTAGTCTTTATTTTGCGGTTTTACCTCGTAAAAGTCAACTTTATTTTCACGCGCAAGCGTATAACCAACAAAACAAAGCGACAACAGTTTTAGGGAGTGTAAACATGACCAAAAGTTCAACTGATTCTGATTACTGATACTAGAAACTACACTATTTTGTATTATTGCAGCACTTTTTATATCGTGTCTTGTGTTCAACGCACCTTTGTTGTTTTCAAAATGAATATAGTAGGAATAACTTCGAGTACATCATCAGATGATGAGGTAGAAATAGTTGTAAGAAGGCGAAAAGTGTATAGAAATAGAAAAGACTGTTTCAATAAATACAACGAAAGTGAATTTTTTGAGAGGTTCAGATTGATAAAATACACTGTTACGGCATTATTAGAACGAATACAACATTTAATTTCACTTGGCCAAACCGGTAATGTCAAAGGCTTCAGCATGTAGAATAGTAAAAAAGAGTGTCCATTGTAATTCGTATATTAATGTCCAATTACATCTATATGCCTCGAAATAACATAGAGGTGGGTAACGTTGCACAAAAATTGGTGCTATTGACTGTACTTTAATAAAAATACAAGCTCCTGGAGGCAACGATGCAGAAAAGGTTTCTTCGCACTAAATGTGCAAACTGTGTCTGATCCTGACCTCAAAATAAGAAATATTATTTTTAGGTGGCCTGGCACGTGTCACGATCAAACTATATTTAATAATTCCAATTTAAAACAAGATTTTTTGACTGGAATGTACGGGCAATATTTATTATTAGGGGATAGTGGGTATAAGACAGAACCTTATCTAATGACACCATTGCTTAATACACAGACTGCTGCAGGAAGTTTGTACAATGAAATTTCATATCAGGTCTCGTAATGTAGTAGAGTGTCAGTATGGAGTATGGAAAAGAAGAGTTCCTATACTAAGCACAGGCATCAAATTGCGTTTACAAACTGCAATGGATGTCATAGTCGCAACAGCAGTGCTGCACAACATTGAAGCAGAAATGAATGAAAATATTCCAGATGAGTGGTTTAATGAAAATGATGAACCGAAAGAAAATGAAATAATTGTGAATAATGGGAACGAAGGAGGACATGGGGCTAGAAGGTTAATCATTGCTGAATATTTTGCCATTTTATAAGAGTATGCACTGTAAAATGTTTTCAAAACTCTCTGTGATGTGTACAATTTTCATTTAAAATAACACATATTTACTGTGCAAGATTATTTATTTGTTTCCTTTCTATATACACTTATTCGCAAAATTTTCAATCATTAGCAGACTATATTAAATGCAACAATTTCAAAGCTACGACCATGTGTATACAATCTATGTCAATTATAATAGAAAAAATATCTAATAAATTATAAATTACATATATCAAACCGGAGACCTGCAAAAGAAAACTAAAATTCCTTTATACATTACATCCTAAGTCGAATACCTAAGGGGTCTCACATTAGGATAGCTAAGTCGAACAGTAAAACTGGGAATAGCTTACTATCGAAGGTCAAGCAGGTTACACCCACTTTGATGCAGTCTAACATAATTTATAAAATACCATGCGATTCGTGCGGGGGTGTGTACATAGGGCAGACCAGACAAACGTTGAAAAATCGCATAATACAACATAAAAGCGTTGTTCGTCGTAAGCCCAAAGCATGCGCGTTGGCAACACCTTATTGAAAATGATCACGTGGCTGGTTAGTCGGATGTATCCATCCTGGGTACAGAAACTAATCTAACTAAAAGACTGTTTTTAGAGATATGGCTAATAAAAAAAGAAGTTAATTCAATTAATAACAATCGACACATCCAGGGGATTAGTAATATTTACTCGAATTTATTTCATATAGGAAACCAGTCTTAGGTGTATAGTTATATTGGATGAGACTGTACTTTCATTTGTTTGCAAATTTCTTTTATGAGGTTGGTACGTTTGCGTAGTTGTCACTGTTGGTTGCTAAGTTAATTTCTCTCACAAATTCACTGTTGCACTCCAAGATGAGTTTTAAATCTAATTTTATCGAATTGTTTCAATGTCATCCAGTTAATTAGCTTTGGGTATGTAGTTTGGGGGGTATTAAAATAAGGTTTTAACATGTAGGGTTTTAATATGTAATGTTTTTAATATGTAACTTTCAACTTATCCTAATGTGGACAAAGTTTATAATGTATAACTTTTCAGTAAATTTTCTCAATGTCTTGCATTATTTAGTAACCTTGTTACCATATAATTATTGATAGATGTCCTGAAGAGGAAACAATAAAAAACAACTTAATACGTACTTTTATTGAGGTTGCCTTTGGAGTGCTTATTTCCTTATTTTCCTGAAGTACACATAGTTTGTTAATTACCGACTTAAATTAATGTTAAAATCACATTACCTGAAAAACAAATGGCTGCTCCTTATTTTTTGAAGGTGAGCAGGCCATTTTCCTAAAAATAAAATATTTGGTACCCAAGTCTAGTAAAATATAATAAATCATTTACTTTACTGGAGAATACACTATCATGTCCCTCTACCTCGTGTGTGGACATATCTATCTCTTCTACGAAAATTATCTATAAAAACATATGTAAAAATTTTATTAACATTAAATAATAATTGTTTCTACTCACTGGAAAGGACTCGTCAAGTATCTTTTCACTTATAACCGGGGTACTGGATTTTGCGCTTGAATATTGAGCCTATAAATCAAAGGGTAATAAAGAAATGTTTAACGGCCATTATACAGTTATATGGAAGAATTATCGCTATCATGGGAGTCTTCAATACCAATCACCGTTTTAATACTTGTAATTTTTAAGACTAAATCTAAAACAGGATCACCACCACCACCAAAGAAAGGACCACCACCTGTACTCGTAAAACACTTTCGCTCATCAGCCACCATTTTCCGTGCCTTAGTTTTCAAGTTGTCATATTTTGATTTCAGTTGTTCGACACTTCCTAAAATTATTCCGGATTCTTTCCCATGATTTCTCCTGTAACAGGCAACTTTTATTTGCATAACTCAATGAAAACTTCTTTTAACATACCTATTCCTGAGTGTGGATACTTTATTTTTAACCTTGCACTCTATAATATGCTGCTCTTTTTGCACTTCTTCACCAATAGCAATTCCTCATTATTTCTGAAATGCTTGATCTGTTCTTTTTACTTTTACCGCACATTTCAATTCTTGGTATATTTCAATAGAAAACAAATTTGATGTAATAAAATTTACAGTCGTAAAATTCAGGTAACACCCCACGCTACTAGACCACGGCTAGACTAGAAACTAGAAATTAAGCGCGCAAAAGTGTCGGTACGACCAACATAAAACAGATAAATAGGAAAAAATACTATGAACTAGTGTTCCAAACATTGAAACATTGCATTCAACTCGACTTTTACTAAAGTAGGATGCCATTGTCTTTACGAAACGCAGCAAGTTTAAAATGACTTTAAAATCGACTTTAATTTGAAGCTGACTTTACTTAAAGGTACTTCAACGTTTCGATTATGAAACCGGGCGGCGTATTTCCATTTGCTACCATTGTACAGAACGTGTTCCTGCTGGGTAGTAGTAGGATATGAACATACGAAAAACTAACTGAGTAACTCCATAGTCTACCACTATGGAGAGTATTCCCAGTTCTGCAATAGGATAGTACGTATATGAAATACACGTAGGCGCATCTTATATTTTGTGTAAGCTACCAAAATACCAAACAAATTTACAAATAGCAAATAAATAAAAAACGTCATACTACTCTAAAATTCTAACCCCTGAAATCTAATTCTGCTTTAGTGAGAATGAAATTTAAATATCTCAAATTTTTTTAAATTTTATCACAAAATCAGTCATATATCTGTCGCTCTGACTGTTTTGTGGGTGCATTCAAGTTTACTACATACTGATATTTTTGATAATGACTTTTAAAACATGCATATTTACATACATATTGAAATATTAGGCGAATTATTTTTTCCTCGTTTTCTACACTAGTATTTTTCACGAATATTGTATTTGTTTATTTTACGTTTAAATCAATTTTCCACAAAATGTGTTCCAGAACAAACCTAATTCTGCTTTAGTGAAAATGAAATTTAAATATCTTAAAAAAGCTTTAAATTTTGTCACAAAATCAGTCATATGTCTGTCGCTCTGACTGTAGAGTGTATATTTTGTGAGTGCATTCAAGTATCAATATTTTACTACATACTGATATTTTTTATAATGACTTTTAAAACATGCATATTTACATACATATCGACATAGGCGAATTAAATTGCTTTCCTCGTTTTCTACACTAGTATTTTTCACGAATACTTTATTTGTTTATTTTACGTTTAAATCAATTTTCCATAGAATGTGTGGCAGAACAAAATATGGGTATTTTGAATTCCCACCGCAAAATTATTAACGCGCCCTTAGCCACGTAAAGAGCCGTCGAATGTGAAATATTTTTTATTCGAAGCTAATTGGATAAGTATAATAATATAAAAAAAAAATAGTTGGCAGATAAAATCGAACGCAATTAGCAGAATTGAATCCATAAGATTGAAGGGCTTTTCTTATTGTTTAACAATTCATATATTTTTGTTATGATTAAGTAAGATTCATTCAATATATTAAACACAAATTAATTAAATTAACATATATAAAATTACAATTATTAAGTCGTGACTTTTTATTTGTTTTTTTTTATATTTCGCAGAATAGCTTCGACATAAAATATTGCTTTTTAGATACGTTTAATGCCGGCGTTAAGCATTTGCTGATTATTAAAATCGATTTAAAATTAAAATTTAATGGAAAGTTGCCTTTGATTATGAAATCGGTCATATGACCCATAAATTAATACTCTTAGTGAGATTTTGATTTGGCATTATTTCTGCTATATTGAACGCCTTCCGCTAAAAATCTTCGCCATTTCTTGTGTTTTTTGAGTTTCTGAGTTGGTTGCCCAGCTTGAATTCTGCGACTTCCTGCTGTTAATGCCAGTTGAATCTTTCTTCTGGCAATAGATCTCGGTTGTGGCTGTACACCTATTTCTTGGCATGAGTGTAATTTTTCATTTTGTGAAACGAAATTATCTGTGTAGGTGTTGTCAGTTTTTCCAGAGATTTATTTAGTTTTACTATAGAATGGATCATATCCAATGAAATATCGCTATTAGCAACATCTATTATTCGAGTAAAATTCTCTTCTGTCTTCTGAAGTTATTAAAGGAGCAATTGCACATTACGTTGTATTTATTTTCAACTACACATATAATGCACATATAATTTTATATAAGTTAATTCACCATATAAATGTGTTTAATATATTGAATGAATATTGTACTTAATCATAACAAAAATATATGAATTGTTAAACAATAAGAAAAGCCCTTCAATCTTATGGATTCATTCCTTCTAATTGCGTTCTATTTTACCTGCCAACTATTTTTTTTTTTCCATATTAATATACTTATCCAATTAGCTTCGAATAAAAAATATTTCACATTCGTCGGCTCTTTACGTGGCTAAGGGAGCTTTAATAGTTTTCTGGTGGGAATTCAAAATACCCATATTTTGTTCTGGCACACATTCTATGGAAAATTGATTTAAACGTAAAATAAACAAAGTATTCGTGAAAAATACTAGTGTAGAAAACGAGGAAAGCAATTTAATTCGCCTATGTCGATATGTACGTAAATATGCATGTTTTAAAAGTCATTATCAAAAATATCAGTATGGAGTAAAATATTGATACTTGAATGCACTCACAAAATATACACTCTACAGTCAGAGCGACAGACATATGACTGATTTTGTGACAAAATTTAAAGCTTTTTTTAAGATATTTAAATTTCATTTTCACTAAAGCAGAATTCGGTTTCAGGAATTAGAATTTTAGAATAGTATGACGTTCTTATTTATTTGCTTTGGTAGACTTGTTTGTTATTTCTGTAACAATTTCTTTTTTTTCAATAAATTGTTAAAATAATTGGGCGTGGATTACAGTAGTTTTTCTTTAACGTTGCATAGTATAGCATACGCAAATATAAAATGCGCCTACGTGTATTTCATATACGTACTATCCTGTTGCAGAACTGGGAATACTCTCCATTGTGGTAGACTATGGAGTTACTCAGTTAGTTTTTCATGGGTTCATATCCTACTGCTACCCAGCAAGAACTCGTTCTGTACAATGGTAGCAAATGGAAATACGCAACTGGGCGTTAGAGAAGGCGATAGCGAAAGACTGCAAACATTTTACGAGTGGTACACACGTACAGTTGAAATTTTTAGAAATGTCATAGGGCAATATGCATATATCAGAGACGCCCAGAGTAGTACATCTCCTTTAAGGGGCACAACGCATTCAAATACTTTAAATAAGCTCGTCTAACATAAGCAAGGCACCGTGAAAACGCAATTTATGGTTGCTCGTTAGGATAAGTGGGTGCAACGTTTATTTACTTTTTACATAAGCATGTCTGTATATCACGCGTTTACCGAAAATTGAAAAACAGTATACTACAAAAAATTGATTTATTTAATTTTGTCAACTTACTACTTACTTTTGAAACTCTTGACTTATACCAATAGGTCGTTTTCATTTATTACATTCTATTCACTCTCAATGTAAGACTCAACAAAGCTAGTTTTCTTTCTAGCACAAAATCATTCATTTATTAGGCATCACAGAACGTAACGCATTTATTAACATTAAGCGAGCACGAGAAGAAGCAAAAAAGTCGTTGGAAACAATTAGAGAGGGCCGTAAAGGTGCCACTAACCGCGAGCAGGACGCTGAAATATTAAATATAGTCTTCCGTAAAAATTAGGGAACAACTTAATTTACATTGCTCCCTAACCATCATCAGCCGAAGATTACATGAGGCTGGTTATCATGGTAGAAAACCTGCGAATAAAGTGGCACTCACACGCTGCCACCAGACTTTTTTTTGCCCGCAAAATTTAAATAGGAACTAGCAGAATGTAATCTTTTCTGATGAAAAGATGTTTTCTTGCTCCGAAGATGCTCCTGTTGTCTTATGGAGACGAAAAAATACTAGATATAATGTAAAAAACATAAGACAACAGTTCACTGCAGGAAGAATAACAGCCGGTCATTGGGCTGAATGTGCGGTGGAGCTCCTGGAGCATTGATAATTCTAACACCACCTCGCTTCACGTCAGAGCGCTACGTCCAGTAGTAGAAGAAGTGTTGAAGCCTTCTGTAAGGGCCATATATCCAGAAGATGAGGTGGAAGTAATTACCTTTGTATAGGGCAACAGCTCGGTACATACTGCTGGAATTGTAAAAAGGTGGGTTCATCGATAATAATGACTGGAGTTGTTGGATTGGCCTGCAAATTCCCCAACCTTAATCCCATAGAAAATATGTGGGCATCTATGGTAACACAGCGAGAGGATTTGGAGCAACATGGTGTTCACAACACATTGAATGCCTTTTACAGTGCTAACGAATATCTTAGTATGTAGATTTTTATGATAATTAAGTATGTTTTCATGTATTCTGTCTTGTCTGTTTTTTTTATCAATGTATTGACACGTACAAATATTGTACTAAATTAGATGTAAAATTGACGCATCAATCCAATTAATATTGGCTCTATGAATAAAGTTCTTATTATTATATTATTACAACTCCAATGGAGGTCAACTCAAGTTGAAGAAAAACGTCGCAAACGACGAAAACGTTCCTTACAGGGAGCTGGTTGGCACCTTGACGTACTTATCTGTGTGCACCAGGCCACACATAAGCTACACTGTCAGCTACTTAGGTCAATTCAACAACTGCTACGGCCTAGAACATTGGAAGGCTGCCAAGAGAGTCTTGAGGTATCTTGAAGGAACTGTGAACGTCGGATTCGTGTAGAGGAGTGACGAACCTCCTGAATGGCGCTCCTATAAGTTGGGACTCCAGAAAGCACAGGACCGTTGCTCTTTCCTACACCGAGGCGGAGTATATGGGATTAACGGAAGCTGCAAAAGAAGCCATATACTTGAAAAGGCTTCTAGAAGAGCTAGGATCAAAGATGACTAGCATAACAGTCAACTGCGACAACATGGGAGCATTGAAGCTCGCACGCAACCCAGTGTTCCACAGCAGCAGCATATCGACATAAGGCATCACTTCGTTAGGGACGTCTTAAAAAATGGAACAGTAGCATTAAACCACGTTTCTACGGAGGACATGGCCGCAGACGTTTTCACGAAGGCCCTCACTAAATGCAAGCATTATAAATGTTTAGGAATTCTAGGTGTGAAAGTGGACCCTGCTTCGAGGGAAAGTATTAGACCAGCAATGGTCAGGTACCTGCGTCCACCATTGTACCCGGACGATGCACAGTGGTTTAGGATCTGATATACGCGATCGAAACCGACAATTTCATCTTTTCCCAATCGTTGCAAAATTGTGATATGCTACTCTTCTTACATTAGTTCAAGTTCTAGGCTGGAATTACAACTGATGCATTACAGAAATTAAAGATACACGCTTTCAAAGATCGTAAAGTTCACATCTTTTAAATAATGCGATTCTAATGTTTATAAATTCTTCACATTGTCCAAAGAAATTCTTTGGAAATATAACTGCTTTATGAGTTTATAATGAAATTCTTATCATAATACTATCATTAAGTGCGATTAAGGGTATTAGAAATTTATCTTTTGTTTGCTCAAGCCCCTATATGCAATTATATGCATATTTCTTATGAAGTAGGTAATTAATCGAGTATCATAAAGAGGACAACTTAGGACAGAAATGTGGTCAAAATAATATTGTTCCTTAATGAGTTATAAATATAAGGAAAGTTTATTTACATGCCCCTACGTGCCCCTGAAGGTGGCAGGTAGGGGTATGTAAATAAGGGTAGAGCTAAAGCCTATAAAAGGCTGCAAGGCATGGGTATATAAAATCATTCCACAGAGCTTTGTTTTGTTAACTGTTATGTGTTTTTATAAGACTTTATATCGGTGTTTCCACTTGCAAACTTTGTTATTTTCTTGTGTTTTTTGTTTCTTTTCGAATTGCCGTATTGTGGCCATGGCGAATCGCCAATCACACGTATGGTCCTGCATGAAAAAATTATGGAATTTCATGAAGAATCCACGGAACTGCGGAAAAATCGAGTTCTTGATTTCCTGAAAGAGCATTTTCAAACAAATGGTGACGAAATTGCAACAAAGACTCTTGTGAATTTTACCAGAGAATCGTTTTTCTCTCTCCTATTATCGAAATTGGAAAAGTGCGCACAGAATGAACAATCGCTTCTTAGCAAAATTTGGCGCCTGGTTGCAAGAAGAAATAAAGTTTCCTGAAGTAGTTCTTCGTTGTATTCCCGCGTCCTTCTTCTACTAGCGGGGGCCGACCATCGAAAGACTTTAAGGATGCTTCAGTGGTAATTAAACGTCGAAAAACCGAACAGTTAAGAAAGAGAAATCGACTGCTGAATTAGCTTTTGCGACATCAATGAAGCTAAGAGAAAGTGGTGATCCAGCTGGGGCACAGCTTCTCGAGAAATGACCACAATAACCCCTTCACGGTCGAAGCGAATTTTAACTCGTTGGAGATCTCCACATTATGAACAGTCAAGTTATTCATTAGAAGAAGCCGTTGCGCTTTTAATTTCTGCAAATCTGACTAAGACACAGTACAACACATTAAGAAGTGGAGCTAACCAGCACGGACATGCTTTGTATCCGCCGTATTATAAAGTCTTAGAAAGGAAGAAGCTTTTTTACCCATCGCAAATTTCAATCTCCGAAAAAAAGTGTGAAGTACCCCTGCAAAATTTATTAAATAACACTTGTGAAAGTATTTTTAAATGTATTTCACTTGAAGCACGAGAAAGTTCATTAGTTTTATTGTGTAAGTGGGGTTTTGACGGCAGTTCGGATACACCGCGTATAAACATCAAAGTCAAGATGCACCACGTGCGGATGATAGTATTTTATAACATCTTTGGTTCCGCTCCAATTGATCGATGAAAAATCCACAGACATTATATGGAAAAACCCGCGACCTGCCTCTAAGAGATATTGTCGCCCAATAAGACTTCAATGGTGCATGAAACTGCGAATATTTCAGCACAGGAAGAAGCGGCCGTGAAAAGTGAAATTGAAAATTTGATCCCATATGTCTCTCCAATAGGAAAATCAATTTCAAAATGTGTTTAACAATGGTGGACGGGAAAGTCTGCAATGCGCTGACAAACACTTCAAGCATGACTTGCTATCTTTGTGGAGTAAAAATTTCACAAATGAACAATATAGTATCTCTTCGGCAACTGCCAGTTGATCCGAACTCTTTAGAATTTGGATTGTCTGTTTTACATTCGTATATTCGTTGTTTTGAATGTTTACTACATATTTCATATAGGCTTGAGCTGCAAATGTGGAAAGTTAGCAAAGCACACAAGGAGGCTTTCGAGACACGGAAAAGAAAGATTCAATCAGAATTTCGAGAAAAAATGGGTCTTCTTGTAGACATTCCGAAAACTGGATCTGGAATACAAATGATGGTAATACTGCAAGACGTTTCTTTTCAAATCCATCTCTATCAGCGGAAAATTACTGGGATTGACGAAGGATTGATTAAACGTTTTGGTGTAATTTTGCGTACAATCAACAGTAATTATGAAATCAATATTCGATAACTTTGAGTTGTATTGTTTAAAAACTGCCGAGATATACGTTTCATTATACAACTGGTACTACATGCCTCCCTCCGTTCACAAACTATTGATCCATGGTCCAATTATTGTAAAAGAAGCAATTCTTCCTATTGGTGAACTATCTGAAGAGGCTCAAGAATCGAAAATAAAGACATGAGGCGATATCGTCAACACCACACCAGAAAATTAGTGCGGAAAAAGTAAACGAAGATCTGTTCCACAGACTCATCCTTAGTTCTGATCCATTGTTAAGTTCATTTAGTGTTACGCAAAGACACATAGGAAGTTAGACGACGAAATGTTGCAATTAGTAGTACTTAACAGAGATGAACAAGACACTTTGTCCCTCGAAGAACAAATAGACTTGAGTGAAGAAGAATTTTCAGAGGAAGAATCATTCTAAAGGTTTTATCAATATGTATATTTATATTATTATTACTATTACTATATTATTACTATTGCGACTATTACCAAGCATATTATTAAAATTTTAAAAATAAATAAAAATTTTATTGAAACAAAGTTTTTTATACCTCTTGTATAGTTGCACCTTTCCCTAAACGGTACACACACTTTCACCCTCACTGTAAGTTGAAGATGACATGGTGTACCAAAACTTTTTCGTCAGTTGATTCTACATGCCTTGAAGCCCCTATGGTTAAATTTTCACCTCGTTTGGTCAACTATTTAAGGAGCTAGAGGTTTCGATCATGTATATCGGATCCTAAACCACTGTGCGATGGTCGGTTACCTGTGACCGCCGCTGTACGAAACGGCTGAGAACGATGCAGCGTTAGCCCACTAGTGCCCTCACTCTTATCGTTAGTCAGTTGTGCGTAAGACACTCCGGTGCGAGGTCTACTAGTGTTTACCGTAGTTTGTTCATTGTACTTGTCTTATACTATTATCATTAAACCGTTTATAGTAAGAAACGCTCCCTTCGTTTTATTTGAGCCTCCAACAGCCCAGAAAAAGGCAGATCCCCGAACTGGGCATAGTGCGAAGAAGGTAAGTATTGCCATCCCAAAAGCAAGAAATACACGCTCTGGAAAAAGGATAGCAAAGGAAGAACTGCTGAGGATGGTTGAAGCAAGAACGACAGAGGAACGATTGAGAGAACTAGAAATTGAGAGAGCCATGTACGAGGCTTATTTAAAATTAGAAGATTATAAAAAACAGGTAAATCTTTTATTGGGAAAAATATTTATCATTTGCCGTTACTTGAATGTATGAAACAATTTGTCAGGCGAAAGATTGAATTAATGTTTTTTTTTTTTTAAGATACAGTCTTTATTTATTTATTTTCTTCTTTTATTTAGTTTGATAGCAGATAATTTGCTTATTAAAATTGTTGCTTATTTCTTAATGCTTTAGTTGTTGGTGTTTTTGGTTTTGGCTGTAGTTAGTATGAATTTTCATATCATGGTGCTATTAATGGGAGAAACTTTTCCGGTATTATTATAACAAATTATAATTTCATAATCTTATTAGCAATAACTTTACATATTTGCAAATCGTAATCATGACTCCAGAAAAATCACAATTGACCGAAGCGAGATCCGAACCCGTGGCACCCGTAATAGTCAATACCCTGAGTAAAACCCTTGTTGGATAACCATATAACCATATATACAGTTTTATTCGAACGTTTCTAAATATGGACTAAATCTTGAATAGCTTTTAGTTTAAGTAAATTCATTTGCAAGTTTAAATTATAGAAATGTAAGGAACATTTATGATAAGCTCTTATTCCGTGAGAAACCATCCCTTAATATTCTCTCATGTATATTTTCTTATACTTCTAGGCCGACTCTATCATTAGATATCTTACAAAACAAAAGAAAGCTTTTAAATGTTAAAACTAAGGGTGACAGTTATTACAATTTAGGTTCCACCTTTTATACCTTAATGAGAGGAATTCATTAGTGAGATCAGTCTCGACGGATGCATACGTAAGTGGTTAGGCGCCGTCTCATCCCCTTGCAGACCGTGGGAAAGAAGCAGTTCCGCGGTGGTATAAAACACTATTTTTTCCCGAAATCAAGGCAGTTAATACTCACCCTCCGCATAGTAGATAGAGGTCATCTCCGGCCTGTCAGTCTTTACAAATTCTATAGTTTAGTTTTACCAATATTGTAAGTTGTTTTAAAAATCTTAATATTTAAATATTAAGATTTTTAAAACTCTCTCTAGAAATTGTAATGTAGGTATTCTGTCCGAAGTACTGGAATACCTTACACAGCCGGTTTTGGAGAAAGAATATTTGAAAGATGTAGCACTAATATTTGATGCAATGGCTATAAGATCACAACTAGTATATGATAGAAGTAAAGATAAGCAAATTGGGTATGTGGATTTGGGTGGTAGTTCTAATACAGATACTGAAGAGATGGCAACAGAAGCATTAGTGTTCCAAATAGTGGCATACAAATTTAGGTTTAAGTGCCCAGTAGCTTACTATTTTATCAACAAAATAACAAGCAACCTGCAAACTGAAGTTCTATAATTTTATATTAACATTTTTAAAACAAGTAGTGAATAAAGTGTTTTTTTTTCTTTTTTGACTTAAAATTAAGTGTTGATTATTCTTCATACAAATTAGCGCCATTTACCTAACTCCCGTATAAGAATCCAACTCCTTCCATCACCCGGCCATCACAAAGCCAGCCTTTTTTTTATTTTAAGACCTGGAACTTGAAGAAGAAACGGAGACACTAGCTGACCAAAAAGTTTTATCCAACAGTGGTAATTATAATAAATTGCAATTATATTTGTATTATTTTCTCCCGAAAGTGAGTGTGCTGCCACTGCAGCTTTCCAGAAAAAGGACGAACCACGAACAGGGAATAAGGTGATCTTGAAGAACGTAAGTATCCTCACCCAATAGCGGGAAATACGTACTCTAAAATAGCGGAAGAGCTGCTGAGGGTGGTTAAAGCAAAGAAGGCAGAGAGACGACTAAGAGAAGTAGAAATCGAGAGAGCCCCATGTACGAAGCTGAATTGACTTACTTACAAGTTAGAAGAGTATAGAAAATAAGTAAATCTTAGTTAGAAAATGTTAATCATCTTGCATGGTCGACGATATACCGTGTACTATTGTCATCGTAATCTATCACGCATGAAATATCATTTGACAGTAAGAAAAGTTATATTTAATAATAATAATAATAATAATAAACTTTATTCCGAAATAAGAGTGTACACATAACATAACATTGCATGAATCCTATTTGTAATAAGTATTCTTACAGTTGCAAAGAATACGAGAGCACGCTCGTGGATATTCTGCCGCAGGCTTTTATGCGACTAATATGACTGATCAATTCCATAAGCTTACCATGGACCATCTTGGAATCCATATTAATCGATTCGGAAATCAAAGCACACAAACATCTGAAGACCGTATCGATGGAATCCGTGGAGAACACAACGCAAGACCACAGACATTAAAAGAAAACTTGTACACGACATGTACGTTAGACGACTGGAACAATATAACGCCAATCTTGACGAAATTTGAAGGAAAAGTGCCAACGGAGGACTATTGCTCGTGGTCGATTATCCGACTCCAGACCACGACTGTCTCAGGAACAGTCGGCATGCAATTGCTACTACTTCCGGAACTAATCAGCCTCAAAACGAGCTAGAACAAGCTCTATTTGGACTTGCGATGCCACCAGAGACTATTGGCAGGCCCGTGCCAACCCGATGGTGCAAGTGGTGGACAGCACCAGGACGCCACATAGAAAAGGGCGGCAAAAAGAAGCAGCAAAGACACGATACGATATTATATCAAACACACGACGACTGATTCATATAAAATTATTGTTATAAAAGGCGAGTATAAATTGACTATAATGCTTGCACATCAGCTAGGGAGATTTGAATATGTTAGTATAAAAAACTGTTAGTCATCCGTTGTAAAGAAAGAAAACGCATGCATGTAAATAAACATCAAGACGATTATATCACTTATTTTTAGACGCTAAGGGCCGAACATGCCACTTAAAAAATGCCGCCTTTGCAGGTACACAGCATTTGAAATAAATTATATACTGTATGTTAGCGTTGGGCAAACCGAATGAAAAAATCATTCGATAAGAACACACGAATGATTTTTCGTTAACGAGATTTCGAAATCTTTTACCTTAGTGAATGCAAAAATCGCTTTCCCAATCGAGTATTTTTACCGAATAAAAGTGACACTGACGAGCCTTGAAAAGGCGAAACATTGATGTTTCTTTAGCTATATTTGTATGTATTTTTCTACGTTTAATACATTAACGCCAGCGGGAGGTCACGCCTCCCCGCGATCGTGTCGGGACCTGTTTGCGGTGACTCACCCGTGTTATTGTATATTTGTAAATATTGTACATAGTGCTTCATTAGTAATAGTTTATAGTGAATCTTAGTGCTTCTTCCCTCCCCCCTTTTTTGGACCATTGGTGACCAATTCATGACAAGTGTGAAAAACCTCACGCGGACCCGAGCAAAACAAACCACTATAGACAAAGAGGGTTCTGATTCAGATGATAGCATCGAAAGCGTTACGCAACTCGCTCAAAAAGCAGCGAAATTTATAGCTGAGGAAGACGCGAAGGGCAGATTTGACGCTTTCGTCAACACTAGCGACACGATGACCGATACCGTGGATCTGCATGGTGCGGCAAACACCCGTAATCAGTCGTCGCCTGAAGCGGGCGGCTCCAGACAGGACCCCCGCGTGAAGCTTGCTGACTTCTTCAACGTTGCAGTGGCCAACCGATACAGTGTCTTGGCGGATGCTGGGACGCAAGAATCGAGGGGCCGGACACCGGATGAACACGAAGAAATGGACGCGGATGAGTCGGCATCTCCGGAAGCTGTACCGATAGACCGAACAGCGCCCAAGAAGGCACAGAAACCTCCCCCTGTATGCTTCGTAACGCGAGCTCAACAGCACTATCGCGAGTTTCGCGCAAAATTAGATTCCGTGTCGCAGGACTATTACCAACACTTTGCGGCGGACAAAACCAGGATTTACTACCGGAAAACAGAGGATTACAGGCGTTTCATTAAAACGTTAAAAGGAACATTGCCGTTTTACACCTACACCCCGCGGGAGGAACGAACATTCGCGTACCTTATAAAGGGACTGCACAGTGACGTGGATGCTACTTCAGTCAAGAACGAACTTATTGAGCTAGAAATTGCGGCCAAAACGGTAGAGAAATTCAAAAATACGCACCCCATATTTTTTGTGACGGTGCCAAAAAACACAGGCATCAAAGAACTTACTAGTAAGTGCAAGTACCTCCAACGCACACGCGTGTATTTTGAGCCTCACGTCTCAAAACGTGAAATCATTCAATGTAAAAAATGCCAGTCATGGGGACACGCCACGACTAATTGCTTCCTGGGTGTAGTGAAGTGTGTGAAGTGCGCCGGATCGCACAGATCCTACAGATACTAAAAGTAGGAGCGAGCCGACGACTTGTTGCAACTGCGGGGTATGCCCATCCTGCGTCCAGCCCGGAGTGTACGCACTACCAAAAGGCACTAGACGGAAAGAACAAAAGAAGCGTGCAGACAACACTAGCTGCGGCGGCCGATGAGCAGCGGCGATTCAGCAATTAACAAGAATCTCGGCTACACTGATAGGATTGCTGCAAGTTTCAAGGCAATAAACGATGTCATCGATCTTGAGTGGTTTGCTACAAAGCTGGAAGAACTACAGGAGAAAATACAATCCTGCACTAACCTACTCCAATACGCAAGGGTTATTAGCGAGTTCAATGAGCAACGCGTTCGTTAGACTACTACACTGGAATTGCGATGGCATCTCCGGAAAAATTGGAGGAACTCACCGCAGCGATCCAGCAATGGGGGGTCAACGTTGTTCTCCTTAATGAGACCCGCACTTCGCAGCGCTATATCATTATAATACGCGGCTTTGCGACAGAACACCCTACGCAGAAACGGCGTCCACGGTGGGGTGGCCGTACTGGTGCGCGGGGACGTGTCGTACAGGCGGATACCGCTTCAAGATCCGGTCCTAGCAAATACGGAGGCTGTTGCTATTCAACTACAAGATGGAACAGTGGTCGTCGCCATCTACAACAGCCCGCAGAGGAAGCTGTCACAACAGGAGCTAACCGCCATCTTCTCGCTCGGACGCAGAGTTGCGCTGGTAGGGGATTTCAACGCAACCCATGTCCACTGGAACTGCCAGCGAAATAATGCGAATGGCAACACTTTATACAGCTTCCTCAGCGAGAATAACGTACTGCTACACCATCCTGATGGATCGACGCACTTTCCGCACAACGGCACGTCTCCCAACACGCTTGATCTTCTGCTAACAGCCAACCTGCCTAACACGTCAGACATCGTCGAGCGAATTCTACCGTCGGATCACTTGGGATTCCAATTCCAACTCAGCGTGCAGGATACCCGGACCCCCAGGCGCAGAATCTACGACTATTCCCAGGCTGACTGGAAGGTATTTCGGACAACGTTGAACAACCACGCGATCGTACATCAACGATACTGTAGGCCTAGATCAAGCGGTCAGAACAGTTGCAAACAATATCAGTAGGGCCGCGGAAATCGCTGTCCCTACTAAGCTCATTAATCCGTTCCAGCATGCAGAGCTGCCAGGGGATATTGTCGAGCTGATTAAGCAGCGAAATCGTCTACGAAAAAGATTCCAACACACACGGGATCAAGCCCTGAGGATACGAGCGAATACACTTACCTCAGAAATACGATCGAAAATCCGGCTGCATCGCAACGACACCTACAACACCAGGCTCCGAAAAATCAATCCCAAGGATGGCTCGATCTGGCGGTTGAATCGACATCTCCGGTCTGAATATTCGCGCATTAATGTGATAGAAGATCCTGACGGAACGGCAGCCTTCTCCAACAGGGCAATCGCCGAAAGACTGGCCACTGCATTTGCTGACTACCACAGTATGCCGGATACCACGCCACAGGTGGAATCGACGGTCGCGGACACTATACGCGCTTTCTTCTTGCAAATCCCCACATTTCCTGCAGACTCCCACAATACTTAACCACGCCAAGCAAGTCAGGCACTACATATCACTATCTCCGGCCCCGAAAGCCCCAGGCAGCGATGGCATTCAAAACATCCTATTAAAATACTTACCGCGCAAAACTATCGTTCAATTAACATATCTTTTTAATACCGCTATCAAACCGCAGTACTTCCCCTCGCCTTGGAAGGAGGCCACAATAGTACCCGTTTTAAAACCATCTAAAGACCCTACAATAGCTACAAGCTACCGACCGATATCCCTTCTATCAACCATCTCAAAAGTCTTTGAGAAAATCCTATTCCAACACTTGCGCGAATTTACCGAGAAGCAACAGGTGCTGCCACCGGAACAGTTCGGATTCCGCCCGGCGCATTCCACTAACCATCAGGTAGCCAGACTACTGACAGATACTATCAAGGCATTCAACCAGCGACAACTTACGTGTTGAAAACACCTTTTCTTATTTCTCCAACTGTACACTATCTTTTCTGAAATCATCTAAGTTCATTGACCTTTCTAGTTACCGAGAATTTCGCTATTTACTTATTTCATATAACGTCACGTTTAACCTTGAAATTGTTTTTTTGTTAATGTACCGCTTTATTTGTGACCTTTTTCTAAATTCTTAAATTGTCAAATTTTAGCATATATTTAGATGCATTGATATCGTAAATTCCATTAAACTCCGTTCATAATTAGCTCCGAATTTATTCATTTTTTTGTTAATTGTTGCACCTTTTTTTGTGCGCGCTGTACTTGAAACGTTAGAATTTCGCATAAACCCGAACACCTGCATTCGATACTCGGATTCCTATTGGCCACTTAATGGCATAGCGCGGGAACTAGATACCTCTCCCCTTCCGATTTTCACTTACACTCCAGCCCGCTAAGTGTGCAGACCTACGAGTCTAAGAGGCGACGCCCTGCTGCAACCCTTTTCGACCAAATTTACCCGTTCGGTAACCCCTGTGGGGGGACCTCTGGTCGTAAGGAAACCACTCCACGGAAGCCGTTTGAGTCCCTGTGTTTTGACTACGAAGCCTTCTTTTGGAGCCCCGCTGACGCGGATTTTGCGAGCCCCGCCGCCCGAAGTCGTCCCTGGACCCGGGCTTTCTTTCTTCATCCTCCGGCTCTCTTCTACTTCTTCCTCACCCTCCCCTGGTGTGGTGACAATCAACCGTTTGTGCATTGTTTCTGTTACATGTAAGTTAATTTTAAGAGTTATTTGCTTTTGTATTTGTAGTAACGAACTACCATTGGCGTAATCATAATTTAACGTAATTTTTTTTGTTTATATTTCGGTCTTTGCTGTCATAATCCAATTTAACGTAATTCTTTTTTTTTTAATATTCTAGTCTTTGCTGTCATTGTCCAAATTTAACGTAACTTGTGAAATCATTTTAATTGTTGCTTCCTTTATCTTTTTACCTTAAAACAATGGTAGGTCGTAGTCATTTGCATGCTCGATCGAGTAAGTAGATTTTATTTTCTTGTTTCTTTATAATAATACAAATTTTTAATAATAACCCGGCACTCCCACCAGTTCATGTCATATATTTATACGTTGTAATTATGTAATACTTGGCCTCACCGAATCACGTGTCAATATAACTGTTTATATAGTCTCTTTGAGTTTTATTTAATTTAATTTTATCGACCTTGGCGCACTAGTTTTTTTTTTCTTGTCATTTAAATAACCTTTTCATTTAATCTAATTATTTAACAATAAATCAAAAATTCTGCAAGTACCAATCCCTTGTTTCTCCGACTGGTAAATAGTCATTCTGGGCTGTGGTTAAATTACCGGGCGACAGCGTCGGGCCAGCGAAGGCAACAGCTGACTCAACCCAGTGGCGCTCAATCCGACATCTCTCCGGCGCCTCCCTGGCCGAAACGACTCCGATAGTCGCAGCGTGGGAAATAAATTATAAACGTTGTTTTATTTATCCTTCTTTCCCATCTTTTGGTACTTTGCAATCATTTATTTTATTTTATATCAATAATCTTTTATAAACAATATTTATTTTTTTATTATTATTCAATCTAGTCTCATGCTCTGGAAAATTGCTACTATTTAATACGCCCTGAGAATTCGCTGGTAGCACAACACACGACACTCGCGCTAATCGATCTAGAGAAAGCCTTCGACAAGGTATGGACGGAGGGCCTACTTTACAAGCTAATCCGGCATCGTTTCCCCCCGCCTCTAATTAATATACTACGGAGCTATCTGACGGGGGAGGACGTTCTCCGTCAAGGTGCAGCATAGCCATTCCCGCCAAATGAGGGTCACAGCCGGGGTGCCTCAGGGATCTGCACTGCCATTGCTGCAGTGCAGAAACTGCAGAACTACCTGCACAGATACCAGCAGTATATTACCAAATGGAAACTGACGGCAAACCCGCAGAAATCGTCTGTCATCGTGCTGACGCGCCGTACCAACCCGGTCAACATCCCCCGGTATCCGACCCTGTCTGGCACCACCTTGACTGCCGAAAATCCAGTTCGCTACCTTGGAATAAAGTTGGATAAGCGGCTAACCTTCAAGAACACAATTGAGCACAACGTTTGCAAAACGGCGGCCGCTCTGAAGAAGCTGCGCTTTATGCTCCTCAACCGGCATGTAAGCCGTGAAAATAAACTGCTTTTATATCGGGCGGTGCTACGCCCGATACTGACCTACGCCAGTCCCTGCTGGCGAATCGCAGCTGCCAAACACCTTCGGAAACTGCAGGTAATGCAGAACCGGTGCCTGCGCCTAATACTGGGTGCTGGGCGTCGCAGACGAATCTGGCAGCTCCATCAAGCGGCCGGAATGGTGTACCTCCTAGACTACGTCACGCGCGGAGCAGAGAAGTTCTATACGGCCTCTCGCCAACACGAAAACCCGCTAATCGCAGCGATCACCGATGCTCCCACCCACCAGACCAGAAATGATGTAGGTTTTTCACAATCCTTTTCCTCCACACAGTGAAGCAAGTGTTTTGTTACATGTGAAATCGCAACTGATTCATGAATCGCGAGTGACGCGTGTTGTTAATTTTGCGTTGTGCGCGGGTGAAAACACCAAAACTGAACTTTCAACCGTAAAATACTTATATTATACTAGAATTGTAAGCATCAATCAGATGCAGGAAAATTTTATTAGCACAAATGTATATAAAACGATGATGTTGTTGTTTTGAACACTGAAACCAAATAAACGTCTTTTCTTTCTTTCTTTCTTTCATTGATGTCTGTCAATAGTCACCCCAGCTTCGGCTCCCCACCGTATGTGCCCCAGAGGTTTTTCTTGTTTTTCCTCTATCTTAGTTAAAGTGACAGTGCGCGCATAATCGTAAACAGATCTTCGCGTCGTTACTGGATAGGGCTAATTTCTAGCCTAACGATAGACATTAATAGCATACGCTTACCACAAAACTTATGAAACTAGAATTGTAAATACGCAGTATAGGAAAATTCTATCATCAATTATAGGTACAAAATAACCACTGTTGCTGTTGTGAACTATTCTAAACCCAATAAACGTCTTTCCTTTCCTTCTTTCTGTCAATAGCGACATTTGTATGTATTTTTCTATGTTTAATACTGTAGTAAATACAGTTTCACTCTTTTTTTGCTTTTAACAATGATTTATGTATTTACTCATAATGCAATTTTGAACTATTGAATTCTTTAAGTTAATTAGAAAGCAAAAAGTATTTATTAAGATTTGAGAAGAAAATGTTAGTATAAGTAGTGTTGGCTTGTGTAGCAAAAGCAGGCTGTAGTAACTACAACACGATTATTTTTTTTTTTTTTACAGATTTCATACTATTTTGCACCCCATAAGTACATCATTATGGTATTCACTTGCTGTGTTAAGACTTGCCGAATAAAGAGCCAGGATATGAAATATCATCGCATACCTGTTGCAGATTCAGAGGTAAATAATGGTTTCACATGCATAATAAACATTATCTTTTATTAGGTATGGCAGCTTTGGATGTCTAGGATTGGCAATGAGGACTTGTACCAATATTAACCCAAACTCCAACACGTTTGTTGCTTCTTTCAAGTCTTTTACAATTAACAATTACTTTTCAAGCCACTCCCCTGGTAGTAATTGTGAAGATGATGGCAGTGAAGGACCTATTTCCACCTTAAAATAATTCCTTAAGATCCAAGGCTCTGCTGTCACGAAAGCAATAAATTGTCAGCCTTTCCAAAGGACGCAACCATCAGAAACGGCATCTCCATTTCAAATAGGAGTTCGAGACAAGGGACTCATGTTTATATAGCTGGATTTATAAGCCGCAAAATATTAAAATCTATAAAAAAAATTGTGAAGTATGATATGCGGAACTTGTACATATAATGGCACAGACATTCTCTTAATTCAGTGTCATTGATGCTAAATCATATTCGCCAAGATCATTACATCGGCCATCAACCGTTTATTTCAGGGTATTTTCCAAAATTATGTCGAGTGAGATAAATGATAATATTGCAAATTTGTCATTTATACAATGTTAATAGAAACATATTTAATTTGGTTATGGAAAGTGTTGAATGTGTGTTCACTTGTAAAGAACACACATTAAAGGATCTTATCGTTAACACTAGTATTAATTTTTATATACATGCACATATGTTAACAAAGTATTAAAGGGTCTAGACAGTAGACAGAATTTCAAAGACCCGATTAAAAACTTAGCCCATAATAAATATATGAAAACGAGCAAGTTTAAAAGAGCGATTCAAAACACAAAACGCTTGGTTTAATTAATCATAAAGGTAATTCACTTATTCTTAGACATTTTACTAATAATGTATTGTTATTATTATCATCATGATTATTTTATAATAAATACAGAGTATATAATTTTGTAAGAGTTTTTATTCCTATATGTATAGTTATTTTATGTAATCTTTTTGTAAATCCGCAAGATAAATTACTTTCGTTGCAGAGAGATGTATGTTATCATATATAGGGTGATTCTCAATATATGCGACAAACTTTAAGAGCTGATTCCTGAGGTTATTTTGATCATAAAAGTTCATATGAGTATATGTCCAAAACCGTTTGGTTTTAAAGTTATTGAATGTTTAATAATAAACTATGAACTATGACTAACACGATATAATATCACAGTTGGTTCTTCAAAAACTATTGTGTTGAGAGGGAATTGTTTATTTGTCATTGCAATATTTGTCAATAGTTGTCAGAGTATTCATTCAGTTTATTGCCAGTTTCTGTTTTCTAAAATGAATTACAAAAATGCTGAGATGTGTGATATGCATTTCGTTTACGGTCTTGCCAATGGAAATTCGCGTGCTGCTAGACGTCTTTATGAAGAACGATACCCGAACCGTATCATCCCGCATCATTCAATATTTGCCCGTCTTAGTGAAACGGGAAATTTTTAAAAACGGACGACTGATAACGGGCAGCCATCTACAGTGAGAACTCCACAGGTTGAAGAAATGGGTACTAATGAAATTGAGAAACATCCTACTACAAGCACCAGAAAAATTGCGTTTGGTTTAAACATTAGTCAAGCCACAGTTTGGAGAATATTGAAAGATCAACTGTTGTATTCATATCACATTCAACGGGTGCAGGCACTTTTGCCGGCAGATTTTCCGCAAAGAGTGGCTTTTTGTCAATGGATGCAACACAAAATCGCACAAAATCCTGACTATTTGGCTGAAATATTCTTCACCGATTATTTTTTTATTAATTATTAATTTTCATAATAATCACATATGGGCCGAAGAAAATCCGCACGAGCTAGTGAATGCCCGTCATCAACATCAATTCTCTGTCAATGTGTGGGCCAGAATTGTTGGAGATCACTTGATAGGTCCACATTTTTTACCGATGCGTTAAATGGCGAGGTATACCCGCAATTTCTTGAAGAGGAGCCTACTACTGCTGGAAAAGTTCCGTTGCAAATAAGATTACAAATGTATTTTATGCATGACGTGCTCCAGCGCATTTTAGTTTAGTTGCTCGCGAGTTTTTGACAATACGTATCCAGATCGGTGGATAGGACGGAGAGGTCCACAACCGTGGCCTCCTCGGTCACCAGACTTAAATTCTTTGGACTTTTTTCTCTGGGGTCACCTAAAACCATTAGTGTATACGACTCCCATTGAAAATGTCGATGAACTGAGAAATCGTATTATCGCAGCTTTTCAACAATTCGAAATACCCCTGATTTTTAGAACGGACTCGCCAGTCAATACGACGGAGGATAGAAGCTTGTATTGCAGTTGGGGGCGGTCATTTTCAACAGTTAGTATAAGTTAATTTTGTTTTACTAATTATTTTGTTAATTTACAATAAAAACATTAATTATGTTAACTTACTATTAAACATTGTACAACTTTAGAGTTCTAAAGCGATTTTGGACATATGTTCTTATGAACTTTTATGATCAAAATAACCCCAGAAATCAGCGCTTAAAGTTTGTCGCATATATTGAGAAACACCCTATATATAAGCGAGGCAATTCCGGTTTCGCTCTTTATAAAAATGATAACTTACTTCTCTCTGCCAGGAAAGTAATTTATCTTGCTGATTTACAAAATTTTATTGCTGCGGCATTTAAATGGGGGTTTGAATTTGGCGGTGTTATAGTAGTTCCAGACTACAGCGCTTCAGCGCTTTATAGCGTTTTACAAATACATATACACCTCCCTATCTCTAACATATCTTACCTATGCTAGAGTGCGAGCTAAAGATACGGGGTGCTACGCAGCCGACTTCGGTTGATACCATGCATCAACTGTTAAGGATAGTTCAACTTAGTTTGTACTTCCGCGCCACCCGTTTACCTTCGCCGAGGATTGTGCAGCCATTGAAGCTGTTGAGCACAATGGCTTTATAATATGTTTTCGCCACTCACAAGTCGTTAATCCGTACAAGTTATACTGCTAAAATTGTTCGGCGACGGTTAGTGATGTTGTTTTTAAAATTATTTTTTGTTTACTTTACTTGATAACACCGGATATAAAAATGAATGTGTAAGGATGATATTTTACAAATTCATTTACTGTCAAAAACTGTTTTACATTTTTATCTCCTAGGCGATTTCAAAGTGTGCGATATTACAACCTAAAATTAATGTCGTTTGTCGAAACAGAAGCTAAAATTGACTCCGTGGGTGATGCAATTCGCACATTTCTTGATACCCGTCTATCTTACGCGTTCCAGAAGATTACTGCTCCGATCACGCACGCTCTTACGCGTCGTGTGCACTCCACGTATCTTTCTTTTTGTCCTTTAATTTCGAGCGAACCTGTATTGACAGTCCTCTGGTATGTTCGATTGCAACGCATCGCTCGTCCACGTCATAGACAAGAATATAACTATTAGAAAGAGTTTAGACCATTGCGCATTCGCGAACTTTCAGATTGTGTAGAAACCGCCATTTTGATGTATAGATCAGTTGTTGTTATAGTAGTTTTGTTTGGGAGGTTTATAAAACGCCTTGTTTTTAAGGTTAATCGTGTTTATATTTTCGCATTACTTAAGCATTTCATATTTATACTATTATTTCGATTAAAGCTGTTTAGTAATTAGTAGTTTATTAAAGTGTAGTTGAATTATTGAATAGTACGTTGTTAGTTAAGAATTTATTTCGTTGGACGATTTTTTTAAATATTTTAAGAGAGTTTAAGTGTTAAGAGAACCAAGAACATTTAGTGAGGTGTGTGGTATTATCACTGTGAATAATTAGATGTGAATTAGCGTTTATTAGCTGTGGTTGTTCCAATTTATAAATCCGGTGATGTAGACAATTTGAAAAACAACAGACCTATTAGTCTATTAACAAGTTTTTCTAAATTATTTGAAAGAGTAGCATACAACCGATTGTTGGGGTTTCTCAATACGTTTAACATCATAAACAAATGTCAGCATGGCTTCGTTAAGGATAAGAATACGGAAACTGCACTTTTCGAACTAACAAGTGGACTTTTAAATGCCTTGGAGAATAAACAAATAACTTTTGCTTACTTATTAGATCTGTCAAAAGCGTTTGATAGCATAGACATTCCATACTTTTACAGAAGCTTGAGCACTATGGAGTAAGAGGTAACGCTTTAGCTTGGTTTTCATCGTACTTAAACGAGCGTCAACAAAAAGTGCATGTTAAAATTAAAAATAAGGCTGCTCTTTCAGATAACATGACCATAACAAAAGGTGTGCCACAAGGTAGCATACTAGGTCCATTACTATTTATCGTTTACTTTAATGATATTTATAATCTCAAGCCCACCTCTCTTGTAAGTAACTTTTCAACTATAAATTATGCGGACGATACTACTTTTTTAATCACTGGTAGTGCACTAGATGAAGTTATCGATCTAGGCAGCACTTATCTAAATACAATTGAGGAGTGGTTAACTATCAATCAGCTTAAAATTAACCACGATAAATCAAATGTCATCTTCTTCAAATGTAACAAATTTCAAACTCTTCCAGAAGCTGTGAATATTAATAACTGCGAATTTCCCGTCCGCACTTGTGTTAATGTGCTGGGTCTTACAGTCGACGAAACCTTAAAATGAAAAGATCACGTCAATGTACTTTGTAAAAAACTATGTAGCTATTGTTTTGCGATTCGTCGACTTAGAGATATAGTAAGTTGGCATGTGCTTCGTATTATGTATTATGGATGCTGCTTCTCAAACATAAAATATGGAATCGTTGTTTGGGGTGGTGGTAGTGACTTAAACAGAGTTTTTTTTGATACAGAAAAATATTTTACGTGTGATTAATAAACTCGAGTTCTCTCAGTCTTGCAAAGGATTCTTCAAACAAACTAACATTTTAACTGTATATGGTATTTACATTTTTGAATTGCTAATCTTCTTATTTAAAAACAAATACTTATTCGAGGATAATGAATTACAACATGAGTATTCTAAAAGGTTTAGAAACGATTATCGCTACCCCAAGCATCGACTCACACTAAGTGAGAACAATTTAGAATATAATTGCCTGAGGTTCTATAACAAATTGCCATCGCATATTAAAACTGTAAAAAAATTGTCAACATTTAAAAATTATGTATACAAATTATTACTAGAAATAGAGCCATATACAATATAGAGGAATTTCTAACCTCAAATATACATTTATGAATTTTTGTTCTCGACCTGACGTCTGCATTGTTCCTTTTGTATTGAAATACTGCAATAATAAAACTATTCTATTCTATTTTATGTTGTAGAATGTCTTGCTGCGTACCGGGATGTAAAAGCATCCGTAGATTGGTATCCCCTGATGACAACATCAGTTTCCATCAGTAAGAGCCAATTATAATCTACTTGTTATGGGTATGTGTATAACTTTATTGCATTCTCCTTTATGAAGGGTGCTTTGTTGCAGTTAACGTCCTGCTGCAAAGATCTGAGAGAAATGATATACACTGTCGCAATGAAAGAATAAAGGTATTTCTGCACTGTTGACACAAAACATAGACATGAACATGTATTCTATTTCAGATGTATTAATAGTCAGCTGATCCGAGAGATTAAGAATATGTATTGGTAATTTCAGCATATCGCAGACAGTTCCTTGAAGAACATCCGATCTTATTAACAAAAGTGATCATTGAGTGTTATTGTAAAATACGGCTTCATAGTTTGGTGAAGTTAACGCAAGAACTGCAAGTCGAATTAGTAAGAAAAAAAAATAAACAAACTTATATTGTTTAGCCAGCAATAAAGAAATGTCATATGACATAATGTGTATTTACTATACCCCAGAAATATGAAATAACCTAAAAACTTCAAATTCCAAGTATTAGCTTATACATTTGAATAAATAAAAATGAATTAAATATCAATGTAATGTCTTTCTAGCAGCAAAAAATACAATTTCCTGTATGTATATAGTATAATACTAGTGTCAAAAGGAAGTATGAGCATTTTATTTATTTTTTTTATTTTAAAATATTACCATTACGTCCTTGTTTTATCTTTAAATTGTTTTTTGACGACCCTGTCATACATCAAAATGGCGGCCTCCATGCGATCCGAACACTGCGCATCTCTAAGCTCTATCTATATATTTATCCTTGTCTATGGTCCACGTGCATTTCAGCTGTTTAGGTGCGCGCAGTTATAATTCTCTTGCGAATTTCTCGTTTATTTCAATTTATTATTTGGTGTTTTTGGCTTTGACAGCCCTAGATTTATTTCTGTTGTAGTTCTGTCGCAAATAATGTTTCATTTTACATTAGTTATCCCGTTTAGTTCTTGCTGTTTAATAGAACAGTCCTTAGTTTTTTTGTATATTCGTGACGCTTTGGGAACTTTGAAGATGCGTTTGCCGGTTCCTTTTTGGCGTGTAGTTCATACAGTCCGGGGACTGCTGTGACGAGTTTTCTGTCAAGTTATGGTATTCTACTAAAGTAATTAGGATTTATCGTCTACTAGAAGTCTTTCGTTTGTCGAGTTTCCTGAATGAGTTTTCGGGTACAAACGTTATCTGGTTGTTAATCATGATATTGACTTTTGGCTGTGTGAATACGTGCCCTTCATTTAAGAAATCTTCATTTACATCTGAGTTAGGCGTTTTTTTTTTTGTAAGACTCTTTTGCGTAGTTGTACTTTAGCGCTTGCGCGTTTTATTTCAGGGTTTTTGTTTTATTTTATTTTATGGATTAAGTTTTACTGATTTTGGAGAACGTTTTGGAATTTATTCTGTACTTATTCTTGACCTTGGTATCGTGAGCCCGTGATTCTATGTCTTGGGAGCCCATCGTACCCTTCTGATAGGCTATTCTCGAAACCATGAGAATAATTGTGAGAGAAAACTGTTCTCCTACAAAAAGTTTCTCATAGGAGTACATCTCCGCGATTCTTGAATGGCAAGAGAAGGGAACGCGCATGTGAGTGAGAAATTCTCTCGGTCGTAGATTAGTTCGGAAACAATTTGCTCATTGACCAATCACGTACTAGCTACGAAGGCGGGATAATGATAAAATATATAAATGTGTGCGAGCGCGAAATACATATGTACCGTACACATGCAACACAGATGTTTTGTTCCTATAATTGTAAGTGGTCACTTCTACCTGCTTTTACAAATTCACCCCATTTGAAAATAGTTTGCGTAAGTGAAACAACAAAGTGTACAAGATGAATAGAAGAATTGGGAACGTTTCGAAAGAACAAAAAAAAGTGCTTATAGAATTTGTAATAAAGCACGATTATTTGGCTAAAGCTAAATTCACCCTTCCTTCACATATAAAGGACGCAAAAAAAAAATGGGAAGAATTGGGTGAAATTTTAAACGCAATCCCCGGCGCATCGAAAGATTGGAAACAATGGAGGAAGGTTTGTATAAAACTACATAATATATAAACAAATATACATTTTACGTCGGGAATTGCATATTTTAGACTTGGCAAGATTTAAAAAAAAAACGCGAAACATCGCCGATGCGATATTATTAAACAAAGTAGTGCAACTGGAGGAGGCCCTCCACCAGAAGACGAGATTCCCCCAGAGGATGCAGATATTTTAAATATCATTGGAAAAGTCCCAATATTTGGAGATGATGAAATACAGGAATCAACTGTAGACTTTGTATGCTATACTTGCTGATTTTTTTTAAAAAAAACCTGTGATTTAACATTTTGTTTTTTACTTCCATTCCATTAAGTCATTCACGGAGAGTGCTGCAGTTGGTGATATAGAAGGCAAGCATGTGCCACTCCCTCTAGACGACGGAAAACACGAAACACCGTCACAAGCCGATAGACCTAGTACCTCTGTAAGTATATTGTCTGTGTAGAAATATAATACAATTTTAAGTTTGTTGAATTTTTTAGACTTTTGCCTCTCAAAGAAAAAAAAAAAAATTTTGAGAACACTGTTGCTGTGTCAAATGCATTGGCCGCAGCAACAACGGAAAGAAATAATATATTCAGGGAGTATTATGTCAAAAAAATTAAAATAATGGAGCAACAAAACGATACCCAGAGAGAGCTTGTCGCGGCAGTAAAAGATCTTTCCGAAAAAGTTGGAAATTTGATTGACGTGTGTTCAGAATTGATATGATTTTTTTTTCTTTGTTGCTCTCTTTAATTTAATTCTTTTGTTGTGGATTTTAGGTAATTACGAAACACAAAAGTTGCCTAAAGTTTTATTTTATTTATATCACTTGTATTACTGCAAAATATATTTTCCTACTTTACAAATCTTTAATAAGTAAGCTTATAACAATATATTTTATTCATGAATTGTAATTGTTTTATTTCTACCAATAGCTAATAAAATACACTATATGATTTTCAGTTAAAACAATAAATGATATATTATATAATTTTTTTTTTTTTGGTCTGGAGGAAAAATGCATTATGCACCTTCGGATGGCAAACCTGGTGTGTGAGACTCACACCCACTAAAAAACCCCCTCTTCAACATTACTCCATCTGAGTACCGTGGTGGTGCCGCTTATTTGTGGCCTGTTCATTTCTTGCTTTTTTTTTACGAAAGTGCAGACTCTGTGCCACGAGTCTTGGCTTCGTAAGATTACTTCCAAGTCATCTCTATCCAATACCCACTGTAAGCCCTGCAAGAAGCTGCAAATAATTTCAAAATACATGATTTCATAACTACTGATCACATAATTTTAAAGTAAATGTAAACATAAAAATCTTACTAGATGTACATATTAAATTAAGTAAAATGATTGCGTATCAATTGCTGCTGAATCCTTCTTCCAGCAACAAGATCTGGGTTAACTCTCTCGAGAGGTCCCCCAGCTCTTTGTTCAATATCGCATTCCTCTAACTGTGCCATATTATTTTCTTCATGGGGATCTTCTATTCCATTTTCGATGCACATGTTATGTAATATAGCACATGCTGTGGTAATTTTCGAAGCCACTGTTGGGGTGTAATGTAGAACCCGATGTTTTAGAAGGCATCGAAACCTAGCTTTAAGAACACCATTACAGCGTTCAATAATGGAACGTGTTTGCCTGTGAGCTTTGTTAAATGCCTCAGCGGGACTACCAGGTTCAGGGTCTACTTCTAATGGAGTGATGAGCCATGGTCTTAAAACACCCAATCACCCCAGGGAAACGAGTTTTGTTATAAAACCTAACATAATTATTTCTGTTACATCTATGTATATCTAAATAATTGGTACCCACCTTTGACATAGTTCTTGTAGCTCATTAATGTTTCGAGGGAACTTTATCCATACTTCACAATCGCCCGGTTATTTACTGCTGTCACTTCCGATATAGCACGACTTACACTAGACTGGCTTACCCCTACATACATATTAAATCCAGTATCTGACTGGTAACTGCCAATTGCATAAAATCGGAGGGCAACTAACACCTGAAAGAGCAGTATGAATTTTTATCTAAAATTTTGTAAGGAATTACCTTTCTTTCAATACTTAAGGCGGACTGTCGAGATAGTTGCACTAAAAACGGTTCAACCGCAACAATTAATTGCCGCACCAGTGCCTTATTTAGTCTAAATGCACTAATAAATTGTGCATCACTTAAAGCAAAGGGATCTCTTTGATCAAATATTCGGCGGGGTACACGAACATTTTCCTCCACTTCCTCTATTGCTTCAATAGCGTGTAAGCAAGCAATTTCATCATCCATTATTTAATAATATTATGAATTATTGTTCAATGCGGATGAATCTCTTGAGAGCATTTGTCGACACTTTCCTATAGGAAAAAAATTCAAGAATACCAACATCGTATTCTCATGAGAACTGAAGCGCGTTTCCTATAGGAATTGTCTATTCCCTGTTTCGAGAATAACCCCCCTGATGACAATATCAGTTTCCATCAGTAAGAGCCAACTATAATCTACTTGTTATGGGTATGTGGTATAACTTTATTGCATTCTCCTTTGTGAAGAGTGCTTGTTGCAGTTAACGTCTGCTGCAAAGAATCTGAGAGAAAATAAATATACACTGTCGCAATCAAAGAATAAAGGTAGTTCTGCACTGTTGACACAAAACATAGACATGACATGTATTCTATTTCAGATGGATTAATAGTCAGCTGATCCGAGAGATTAAGAACATATATTGGTAATTTCAGCATGTCGCAGACAGTTCCTTGAAGAATATCCGATCTTATTAACAAAAGTGATCATTGCGTGTTATTGTAAAATACGGCTTCATAGTTTGGTGAAATTAACGCAAGAACTGCAAGTCGAATTAGTAAGAAAAAAAAATTAAACAAACTTATATTGTTTAGCCACCAATAAAGAAATGTCATATGACATAATGTGTATTTACTATACCCCAGAAATATGAAATAACCTAAAAACTTCAAATTCTAAGTATTAGCTCATACATTTGAATAAATAAAAATGAATTAAATATCAATGTAATGTCTTTCTAGCAGTAAAAAATATAATTTCCTGTATGTATATAGTATAATACTAGTGTCAAAAGGAAGTATATGAGCATTTTATTTATTTTTTTATTTTAAAATATTACCATTACGTCCTTGTTTTATCTTTAAATTGTTTTTTCACGACCCTGTTATACATCAAAATGGCGGCCATTTCCATGTGATCCGAACACTGCGCACCTCTAAGCTCTATCTATATATTTATTCTTGTCTATGGTCCACGTGCATTTCAACTGTTTAGGTGCGTTCCGTTAGCGCGCAGTTATAATTCTCTTGCGAATTTCTCGTTTATTTCAATTTATTATTTGGTGTTTTCGGCTTTGACAGCCCTAGATTTATTTCTGTTGTAGTTCTGTCGCAAATAATGTTTCATTTTACATTAGTTATCCCATTTAGTTCTTGCTGTTTAAATAGAACAGTCCTTAGTTTTTTTGTATATTCGTGACGCTTTGGGAACTTTGAAGATGCGTTTGCCGTTCCTTTTTGGCGTGTACTTCATACAGTCCGGGGACTGCTGTGACGAGTTTTCTGTCAAGTTATGGTATTCTATTGAAGTAATTAGGATTTATCGTCTACTAGAAGTCTTTCGTTTGTCGAGTTTCCTGAATGAGTTTTCGGGTACAAACGTTATCTGGTTGTTAATCATGACATTGACTTTTGGCTGTGTAAATACGCGCCCTTCATTTAAGAAACCCTCATTTACATCTCAGGTAGGCGTTTTTTTTTGTAAGACTCTTTTGCGTAGTTGTAGGGGAAAGTGTCCTAAAATGACATAGCATGTAAAATGACATAGTGGTCTTTATTTTGAAACTGTAAGTGCCACCTAGCGCAAAAGTAATGTTCTGTCGAGTAAAAACCATCTAAACTTCGTATTTGCAATCTATTTGGTTTGTCGCTGTGATATATAGCAGTTAATCTCACAGAAGTGTTTTAGTGGCGGGAGAAAATTTTGGCGTGCTGTGGCGCAAGTGTTTTTTATTGGGAACCTGTGTACTTTTCGAAGTGAAATTACTACTATATGTAACTGTAAGTATATACTGCAAATGCACATAAGCAAATTGTGATTCATCATCAGCTGAAAAGAACAGGTAGGGACAAAGGACTTTTTGCTATTGCGTATAAAATGACATACCCATGCATAAAGGTAAAATGACATACTATGTCATTTTACAATCACGTACTTGAAATCAGTCCGCATTCACTAATAACATCTTTTTGATATTTTATAGCTGCAGAATGGTGGGTAAACGTCACCGGGCCTCAACCATACAATCCTGGAATGAAGAGGCAATGTTAAATGCCATTAACGCTGTAAAAAGTGGTCGAATGGGATGGCTGAAAGCAGCCAAACTCTTCAACGTCCCTCAGGCCACATTAAGACGAAGAGCAAATGACGTCAATAAGAGAGTCAAAGGCTGTGCAAAGGTCCTGGGACGATTTTCAACAACATTTAGTGAAGCCGAAGAAAAAGAGTTTGTGGAACATATACTGTTACTAGAGTCTAGATTGTTTGGGATAACTACCAATGAAATTAAGCAACTTGCATTTGAATATGCTACTAAAAATGGCATACCGAACAGATTCAAAGATCGCTGCGCAGGACCTGAATGGCTAAGAGGGTATCGTATGCGACATCCTGAAATATCTTTAAGACAGCCGGAACCTGTATCTGCTGCTAGAGCAATGGCCTTTAATAGGCCACAAATTCAACATTTTTTTGAAACGCTGGAAGAAACACTGGAAAAAGAGAAAATGGATGTCCACCGTATTTATAATATGGACGAAAGTGGGCCTGTCGACAGTGCAGAGACCGCCAAAAAATTTCGCCAAAACCGGTAGAAAACAAGTTGGTTCGCTTACCAGCACTGAAAGAGGTCAACATGTTACATGTGTCTGCTGCATGGATGCTATAGGTAATTTTGTGCCGCCTGCTGTCATCTTCCCTAGAAAAAATAGAAAAGAGGAACTTCTAGATGCCTTACCTCTAGGGTCATTAGGCTTGTTTCACGAAACAGGATGGATGACCGGGGATAATTTCGTTTTGTGGTTGGCGCATTTTCAGAACTTGCATTAACAGCATCTCTTGAATCAAAAGTACTATTACTTCTGGATGGACACTCCAGTCATAAATCGTTAAAGGCTCCAACTTTTGCAAAAAATAATGGAATTGTCATGTTGTGCTTCCCTGCGCACTGCACGCATCATATTCAACCGTTGGATGTGTCTTTCTTTGGTCCCCTTGAAGACTTTTTATAATCAGGATTGCGCTCTGTGGTTTAAAAAACATCCAGGGCGAGTAATCACTCAAAACCAAAGTGGAGGTCTATTTACTTCTGCGTATGGAAAAGCGGCAACAATAAAAAACGCTACAAGCGGATTTTTGAACACGGGAATTTGCCCTTTGAACCCACATATTTTTCCGGATGAGTTTTTTGAGCCAGCAAAGACCACAGATAGATTGTTAGTCAGCAATAAAATAGAGGAAAATGAAGATGTAGAACAAGCGGTGCAATCAGAACAAAATGAAATTGACGGCAAAAATAATAGGAAAGAAAATACCCTTTCAAAAAAGAAAATCACTTTGCAGGATATTTGTCCAGTGCCCGAAATAAGAGAAATTAGAAAAAGGAAAACGAGAAACACAATAACTGGTGTTCTAACAAGTACTCCCAATTTGGAGGAACTTGAGGAGAAAAGAAGAAAAGAAAAGGCACAGAGAAAGTGATGTTCGTCAGTGTAAAAAGAAAATTTTTGATCAGTCATGTTACACTACACAAACAAAAGCTGATGATGATAAAGAAGATGAAGTAGCCTGTCTTTACTGTAACGACTTGTTTGCAAATTCACGGTCTAGAGAGCAGTGGATTAGTTGCATGAATTGCATGAAGTGGGCACAAACTGAATCTGCCGGAGTGTCTCCGAAGATAAAAAAATTCATATGTGAAATTTGCAAGAATTGATTTTTTGTTACTTTTATTTTTCCATTTTCTGTATTTATTATCATTTGTTTTTTATATGTATCCTAGGCATTTTCCAGAAACTAATCTGTTAATCTTTTGTTTTAAGCATTTTCATTTTACACAGTTTCATTTTCACCCATAACTATGTGTCATTTTAGAATATACCTGGTTGTAAAATGACATAGTTTCATTTTTTTTTTAACTTTTTTTTTTTTAAGTTTTCAATAGAGATGAAGGGATTTTGTTCCTGTTTATCAATAAAGTTTATTGAGACAAACGTATCATATTTTTTACAGCTTTATACTTTTAATTGGTCATAGCAAAAGCGAATTGTAAGTAAAAGTATGTCATTTTAGGACACCTTTCCCTACTTTAGCGCTTGTGCGTTTTATTTCAGGGTTTCTGTTTTATTTTATTTTATGGATTGAGTTTTACTGATTTTGGAGAACGTTTTGGAATTTATTCTGTACTTATTCTTGACCTTGGTTTCGTGAGCCCGTGATTCTATGTCTTGGGACCCCATCGTACTCTTCTGAAGGAATTATCCAGATCGCTTTCATCGAGAAGTAGCCGGCGAAACCACGGAGCAGTTTAGCTAATATATCATTACGAGGGAGTCCGCTGGACCTTCCGCCATCCAAACTCCTCTCCAACAACATACCAGATCAGACATTATATTGGTACTCGTACCCAGTTTAACTGATCTTATTTGAAGTCAGTAATTTTCTGTAGTCATATTTATATTGAATTAATCAGTATCATAACGGCACCTTGCCGAAGTTCTTAATGACTGTTATAATAGTACCTAATTTTGACCTCGGGGTCATTACTACGGTTTAATTAGTTTATTAGTAATAAATAGAAGCTTACATATACATATATTTTCCCTCTTCAATCACTCCTAACGCTGTTGGGACTTTCAATCTATTTATATAACGCTGTCAATTGAAGACATTTTAATTAAATTCCAACTGGAATATTGTAGAACATTGTGAGGTAACGCAAATCCCTGAGCTGTTAGCGAAATTTTAATTTTATGTTAATACAATTACTGAGACTATGTGCGATAGTCCTGAAATTGTGTGTCCTTTTTTTACCATTTCTTCAGCAAAATAATTGAATAGCAATAAAAGTTATGAACTTAAACTCCAACTTGTGCTTTATTTGATATTTACTATTTTATGTGTGCCCTGAGTATTGAGTTGGTCCGTATTATTTTTTTTAATTCTGTTCGGAACCTGTTACTGGGGCAAATAGTCGCCGTGCTGCCCCTACTAGATTTCCACGTTGGCTAGTGGGATGATCCCTGGATGAGCCTGGTATTATTTTTGTTTACGACGTGGTGGCGCTAAGAGTCTTTTTGAGAAAGCGCTCCATCCAAGCAGCGTAAGCTTCAGATAGGTTTGTTTTTTGATGTAAGCCACCTCTTAGCGCCTTAAAACTCGGTAGCAACGCGTTGGGTAGGGTTAATCGTGGTACACCTGCAACCGAGGAAGAACAGTAACAACGTTTGCAATATCTTGCGAAATTGATCGATTTATCAGCGCTGAACTGAACTCAATCGCTAAATTATTTGAGAAATTCTCTACGGTACTCCCTAATGCAGTATTAGACCTTTCGGCTATACTAGGTGAGGTAAAAAGTAAGTCAAGGAGACCGCCAGAATGCGCTGCTACTGCAAAAAAGGTTATGGTGCCTTGAAGTCCATTCATATTTAGGCAGACATGCCAAATTTCAGTGCGATACTGTATTTAGTTTTGTTTTGACAGCTGATTGTTGTTGACGTGTTTGGCATCATGCTGAGTATGGACAAAAACGATTTTCGTTCTCTTATAAAACATTATTTTTTGAGAGGCAAAACGGCGAAGGAAACACAAGAAAAGTTGGATAAATATTATGGGGCTAATGCTCCGTCAGATTACATCGTCAAATATTGGTTTCGAGAGTTTCGTGGTAGCCGCAACTCCACTACCGATCAAGTCCACAGCGGCAGGCCCTCCGATGCGGTTACAGAAGACAATGTCAAAAAAATACATGAAATGGTGTTGGCTGACCGGAAAGTGAAGGTGCGCGAGCTAGCAGATACCACAAAGATTAGTACTGAGCGCACACGCCATATTTTGGGCAATATTCTGCATATGAAAAAGTTATCCTGCCGTTGGGTGCCGCGCATGCTCACTCCTGACCAAAAACGCGAACGCGAGAGCACTTCGAAAGAGTGTTTGGACTTGCTGATGCGGAATCGGGCGGAGTTTTGGCGTCGATTGGTAACTGTTGATGAAACCTGGATCCACTATTACACACCAGAGAACAGAATGAGTGCCCGGCAATGGACTGAAGCCGGCACGAATGCTCCGAAGCGGCCGAGGGAGGCTCAATGGGTCGGAAAGGTTATGGCGTCGGTTTTCTGGGATTGTCATGGCATACTCTTCGTGTACTACCTCGAAAAAGGAAAAACCATCAACAGCGAGTATTACTGTGCATTATTGGAGCAATTGAAGGCCGAAATCGCTGCAAAACGGCCTCACATGAACCAAAAAAAAAATTGTTTTTGCAAGACAATGCGCCGGCGCACAAGAGCATCGCAACCACGGTTAAAATCAATGACTTACGGCTCTAATTGCTGTCGCATCCACCATATTCGCCCGATTTGGCTCCCTCGGACTATTATCTCTTCCCAAACCTCAAAAGATGGCTCATCAATAAAAAATTCAGCTCACGCGATTCAAATCATCGACGCCACGAAGGAGTATTTTGCTGACCTTCCGGAAAATTACTTTTCGGACGGGATCAAAAAGTTGGAAAATCGCTGGAATAAGTGTATCGAGCTAAAAGGGGACTATATTGAATAAAATAAAAAAACATTTAAAAAAAAAAATTCATTCCCAAGGAGGTTACTTTTCACCCCACCTAGTAATATCAAATATTTTACGAAGACGAAGAGTTATCTATACGAAAAGCGACCGCAACGGAGCGTGCGGCGTATGTTTATTTATCTTTCACATTTTTGTCTGTGAAATACATTCCGGGGGTTGCGCGAAGTAATATCTCAGATATATAAAGTTCAAATATCATTCTTAATTTGTATTTTCACAATGACGGAAGAGTCTGACTGCATTCCCGATAATTCGGTATTAGTGACAATTACAGATCCAGAAACTTTAGATCAATATCAATTATATCTTTCGCCGGAAGATAGGATAAAAATAAAACAAGGCAAGAGGCACATTGCAACATATTTGTATATTAAATAAATTAAAAAAAAAATCAATTACAGATCAACAATTTTTTAATTCAATTTTGAACCATTGCAAAATACATTATACTAATACAGTCGTCAATAAAAAAATATGGAGCTATGACAATACAATAGCCTTAATTAACACTGTGCCTAATTACCAAGAAGACGTGAGTCATCCGAAGAAGAGAAAGTATGTGTGGGAACAGTGTTTTTTATAGAGGTGTAAAACTTTAGGTTGGCAACACTTTTTTAACTGGCGGCCATTTTGTCAGCTGTCAAGTGATTTATGTTTAGTTTGGTTTGGCATTTTAACATGAATAGACTGACGTCTGAACAAGGCTTCCAAATTGTGCAAATTTATTTTGAAAATAATGGTTCTGTTCGAAATACGTATCGCGCACTACGTCCATTTTATGGTCAACATAATCGTCCATCAGATCAATTAATTCGATTAACTATGGAACATTTTTGCACTACGTTTACTCTAAATGATAATACGCATCCACAGAGACGTCGTACAGTGCGTACAAAAGAAGTCATTGCTGCCGTAGAGCGTAGCATAGAGGAAGACTCGAATCAGTCTATCCGCCATCGTGCACAGGAATTGGATATGTGTCCATCCACTTTATGAAAGATTTTGCGGAAAGATCTTGGTTTGCGTGCTTCCAAAATCCAACTCGTGTAAGAATTGAAGCCACACGATCACCTAGCAAGACATAGATTCGGTGAATGGGCCCAAAACAAGATTGCCGTTGATCCCGGTTTTCATAAGCGTATTTTGTTTAGCGATGAAGCTCACTTTTGTTTGAATGGGATACGTCAATAAACAAAACTGCCGTATTTGGAGTGATGGTAATCCTCAAGTGTATGTTGAGACACCGTTACATCCAGAAAAACTCACTGTTTGGTGTGCTTTATGGGCTGGTGGAATCATTGGTTCGTACTTCTTTAAAAACGATGCTGGTCAGAACGTTACAGTCAATGGTGACCGCTATAGAGCCATGATTACTGACTTTTTCGTTCATAAATTGAACAACCATGATGTGCAGGAGCTGTGGTTTCAACAAGACGGCGCAACATGTCACACAGCTCGTGCCACAATTGATTTATTGAAGGCAACGTTTGGTAACCGCATAGTTTCACGTTTCGGACCCGTAAATTGGCCTCCAAGATCGTGCGATTTAACGCCGCTAGACTATTTTCTGTGGGGATATGTGAAGTCGCTAGTCTACGCCGATAAGCCCGAAACGATTGACCACTTGGAGGACAAGATTCGCCGCGTTATTGCCGACATACGGCCACAAATGTTGGAAAAAGTCATCGAAAACTGGACCTCCAGATTAGACTACGTCCGAGCCAGCCGTGGCGATCATATGCCAGTCATATTTAAATTATAATGCCAAAAGATTATCTTTCGAATAAAGTAAAATTCATCTTTGTTTTATTCCATTTCAAAGTTCTATACCTCTATAAAAAAACACCCTTTATTAGCAATGAATTAATTAGCAATAGAGTACATGTTAACAAGGATGAATGTTCACGGAATTGGAAAAAATTTATTGCGGACTTATAAGAATTGTAAAGACAACCAACATAAAAGTGGTCGTGCACCATCCAAATTTCAATTCATGCAACAAGTAGATGAATTCTTAGGATCAAAACCTAACATTGAAAGTAGCCACGCAGTAAATATTTCCACATTACGTGGCAGTAAATCAAACAACTCTTCCAACATTGATCAGATGCCTTCAACATCTTCCTTTAGTGCTCAAATTCCAAATCACACGATAAGAATAACGGTAATTTCTTATAATTGATTGAAATGATTGCTAAATTCGATTCTACATTAGCCGACCACGTTAATCGTATCGAAATTAATAACACTCGTATACTCCATTATTTAGGTAACAGAATACAAAATGACATATTAACTATATTTGGAAAAATGTAAACATAAAATTTTAAATATGTTGAACGATGCAAATATTATTCCTTAATTTTGGATTGTACACCTAGGAACAGCTATCTATAGTTACACGAATTATATCTTATAATGCAAAGGAAAAAAATATCGAGATTAGGAAATATTTTTTGGATTTTTGTGAAATTCAGGATACATCTGGCAGTGGGTTAACTACATTTATTATTGAGTTTTTAAAAGAAAATAATATAGACATATGCGAGGCCAAGGTTATGATAATGGCGCTAATATGAAAGGAAAGCACAACGGTCTCCAAAGAAAAATTTTAGATCTTAATCCTAGAGCATTTTATGTTCCTTGTACAGCTCACACCCTAAATCTAGTAGTAAACGATGCAGCAAAAGTGTCTTCTGAAACAATAGACTTCTTTGGATAGTACAGGAGTTATACAACTTTTTTGGTTCTAGTGCAAAAAGATGGGCAATAATCAAAAATAAACTGACAGCCTTAACCTTAAACCAGATACCCGGTGGGAAAGCGGAATCGATGCTATAAAACCTCTTCGATATGAATTATTTAAAATACGTGACGCGTTACACGATATATTTTCTAGTAGTACATTCGATATTCAAACTAAACATATGGCTAACTCGATTTCTAAAAAAATATTATCTTTCAAATCTATTTATTCTACACTTATTTGACATGATGTTTTATCTAATGTGAATGCGGTTAGTAAGATCTTACAAGATAAAAAGATGAACTTACTAACAGTAATAAATATCATCTTTCTACTCTTCAAGGAATTATTCAAAAATGTAGATCTAATGAACATTTTGATGAAATAATTAAAACTGCCTCCGAAATTGCTACAGAGCTAGAAGTAGAACTAGAATTTTCGGCAGATTTGCGAAAAAGAAAAAAACGCAAACTGTTTGAATATGAACAATGAAGATGGAGCCATTTATGTTATAAATTTTATTTAAAATTGAAATTATAGGAAATTATGTTATTAGGTGTAAAAGTGTTTTAAATACTCGTTATAATTTTGTAAATATGCCAAATTTCACTAATTCTGAAATGGCTGACATGCATTTTATCTACGGCCTTGCGAATGGAAATGCAAGAGAATCCAGGCGTCTGTACATGGAGCGCTTCTCAGCAATAGAATGATACCCGATCATCGAATATTTTCAAATATATTCATAGGCGTCTTGGAGAAACTGGAACTTTAAAAAAGAATACTAATGATGCAGGTAAACCACGTACTGTTAGAACACCACAGATCGAAGAGGCTGTTCTTGAATGAAATAGACAGACATCCTCGCACCAGCACCAGAAAAATCAGTGAACATTTAAATACTAGTGTTTCCCTGCTATACCCTTACCACATTCAAAGAGTGCAGGGTCTTCTTCCCCGAGGCTTCCCTTTAAGGATTGATTTCTGCCAATGGTACCTTAATAAACTAGCAGCAGAACGACGCATTTTTAATTGTAAAAATCCTTTTTACCGGTGAAGCGAATTTTTCAAGGACTTCAAATTATGAATTTCCACAACAACCACACGTGGGCAGATGAAAATCCACATGAAATTGTATACAAACGCATTTTCCAAGAACAGTTCTCATTAAATGTATGGGGTGGTATAATTGGAGATAATTTGATTGGTCCTTGTTTTTTGCCTGGTCGACTTACTGTTTTTGCAGAATGAATTGCCTTTATTACTTGAAGACTTGCCCCTTTTACTTAGAAATCAAATGTGGTATATGCACGATGGCGCCCCATCACATTTTTCTCTTTTGGCTCGGGATTATTTAAATGAAATATATGAGAATAGGTGGATAGGACGAGGTGGACCTCAGCCTTGGCCCACTAGGCCCCCTGACTTAAATAGTCTAGATTTTTTCCTGTGGGGACATCTCAAATCTCTAGTGTATACAACACCTGTGAATACTATTAATGACTTACGAAATCGAATAATCGATGGATTTGAAACGATAAGAAATACTCCAGGAGTATTTGAGAGAGTGCGAGTATCAATGAGAAGAAGAGCGGACGCCTGTATAAGGGTTGGAGGAGGACACTTTCAACAATTGTTGTAGCATAGTATCCTTGTCATTGTTATTAATTAGGGTTTTTATTGTTATTAGTTATGTTACTTTGTATTGTAATAAAACAATGCCACGAAAACCGGGTCATCCTTTTTAACAGGTAGTAGCACCTTAACTCTTAAAATTAATAAACTCAAGTGGTTATCTGAATAAAGCCAGAGCCTGCTAGACCATTTTAAAAAATTTAATTTTCTCTGGCGAATTACAGAAAATTGTTTTCTATTTTTTTTTTCTCGATAACGGTCAGAGATTAGAAAAAAATACAAGAGATCAAAAAGTTTCTAAACAAGACAGAAAATTTATTGCGTATTTTAGAATCTAGCAGTGGCGCATCGCAAAAAAGTTCAGGGTGGGAAAAGAGAGCATGACTCCGAAAAAATTATTACCCTGTAGATTTACATCATCATTTGGCATGGTATGATGCAGGCCTTATAGCGTAACCTACCTTCCAAATTTGAGCAAAATATCTCAAAAACTGTAGGTACTATACAGTAAAAAGTGAAAAAATCTTGAAATTTCAACACCCTGCAGATTGGTAACGAAGCGTTTGCAGACCTATGTTTATATGAAATTTTAGGTAAAAATAAACAAATAATTACCCCCTTCTTAATGTACATGATAATTTAGGAACACCCTGTATATACGAATGACCTTATGAGTGTTTTTTCCCAATTCTCAATCGCCGCTAGAATTATGTTTACAATGCCAGTTTCAGTAGCTACCAGCGAGCGTACATTTTCAAAATTAAAACTAATAAAAAATGACATGCGCAGCTCAATGAGTTAAGATAAATTAAATAATTTGGCTTTAATATCAATTGAACATGATATTGGTGAATCATTAAATTTAAAAGAAATTTTAAGAGATTTTGCATCTTTAAAAGCGCGACAAATGGATATATTCTAATATATTTTATTATGATTTGTATTATACATCTAAACGAATGTATGTTAACGCAGGCCAATAATTTACTAGATGCTGCCATTTTCTAACCCAGTATCTATTTAAGATTTATAATTATTTTTATAAGCATTTGTTTGTTATTGTTTTAATGAATTTTATGTACATTATTGTTTTACAATACACAATACACATATGTAATGCAGTGGCGGCTCGTGAGTTATGAAAAGGTTGGGCACAAGATAAGAACTTGCCTATTTTTGTACTGTACGACATGATAGCTACTTGACAGGCCGCAGTATTATTATAATCATTTAATTATTAGTATTATGTTCTTATTTGTGTTGTTAATTCTGTATAAAAATTACTGTATATCTAGTGGATATTTAGTGTAAATACCTCTCTGCATTCACTTGTGCGGTATTGCTTGCATACTCAACACAGCCCATAAGAACACGTTAGCGATAGGTACAGGGGATACATTGGTGTCAACTGTGACCATGTAAGAGATAATTTATGAGTTTGTTATTTAAGGGATGCACAACGTGTGGGTATATTTTGCCGGCGCTAAGTCGGGATAAACGAGAGAAAGGGGCATTATTATATTTGCGGCCGTCCGACGAGGGGTGCAATAAACTTATGAGCGTTCTAACAGTGTTTTTATTTACCCGCTATTTAAATTCCCTTCTATTTGTGTGTGTTCTAATAAAGGGTTTTACATAAGAGGTTTCATTTTAAATAGCCCCGCTATCTGGGCAGCTGTCACTTTTGAATCTGTCTTCTTTTGACATTTGACAAGTAAAAAACTACGCATTACTAAAAATGGAACGATACAACCGCTTCAACACGCATTGAAATTGTTAAAATTCACTACAGAAATGGTGAAAATTTTGCAGTCACAGTTCGCAAAACTAAAGCCACTTTTGGGTCGTCGTGAAGCACCACTCTCGCAGCAATAGTGAAAACTGGTTAAAAAATTTGAGCTGTTGGGACAACTTAGTGATGTAAGAAATCGAAACCTGTGTGCGTCGATCAAGAACAATTGAGAATAATTGCAGCTGTAGCCCATAGTGTTGAACGAAAACCCAGGTTTGTCGATCGTTCGTTGAATTAGGCATTCCACAAACGACATTACACCGTATTTTGCATAAAGACTTAGGTTTTTAAGGCTTTTAAAGTTCAGGTTAACACAAGAACTCAAGCCGGTCGATCACCAGTAACGTCGTATCTTCGCTGATTGGGTCATTGAAATGCATCAAAATGATCTGGATTTTCATCGAAAAATCATCTTCAGTGATGAGGCCCATTTTCATCTCGGAGGCTACGTGAATAAGCAGAATTGCCGCATTGGGGCCTCGGAAAATCCAAGGATGCTTGTTGAGAAGCCTCTCCATCCTCAACGTGTCACTGTTTGGTGCGGTTTTTGGGCTGGCGGTGTGATTGGACCTTACTTATTCGAAAATGAGGCTGGTGCAACTGTTACGGTGAATGGATTGCGGCTATCGAGCTATGATTAATGATTTTTTATGGCCGGAATTGGAAGATATTGATTGTGGACGACGTTTATTTTCAACAAGACGGCGCTACGTGCCACACAAGCAACGAAACAATCGCAATTTCGCAAGAAAAGTTTCCTGGCCGTGTTATTTCACGAAGAGGTGATCACAATTGGCCCCAGAGATCTTGTGACTTAACACCTTTAGACTTTTTTCTTTGGGGCCACGTGAAAGATAAGGTCTATGCCAATGCTTCACAATCGATTCACGACCTTAAAGATGGAATTCGTGAAGTTATCGAGGACATACAGCCGCAAATGTGCGAATTGGTCATGGAAAATTTCATGAAAAGGATATGGTGCTACAACCGTAGCCGTGGCGGCCATTTGGCTGACATCGTTTTCCATCTTTAATGGCATACCTTTCTCTTTACAACGAAATAAATATTTATTGATTTCTCTTAAAATATACTCGTTTATTTTAAATATCAAAATGAAACCTCTTATTGGAAAACCCTTTAGTACATAAAATTCATTCTCCTATTTTTCATGCCGGAAAAGACGTCTATGACTTTGTTATAAAAATGCGTTCAGTCGATCTTCTGACATTGTGCTTCTCAGAAAAGTTTTAATGCGTTTGAGGGTGGAAAAACATCGTTCACATTCTGCTGTCGACATGGGGTTGTACAAAATAATATCCAACAGTTTATATGTTTCCGTCAAAACTGTTTTTAAGTTGTTGTGTGTTATGAACACTAAAAACAAAACACCACCTACATCTACGTCACACATGTCCTCGCGCTCATAAATTACTGAAAGTTCACTTTTCAATTTTACGCAGTCCAACGTAGGATAAGGTTTCACATTTTTTTATACACATAATTAACCTACGCAAAGTATGACGATTTTTTTTCCACATCTTCGTTGTGCTTAATTTTATGTCGCAAATAAGCACTGTCTAACTATTCACGTATGTCCACTTCGCCTAGAACATTAAAATCCACGCATGCGTTCATGTGAGAAACGGAATTTTCGTGTTTCTTTACCCTTTCTGCGATATGCGTTAAATCATTTAACCCTTGTATATTCCACGCACTGACATCTTTCTTAAAAATTAAGCAGATAAAACAAAATAGTTTATTTGTTAGTGAACATCCGCACATCCTCATATTTTTTATGAAATACTCTATTGTAAGTTCGAGTTTTACTTGTGGAAGTATAGTTTATTTGAAGATCAGGAACAGGCCTTCCTTTCTACTTGATTAAAAGTTTTGCACTAGCGTCTGCGGTGCGGAAGGAAACTTTGATACCATCGTTATAAAAATACGTAAAAATAATAAAATAAAATAATGCACTGAATTACATGCGAATTTCTTTCTGTGTTTATTTTGGTGGTTGGGTGGGCACGTGCCCTTGTGCCCTTTAGTACCAGCCACCACTGATGTAATGACTAATCAAATATATTAATAGAACCCTTGTTTTCTTTTTTTTTGTTTCCTTTAACATTTCTTTTTTTTTTTCTTACTTAAGTTGTATTTAAAGGGCGGCAAAAAAATTCCGCACCAGGGCGGCAATATACGTAGGAACGAGCCTGGCTATTGGAGGAATCTCACAGACTATTTCAACTTATGCCCCACACGTTACGTATATCAACGTCGGAGAGCAAAGAATCGAAATAAAGTCTAGTGATGAGGATCATCCAAACGGACAAGGTGAGGACTGATAGGAAAATAATAATTACAGATCGATTAGATTAAAAAAAACAAACATAATTAAGCAAAACTGTGCGAAAATAAATTATTCCGTTCATATTCATATACGTTATACTTGCGGTATTTCAAAAAAAAAAAATGAGTTAACCAAAGTAAACTGGTAGAATATCAAAGATACCACATATGTATACACCTTCGATATATGTATTTTTTTTATTTCTCTATTTTATGAACTGAATGTTGCGTGTTGTTCCTTTAAGGAACCGCATTTATGCATGCCGGAGAAATATAAACAACGCTTGATTTATCGTAAATTATTGTCTGCAATGTGTTTTACATTTTAAAGCAGATATACCATTTGCCCACCCCGACATTCTAAGGAGACGTGAATTTTGTATTTCACCGTACACAACGACATAAATGTTAAATTAAAAGCTTAGGAAATGTTGCTATTATTAAATAAAATTTTAAATCATAAATCATCGTGTCCTCGTAAGGTTATTGCTAGTGGCAAATCGACCGCAAAATCGAATACAATTTATGATTATGTTTAATATATATCGATTTTTGTTAACTCCTTCGTTATTCTAATTTTACGTTTCCATAGGCTGAGTTTCATTGAGTTAAAATATTTAACTTACCAAGCACAGAAAAACTAAAAACATTGTTCATGTGTACTTTCGATTTCTTATGCATTTTAATTCATGTTACGTGTTAAAAACACCTTTTCTTATTTAATCACTCTTTAAGGAATGTTAGAACTTATTTTACTGCTTATTTACCTATTCCGTCTTTAACCAATTTTATTGCCGCCTATTTTTGTTTTATTTTTCAATTTCAAAGCATTGCGCACCTTTTTTTATTTCCCTAACTGTACACTCTTATCTGAAAACTATCTAAATTCATTTACATTTACTAGTTCCGAGAATTTTCGCTATTTACTTGTTTCGTATGACGTCACGTTCAGCCTTGAAGTTGTTTTTTTGTAAGTGTACCGCTTTATCTTTGACATTTTCTTAATTCTTAATTGTTCAAATTTTGGTATCTATTTTAGATGCATCTGTATTGGCAAATTTCATTAAACTCCGTTCATAATTGGCTCCGAATTTAATTATCTTAGTTCATGGTTGGAAATACTTTTGTGCGCACTGTACTTTTAACGTTAGAAATTTCGTGTAAACTTGAACACCTGCAAGATTTAAGATTCGATGCTCGGATTCTATTGGCTACCTAATTGCACCGCGAGGGAGATAGAATTCGTCTTTTCTTCAAGTCACTCACTCTCGTACTCTCGTACCCGCATCACGTGCCCACGGCCGTTCGATAGGCGACGTCCCGCTGTAGTCCCTTTGACCTAAGTACCCGTTAGTTAACCCCTGTGGGGGGATATCAGGCCAAAAAGGGAAATTCTCCACGGAAGCTGTTATTAGTTATTTTTGCGAAGAAATCTTCTGCTGGAACCCGCTTGAAGCGGATCTCATAGGCGGCGTCCCAAGCCGAACGTGGACCCGTGCCCTCTTCACCCGTCTTCTTTTCTGCTTCTTCATCCCCGAGGTGTTTGGTGGCCACCGACTTATTGCGTTTTGTTTATATGTAAGTTAATTTTAAGATTTATTTTTTTTGGCTTTGTTGAAACGAACTACCATTGATTTAGAATAAAAAATTTAACGTTAACTTTTGATATTTTATTTTTCTTTTCTCTCTTTTCTCTTTTAATCAATTGTAGTTCGTGTTTAATTGCATGCTCGATCGGGTAGGTAGATTTTTCTTTTTTTTATTTGTAATACGAACTTTGTCATAAAACGTAACTCCCAAAAATTTAATTTCCTGTGTTTACATTTTGTAACCGTTTGGTGTTTTTGCAACTTTTATTATAACTATCAAATTATCAACTTTTAATATAACTGTTTAAATAATTGTTCTTGAGTTTTATTTGATTCAATTTTATTGTCTTTGGCGCATTAGTTTTTTTTTTTTTTAATTTAACTTTTCTATTTGATTTAATTATTTACACATAAATATTCGGCAAGTACCAATCCCTTGTTTCCCCTACTGGAAATTAGCCATTCTGGGCTGTGGCTAAGGTACCGGGCGACAGCGTCGGGCCACGGGAGGCAACAATAGAATCAACCCAGTGGCGCTCAATCCAATCCTCCAATCCTCTCCGGCGCCTGCTACAGGTGAAATCTCAGGGCGTAATAAATAGTAGCAATTTTCCAGAGCATGAGACTAGGTTAAAATAATAATGAAAAGTAAATATTGTTTATAAAAGATTATTGATATAAAATAAAATAAATGATCGCAAAGTACCAAAGGATGGGAAAGAAGGATAAATAACACAACGTTTATTATTTTTTATTTCCCACGCTGCGACTATCGGAGTCGGTTCGGCCAGGGAGGCGCCGGAGAGATGTCGAGTGGAGCGCCACTGGGTTATCAGCTGTTGCCTTCACTAGCCCGACGCTGTCGCCGGTAAGTTAACCACGCCCAGAATGGCTATTTACCAGTCGGGGAACAAGGGATTGGTACTTGCGGAATTTTTTTAATATGTTGTTAAATAGTTAAATTTAAATGAAAATGTTATTTAAATGACAAAAAAACAAACTAGTGCGCCAAGGTCGATTAAATTAAAGTAAATTAAATAAAACGCAAAGAGAATATATTAACTGTTATATTGACACTTGATTTCGGTGAAGCCTCGTCTTACATGGTTACAATGTATAAATATAATGACATGAACTGGTGGAGTGCCGGGTTATTATTCAAAAATTGTAAAATTATCAAGAAACAATAACATCAAATCTACGTACTCGATCGAGCATGCAAATGACTACACCTACCAATTGGTTTAAGGTGAAAAGATAAAGAAAGCAACAATTAAACAAAATGATTTCACAAGTTACATTAAATTTTGACAATGACCGCAAAGACTAGATAAAAAAAAAGAATTAAGTTAATTGAATTATGATATCAAAGACGAAATATAAATAACAAAAAAAATTACGTTAAATTATTAATATATCAATGGTAGTTCGTTACTACAAATATACAAGCAAATAACTCTTAAAATTAACTTACATGTAACACAAAACAATGCACGAGGGGTTGATAGTCACCACCAGGGGGGGTAGAAATGAAGAAATAGAAGCGTAGAAAGATGACGAAAGAAGCCCGGTCAGGGACGACGTAGAGCGCGTGGCTTGCAAATCCGCGTCGCGGGCTCCAAAAAAAAGAAGGCTTCGTAGTCAAACAGGGACTCAAACGGCTTCCAAGGAGTAGATTCTTTACGACCAGAGATCCCCCCAGGGGTTACCAAACGGGTAAATTAGGTCGAAAAGGATTGCAGCAGGGCGACGCCTATTAGACTTTTACGTCTGCACTCTTAGCGGCTCGAGTGTAAGTGAAAATCGAAGGGTAGAGGTAACTAGTTCCCGCGCTATGCCATTAAGTGGCCAATAGGATTCGAGTTATCGAAGATAAACAACATGCAGTGTGCGAGATTATGCGAAATTCTAACGTTTCAAGTACAGCACGCACCAAAAAAGGTGCAACAATTAACAAAAATGAATAATTCGGAGCTAATTATGAACGGAGTTTAATGAAATTTACGTATACAAGCATCTAAATATATGTTAAAATTTGACAATTTAAGAATTTTGAAAAAGGTCACAAATAAAGCGGTACATTACAAAAAAACAAATTCAAGGTTAAACGTGACGTTATACAAAATACGTAAATAGCGACGGTAACTAGGAAAGTCAAGAACTTGGATAAATTCAGAAAAGAAAGGGTACAGTTGGAGAAATAAGAAAAGGTGTTTTCAACACGTAACAATCCCCCTTTCTACCAGAAGAAATTTACGTGTAAATTTCTGATAAAGAATGAAAACTAGCAAAGCCAGAGATAAATAACAACAAAAAAAAGTAGAATTGGCAAACAAAACAAGGGTCAAAAAACGTTAAACAAATTTCGAAGGTTTCAAAAAAGTCAGGACGGCCCATCCAGACTGATACAGCAGAGCTGATAAGAACGGAATAAAAATTCCCTCAAAACAAAATAACTCTAAACAAAAACGGGGATAATCCTTCGGCTGAACGAAAAACTAAAACGAAGCTAAAAGAAGTTCAATCTATTAAACGGGTCCACGTCGCAAAGGCGGTTAAAGTATGGCCTACTTGGTTCAGTCACAACCCCACCCAAGCGCTAGTGTTGCGTTCAACAGAAGAGATACTTAACACAAAAAGCGAACCTACGTTCAAAACAACTAAACAAAAAGGGGGTAAAATCCGGGAGTTAAAAAGAAGTCTTCGCCGACATCTTCAATAGCTTTGCGTCACATGTGGGAGAGATGGTGGTATCCTGGCGACTCAGACGGTCTCTGGCTGTGTTATTCTGGCGCCCAACAGCAGGGTGAACGTAAAAATTCGTCACTATTTTTTGCTGTGTCAATTCGTTGTGTCACAGTTGGAGAAGTTGGTGGTATCCTGGTGACTCAGATGGACTCGGCTGAGGTATTATGGCCCCCAACAGCAGGGCGATTATTCAGGCGGGTGTGCCTTCAAATCCTTTATATTCCATATCGAGGTTCGTCCGTGATTATCCACTATTTCATACGTCCAAGGTGATACTATATCGACGATTTCAAATGGTCCAATATACTTCGGTGCTAGGTTAGCGGAAAGTATTTAGTGCGTCGGAGAGCATGGGATTTTTGCGCCACACACGTTGTCCTAGTGTGAATTTTTCTGGTCGACGTCGCATGTTTGTACGGGTGCGCGCTCTTTACATGCGCTTTTCGGATTCTCTCTCGTACGTCACGTATAGCTCGGCGAATGCTAACTTACGCTGGTGCGTGTTGATTACAGTGTTGCGGCGTCAGAGGGCTCAAAATTCTCATCACTACCTTTCAAGGTTAGTTCTCGACCAAAGTTTACGAAATTCGGGGTCAATTTAGTCACTTCATGTTCAAATGATCTTATAGCGAAACCGATTTGAGGTAGATACTGATCCCAAGTACGGTGGTTATCGTTTACGTACGCTGTTAACATGATCTTAATGGTTCGATTAACTCTTTCGGTGGGATTACTTTGGGATGGTATAGCGGTGAAAGCTATTTCGGAATCGTATTTCTTAGCCATATCTTTGAATATGTTGCTCTTAAATTGTACTCCGTTGTCGACAATGATAATTTTAGGTGCTCCAAACATGAGAATGACCTGCTCTTCGACGAGTTTTGCTACGTTAGCTCCCGTGGCGGTTCGTAAGGGAAATAATAATGCGGATTTACTAAAGACATCGCACACGGCTAGGATATAAGAATGTCCTTTATTAGAACGTGGAAGTGGTCCCATTAAATCAGCACAGATAATTTGTAGACCATCTTGCGACAGTTAAATTAGGGTTAGAGCTTTCTTGTAAACCTCTTCCTTCAAAAGCGGTTCTGGTTCCTTAATAGACATTAAGAATACGTTAAACTAAAGGTTTAATGCAGTCAATTCCGCTTACCTCGGACACATTGGGTCAATTCTTTAATTTTAGCTATATCTTAGTTTACCTAAAACTGATGAGGGTGGTTTTTGGGTGGCAAAATCTCGTCATGGGTGGTTTATTTTTGTCAAAAACTGTGTGAGGGTGGCTCATTTTTATCAACAACTAGGTGAGGGTGTCTTATATTTTGGAAAAGCTATGTGAGGGTGATTCTTGTGTGGCAAAAAGTGACCGAGCGTGGCTCATCCTTACCAAAAAGTATGTAAGAGCGGCTCGTATTTGTCATGAACTGGGTGGGCTAGCTTATTCTTGCCTAGAACTGGTTGAAAGTGGGTTTTGTGCGACAAAAACAAACTGAGGATGGTTTATTTTTGATAACCACTGGGTGAAGGTGTTTCACTTTTGCCAAAATTAAGGAAGGGCGATTTTCTTGTGGCAGAAACCATTCAAAAGTGATTCGTCTTTACCAAAAAAACGGTGCAAGAGTTGTTAATATTTGGTTTGTGATTGAATTTGGTCATCGATGCTTCCTCTACCTTCAATCTCAACAACCAATAGCTTAGTTTTGCCTAAAACTGGATAAAGGCCTATAAAGGTCTACTTGTATGGACTTAAATGGTTTTTTCAAAAAGAAAAACAATTCAACCTCCATCAAAAATTCACCAAAAGAATTGTAAAATTTGTCAAGAGTATTGCTTGTAACACTAACATAATTATGTAAGTATTAACACGTTCCAATATATAAAATTTGATTTAAACTTACAGTATTAATTGTACGACTTTCCTCGATATCACGGAGACGTTGGATTAGAGCTTCCTCATCTTTTTGGTAGGATTCGGCTTTCGATTTCCACATATCGACTTCCGTCAGAAGGGTCACTACACTGGACTTGGCTTTCCTCGTGCTTTTTATCTAGCCTCTGAATCTGACACTCCAAACTTCCAACTGCTGTTGATGCTGCGCGTTATCCTTCTCCAATCGAGTGTTCTTTTTCCAAGCTAACGTTTCTTCCTCTTTGGTGGCGAGGGTCTCCTTCAGCTGAACCACCTCTTGCCGATTGCAACCCAGCACCTCTTCGCAGTCATCGTACTTCTTCTTTTCCAATTGCAATTGGGCGCTCAGCTTCTGGTTGCTGGAATCGGATTTGGCCAAATCCTTCCGGAGCTTATCTATGGCCGACTGTGATGCCTCGTTCTGCTCGGTGGATTCCGCACAGACGCGCTCCAACCTCTCAGTCAACTGCCTGTTCTCGTACTGCATTTGTTGGATCTGCTCCTCCGACATATGAGGTTCCGGGAAGTAGATGGGTCACTTACGGGCCGATGGTAGGTTCTGGTTGTTGCGCCAGGGAATCTATTTCTTGCCTCAAGGTGGCCGCGTAGTTTACCATCATTTCAGCAGCAGTCGTTAGTTCGGTTTGCTGCCGCAGGGAACCATATTGGACGGCCGATTTCGACATATACTTGCACAATTGTACGATGCTATTAATATACTTGGATACATTCAAGTTAGCGGCATTCTCTTCCAGGTACGTAGTCAACTCGGAAACCGCTTCCCCTAACGAATGTTCGGTTTGATCTAATTGGACCTTCTGGTCGTGGAAACGCTGATGCAGGAGATCCTTATCGACGGTGTAATTTTGGACTAAAGTGGCGAACGTTTCTGCCATAATAGCACTTGAAATGTCGCCCATTTTGTAAAGGTTTAAGGGGTGTTCTTGGGTTCTTTCCGTTTGGGTGAATTCGTCCGATCGTTGCCGATTCATGAAGCGAGTATGTAACACAAACAATGCACGAGGGGTTGATAGTCACCACCAGGGGCGGGTAGAAATAGAAGAAATAGAAGCGTAGAAAGATGACGAAAGAAAGCCCCGGTCCAGGGACGACGTAGAGCGCGGTGGCTTGCAAAATCCGCGTCGGCGGGCTCCAAAAAAAAGAAGGCTTCGTAGTCAAAACACAGGGACTCAAACGGCTTCCAAGGAGTAGATTCTTTACGACCAGAGATCCCCCCACAGGGGTTACCAAACGGGTAAATTAGGTCGAAAAGGATTGCAGCAGGGCGACGCCTATTAGACTTTTACGTCTGCACTCTTAGCGGGCTCGAGTGTAAGTGAAAAATCGGAAGGTAGAGGTAACTAGTTCCCGCGCTATGCATTAAGTGGCCAATAGGATTCGAGTATCGAAAATAAACAACATGCAGGTGTGCGAGATTATGCGAAATTCTAACGTTTCAAGTACAGCACGCACCAAAAAAGGTGCAACAATTAACAAAAATGAATAAATTCGGAGCTAATATGAACGGAGTTTAATGAAATTTACGATAACAAAGCATCTAAATATATGTTAAAAATTTGACAATTTAAGAATTTTGAAAAAGGTCACAAATAAAGCGGTACATTACAAAAAAACAAATTCAAGGTCAAACGTGACGTTATACAAAATACGTAAATAGCGACGGTAAANTTTGCAGCATCATTCAGTCAGTATGTACTATACGTATAAAGAAAACGGATATATTACGCAATGTAGATCGGACTTAAGGAAATCCCTTAGGTGTTCCGCAAGGTTCTGTATTAGGTCCTGTGCTATTTTTACTCTTATTCTAACGATTTAAGCACTAATATATCTGATTGCTTTCTTAGTTTCGTATGCAGATGATAACACATTTCTTATATCTGATAAAAATGAGTTATGATTTAAATTAAGGTGTCAATCAACACTGAATTCGATGAGTGACTGGTGTAATACTAATTTTTTGCATTTGAATACAGATAAAACCCAGATGGTTCGATTTCATAATAGGCAGAAGGTTTGTTCTAGTATGGAAGTGACTGTTGGTTCTCAACTATTAAGTAATGTTGACAATTCTCAATTTTTGGGTTTGAATATAGATAAACATTTAAATTGGAAATGCCAAAAAAAACGGTGCAAGAGTTGTTAATATTTGGTTTGTGATTGAATTTGGTTATCGATGCTTCCTCTACCTTCAATCTCAACAACCAATAGCTTAGTTTTGCCTAAAAACTGGATAAAGGCCCAATGTCTACTTGTATGGACTTAATGTTTTTTCAAAAAAGAACAATTCAACCTCCATCCAAAAATTCACCACAAAGAATTGTAAAATTTGTCAAGAGTATTGCTTGTAACACTAACATAATTATGTAAGTATTAACACGTTCCAATATATAAAATTTGATTTAAACTTACAGTATTAATTGTACGACTTTCCTCGATATCACGGAGACGTTGGATTAGAGCTTCCTTATCTTTTTGGTAGGATTCGGCTTTCGATTTCCACATATCGACTTCCGTCAGAAGGGTCACTACATTGGACTTGGCTTCCTCGTGCTTTTTATCTAGCCTCCGAATCTTACACTCCAAACCTTCCAACTGGTTTGTGATGCTGCGCGTTATCGTTCTCCAATCGAGTGTTCTCTTTTTCCAGGCTATCGTTCTTCCTCTTTCTGGTGGCGAGGGTCTCCTTCAGCTGAACCACCTCTTGCCGAATGCAACCCAGCACCTCTTCGCAGTCATCGTATTTCTTCTTTTCCAATTGCAATTGGGCGCTCAGCTTCCGGTTTGCTGGAATCGGATTTGGCCAAATCCTTCCGGAGCTTATCTATGGCCGACTGTAATGCCTCGTTCTGCTCGGTGGATTCCGCACAGACGCGCTCCAACCTCTCAGTCAACTGCCTGTTCTCATACTGCATTTGTTGGATCTGCTCCTCCGACATATGAGGTTCCGGGAAGTAAGATGCTTTGGTTCTCGTCGGACGCTATTGGGCGATTAGATTCGACGTAGCCCTTGAGCAGTTGTTGCCCAAAACTGGATCTAGAATGTTGGCATTAAAATGGAGCAAGCAATTAAACTCAAAAACAACAAACCTGGACATACCCGCAATTATTTCCGGAACCAATTTCGACCGCTTAGGCAGATTCTTTTTGTCCGTTATCGTTTTTTTTACTGGGTGAAGGTGTTTCACTTTTGCCAAAATTAAGGAAGGGCGATTTTCTTGTGGCAGAAACCATTCAAAAGTGATTCGTCTTTACAAAAAAAACGGTGCAAGAGTTGTTAATATTTGGTTTGTGATTGAATTTGGTTATCGATGCTTCCTCTACCTTCAATCTCAACAACCAATAGCTTAGTTTTGCCTAAAACTGGATAAAGGCCCAATGTCTACTTGTATGGACTTAAATGGTTTTTTCAAAAAGAAAAACAATTCAACCTCCATCAAAAATTCACCAAAAGAATTGTAAAATTTGTCAAGAGTATTGCTTGTAACACTAACATAATTATGTAAGTATTAACACGTTCCAATATATAAAATTTGATTTAAACTTACAGTATTAATTGTACGACTTTCCTCGATATCACGGAGACGTTGGATTAGAGCTTCCTTATCTTTTTGGTAGGATTCGGCTTTCGATTTCCACATATCGACTTCCGTCAGAAGGGTCACTACATTGGACTTGGCTTCCTCGTGCTTTTTATCTAGCCTCCGAATCTTACACTCCAAACCTTCCAACTGCTGTTGATGCTGCGCGTTATCGTTCTCCAATCGAGTGTTCTCTTTTTTCCAGGCTAATCGTTCTTCCTCTTTCTGGTGGCGAGGGTCTCCTTCAGCTGAACCACCTCTTGCCGAATGCAACCCAGCACCTCTTCGCAGTCAATCGTATTTCTTCTTTTCCAATTGCAATTTGGGCGCTCAGCTTCTGGTTGCTGGAATCGGATTGGCCAAATCCTTCCGGAGCTTATCTATGGCCGACTGTAATGCCTCGTTCTGCTCGGTGGATTCCGCACAGACGCGCTCCAACCTCTCAGTCAACTGCCTGTTCTCATATTGCATTTGTTGGATCTGCTCCTCCGACATATGAGGTTCCGGGAAGTAGATGCTTTGGTTCTCGTCGGACGCTATTGGGCGATTAGATTCGACGTAGCCCTTGAGCAGTTGTTGCCCAAAACTGGATCTAGAATGTTGGCATTAAAATGGAGCAAGCAATTAAACTCAAAAACAACAAACCTGGACGTCGTTGCTTCATGGGAATCTTCAGGATGTTCCGCGCTGGACATCTTCAAGGTCCACTCGCTTATATAATAATAATATTAAATCAAACAAAATAATTTAACGTTACTAAATACAATGACATACCCGTAATTTCCGTTCGCTGCATATCGGGGGACGTGCCGTCTAATAAAATAAAATAAATAATAATACGTTATTGGAAACTGCAAGTTTAGTACAGATTGCAATGCTGCCTCTAAAACCACGCGCACGAGAGTGAAATATTAATCTAATAAACTTAACACCTTTATAAAACGACACCGCCATCTATTGATACTCGCGATTTAAAGTCCCCTCTTAAATATCCCAACTTTAGTATATAACTTACTTAAAATAACTTACCCTGGAAACACGCTTCCCCGGTCAGGTCACTACACTGGACTTGGCTTCCTCGTGCTTTTTATCTAGCCTCTGAATCTGACACTCCAAACCTTCCAACTGCTGTTGATGCTGCGCGTTATCCTTCTCCAATCGAGTGTTCTCTTTTTCCAAGCTATCGTTCTTCCTCTTTCTGGTGGCGAGGGTCTCCTTCAGCTGAACCACCTCTTGCCGAATGCAACCCAGCACCTCTTCGCAGTCATCGTATTTCTTCTTTTCCAATTGCAATTGGGCGCTCAGCTTCCGGTTGCTGGAATCGGATTTGGCCAAATCCTTCCGGAGCTTATCTATGGCCGACTGTAATGCCTCGTTCTGCTCGGTGGATTCCGCACAGACGCGCTCCAACCTCTCAGTCAACTGCCTGTTCTCATACTGCATTTGTTGGATCTGCTCCTCCGACATATGAGGTTCCGGGAAGTAGATGCTTTGGTTCTCGTCGGACGCTATTGGGCGATTAGATTCGACGTAGCCCTTGAGCAGTTGTTGCCCAAAACTGGATCTAGAATGTTGGCATTAAAATGGAGCAAGCAATTAAACTCAAAAACAACAAACCTGGACATACCCGCAATTATTTCCGGAACCAATTTCGACCGCTTAGGCAGATTCTTTTTGTCCGTTATCGTTTTTTTTACTGGGTGAAGGTGTTTCACTTTTGCCAAAATTAAGGAAGGGCGATTTTCTTGTGGCAGAAACCATTCAAAAGTGATTCGTCTTTACCAAAAAAACGGTGCAAGAGTTGTTAATATTTGGTTTGTGATTGAAATTTTGTTATCGATGCTTCCTCTACCTTCAATCTCAACAACCAATAGCTTAGTTTTGCCTAAAACTGGATAAAGGCCCAATGTCTACTTGTATGGACTTAAATGGTTTTTTCAAAAAGAAAAACAATTCAACCTCCATCAAAAATTCACCAAAAGAATTGTAAAATTTGTCAAGAGTATTGCTTGTAACACTAACATAATTATGTAAGTATTAACACGTTCCAATATATAAAATTTGATTTAAACTTACAGTATTAAATTGTACGACTTCCTCGATATCACGGAGACGTTGGATTAGAGCTTCCTTATCTTTTTGGTAGGATTCGGCTTTCGATTTCCACATATCGACTTCCGTCAGAAGGGTCACTACATTGGACTTGGCTTCCTCGTGCTTTTTATCTAGCCTCCGAATCTTACACTCCAAACCTTCCAACTGCTGTTGATGCTGCGCGTTATCGTTCTCCAATCGAGTGTTCTCTTTTTCCAGGCTATCGTTCTTCCTCTTTCTGGTGGCGAGGGTCTCCTTCAGCTGAACCACCTCTTGCCGAATGCAACCCAGCACCTCTTCGCAGTCATCGTATTTCTTCTTTTCCAATTGCAATTGGGCGCTCAGCTTCTGGTTGCTGGAATCGGATTTGGCCAAATCCTTCCGGAGCTTATCTATGGCCGACTGTAATGCCTCGTTCTGCTCGGTGGATTCCGCACAGACGCGCTCCAACCTCTCAGTCAACTGCCTGTTCTCATATTGCATTTGTTGGATCTGCTCCTCCGACATATGAGGTTCCGGGAAGTAGATGCTTTGGTTCTCGTCGGACGCTATTGGGCGATTAGATTCGACGTAGCCCTTGAGCAGTTGTTGCCCAAAACTGGATCTAGAATGTTGGCATTAAAATGGAGCAAGCAATTAAACTCAAAAACAACAAACCTGGACGTCGTTGCTTCATGGGAATCTTCAGGATGTTCCGCGCTGGACATCTTCAAGGTCCACTCGCTTATATAATAATAATATTAAATAAAACAAAAATAATTTAAACGTTACTAAATACAATGACATACCCGTAATTTCCGTTCGCTGCATATCGGGGGACGTGCCGTCTAATAAAATAAAATAAATAATAATACGTTATTGGAAACTGCAAGTTTAGTACAGATTGCAATGCTGCCTCTAAAACCACGCGCACGAGAGTGAAATATTAATCTAATAAACTTAACACCTTTATAAAACGACACCGCCATCTATTGATACTCGCGATTTAAAGTCCCCTCTTAAATATCCCAACTTTAGTATATAACTTACTTAAAATAACTTACCCTGGAAACACGCTTCCCCGGTCAGGTCACTACACTGGACTTGGCTTCCTCGTGCTTTTTATCTAGCCTCTGAATCTGACACTCCAAACCTTCCAACTGCTGTTGATGCTGCGCGTTATCCTTCTCCAATCGAGTGTTCTCTTTTTCCAAGCTATCGTTCTTCCTCTTTCTGGTGGCGAGGGTCTCCTTCAGCTGAACCACCTCTTGCCGAATGCAACCCAGCACCTCTTCGCAGTCATCGTATTTCTTCTTTTCCAATTGCAATTGGGCGCTCAGCTTCCGGTTGCTGGAATCGGATTTGGCCAAATCCTTCCGGAGCTTATCTATGGCCGACTGTAATGCCTCGTTCTGCTCGGTGGATTCCGCACAGACGCGCTCCAACCTCTCAGTCAACTGCCTGTTCTCATACTGCATTTGTTGGATCTGCTCCTCCGACATATGAGGTTCCGGGAAGTAGATGCTTTGGTTCTCGTCGGACGCTATTGGGCGATTAGATTCGACGTAGCCCTTGAGCAGTTGTTGCCCAAAACTGGATCTAGAATGTTGGCATTAAAATGGAGCAAGCAATTAAACTCAAAAACAACAAACCTGGACATACCCGCAATTATTTCCGGAACCAATTTCGACCGCTTAGGCAGATTCTTTTTGTCCGTTATCGTTTTTTTTACTGGGTGAAGGTGTTTCACTTTTGCCAAAATTAAGGAAGGGCGATTTTCTTGTGGCAGAAACCATTCAAAAGTGATTCGTCTTTACCAAAAAAACGGTGCAAGAGTTGTTAATATTTGGTTTGTGATTGAATTTGGTTATCGATGCTTCCTCTACCTTCAATCTCAACAACCAATAGCTTAGTTTTGCCTAAAACTGGATAAAGGCCCAATGTCTACTTGTATGGACTTAAATGGTTTTTTCAAAAAGAAAAACAATTCAACCTCCATCAAAAATTCACCAAAAGAATTGTAAAATTTGTCAAGAGTATTGCTTGTAACACTAACATAATTATGTAAGTATTAACACGTTCCAATATATAAAATTTGATTTAAACTTACAGTATTAATTGTACGACTTTCCTCGATATCACGGAGACGTTGGATTAGAGCTTCCTTATCTTTTTGGTAGGATTCGGCTTTCGATTTCCACATATCGACTTCCGTCAGAAGGGTCACTACATTGGACTTGGCTTCCTCGTGCTTTTTATCTAGCCTCCGAATCTTACACTCCAAACCTTCCAACTGCTGTTGATGCTGCGCGTTATCGTTCTCCAATCGAGTGTTCTCTTTTTCCAGGCTATCGTTCTTCCTCTTTCTGGTGGCGAGGGTCTCCTTCAGCTGAACCACCTCTTGCCGAATGCAACCCAGCACCTCTTCGCAGTCATCGTATTTCTTCTTTTCCAATTGCAATTGGGCGCTCAGCTTCTGGTTGCTGGAATCGGATTTGGCCAAATCCTTCCGGAGCTTATCTATGGCCGACTGTAATGCCTCGTTCTGCTCGGTGGATTCCGCACAGACGCGCTCCAACCTCTCAGTCAACTGCCTGTTCTCATATTGCATTTGTTGGATCTGCTCCTCCGACATATGAGGTTCCGGGAAGTAGATGCTTTGGTTCTCGTCGGACGCTATTGGGCGATTAGATTCGACGTAGCCCTTGAGCAGTTGTTGCCCAAAACTGGATCTAGAATGTTGGCATTAAAATGGAGCAAGCAATTAAACTCAAAAACAACAAACCTGGACGTCGTTGCTTCATGGGAATCTTCAGGATGTTCCGCGCTGGACATCTTCAAGGTCCACTCGCTTATATAATAATAATAATAATAATATCAATTTATTGACTCACAAATGTATATAACATTTTATGCATATGAGCCAAAAAGACTAAATCGTCTAATGATGTTCTTCCCTTAGCCTTGATTCATCCAAATTTTCGTAGATTTTGTCTGAAACGGTTATTTCCTCTACCTGACAGCCCCAACCACACTAACGTTACTTTTTCCGTCGAATTCCGGTACTTTTGTCGCACGAATTAACGTTGTTTGCAACGTAAAAAACTAACGTTCCGAAGGACAGTTTTACAACGTTGTTGCCAACTGTTTGTAGTTATTCCTCAATTCAGTTATGCACGTTTGGTTGCATACACACTGTTTGAATTAAGTTCTTACCGCCAAAACGAGAGAGTCAACTTTTAAGGCTGCGTTACAAAAAGCGCGGGAAATATAAAAAAACGGCGCATTTTTATTTATAATACATTCGTAAAGTGATTTATTTTGAAGGAAAATTTTGTTTAATTTGGAATTACGTTTACCTAAGGCAAGTAGTGCATGAAAGCAGAATGTTGAAAGATGTTGCATAATTTATATGATATTTACCATTTTTGTTGAACGTATTTATTGTTCTCACAACCTCGTATTGTAAACTAATATCCAACCGCTATAGTCTATTAAGGTATAAACCCACCAACTAATAATCTGCGCATCTAGGAGTAGAGGAAGGTGGTACTTGAGGAAGGTGGTTTTTTTAAGTCGGTCCATTCACTTGAAAATCATCTTTTATAATGTGCAATACGTTTTAAGTAGTTTTCTTTTGTTCTTACTTTTGGAACACCCTGTATAGTCGAAAATATGTTTAGGTTATACAGCATTGAATTCTGCACAACTTTTGTAGAAAAGATTTTTTCCTAACATCAAAAATAAAGCTATAATCAAAGACCCAATCTTCGTGAACACCCTGTGTAGTGGAAAATATTTTTAACTTATGCAGCATTGAATTCTGTACAACTTTTGTAGAAAAGGTTTTTTCCTAACATCAAAAATGGAGCTATAATCAAAGACCCTGTCTTCTTGAACACCCTGTATATTTATAAATATTTTTAGGTTAGGCAGTATTGAATTCTATAAAACTATTGCAGAAAAGATTGTTTCCTAAAAGCAAAAATAGAGCTATAATGGAAAATCCAGTCTTCCTGAACACCCTGTATATTTTAAAATATGTTTAGGTTATGCAGCATTCAATTATATAAAACTTTTGTAGAAAATGTTTTTTCCTAGAAGCAAGAATAAAGCTATAATGACGGAAAACCCAGTCTTTCTGAACACCCGGTATATTTAAAAATAATTTTGGGTTATGCAACATTCAATTCTATAAAACTTTTGTAGAAAAGATTTTTTCCTAAAAGCAAAAATAGAGCTATAACGAAAAAACCCAGTCTTCCTGAACACCCGGTATATTTGAAAATATTTTTAACTTATGCAGCATTCAATTCTATAACACTTTTGTAGAAAAGATTTTTTCCTAAAAGCAAAAAGAAAGCTATAATCAAAAACCCAGTTTTCGCGAACACTCTGTATATTTAAAAATATTTTTAGGTTAGGCAGTATTCAATTCTATAAAACTTTTGTAGAAAAGATTTTTTTCCTAAAAGCAAAAATAGAGCTATAACGAAAAAACCCAGTCTTTCTGAACACCCGGTATATTTAAAAATATTTTTAGGTTATGCGACATGACATTTTACAAAACCTTTGTAGAATTTTTTTTCCCAAACGCAAAAATAGAGCTATAATGAAAAAACCCAGTCTTCCTGAACACCCGGTGTATTTAAAAATAATTTTGGGTTATGCAGCATTCAATTCAGTCAGTATGTAACTATAACGTATAAAGAAAACGGATATATTACGCAATGTAGATCGGACTGTAAGGAAATCACCTTAGGTGTTCCGCAAGGTTCTGTATTAGGTCCTGTGCTATTTTTACTTTATTCTAACGATTTAAGCACTAATATATCTGATGCTTTCTTAGTTTCGTATGCAGATGATAACACATTTCTTATATCTGATAAAAATGAGTATGATTTAAAATTAAGGTGTCAATCAACACTGAATTCGATGAGTGACTGGTGTAATACTAATTTTTTGCATTTGAATACAGATAAAACCCAGATGGTTCGATTTCATAATAGGCAGAAGGTTTGTTCTAGTATGGAAGTGACTGTTGGTTCTCAACTATTAAGTAATGTTGACAATTCTCAATTTTTGGGTTTGAATATAGATAAACATTTAAATTGGAAATGCCATTGTAGTGCTTTGGTATCTAAATTACATTCAATTTGTTATATATTTAGAAATTTAAAACGTGTAATGTGTACAAACCAGTTAATTTCAATTTATCATGCCTTAGTTGGCTCTAGATTAGCCTATGGAATATGTTTGTGGGGTTTGTCCACTGGGGCGAATCGAGTTTTTATTGCTCAGAAAAGAATCATTAAGGTTATTGCGGGTGTATCTGTATTTAGTCATTGTCGAGATTTGTTTAGGCGATTTCGTGTATTGACTCTGGCTGGTCTTTTTTCTATCAGTTGTCGGTATATATATTCACCAATAAACATCGGTTTAAGTTAATCAAAATGTTCACGGTATTGCAACCAGACAAGAAAATAAGTTCTTTATACCTCATGGGAGATGTGACATTGTGCGTAACTCACCAAATTATGTTGGTTTAAAATTTTTAACGGGACTTCCTGAGGAATACGTACTTATAACACTTTAATTGAGTTTAAAACAAAATTGAAGAACTATCTGGTTGATCACGCCCTGTATACGGTCGGGGAGCTGGTGGCGGTGTAATTTTGTGTTTTGTAGTTTTAATTATGTGTCTTCTTTGTGACATGTCTTGTTTTACAAGGCGTTTAATTTTTTATGACGTATAAAATGTAATATTAGTTACCTAATATAAATTAACAAATTATTACTTATGTTAAGTGAGTATCTTTATACATTTTTATACAAATTTTGTTTTTAATGTGTTATAATGTCTCGTTTATATTTAGCTGTGCACTATTTTTGCTGCATTTATCTTTGACAATGTTGATGCCAATTGGGCAGTTGGTCCTAATAATGAATAAATTAATTATTATTATTATCAATATTATTATTGCTGTTGTTATTATTATTATTATTGTTATTATTATTATTATTATTAATATTATTTTAACTTGCTTAACTGCTTATTTTCACATGTCATCTATGTAGTTATTTTTGCAATTTGGTGTGTACATTTTTTATACTCTATGTCTTTTATGATGTTTGTCTGTATTGTCCTGTTATGTTGTTTTAAGTATTATATTTGACATTGTCCACACATAAAAATTTATGTCTTCTGGATAAATAAAATGAATATGAATATGAATATGAATAATTCTATAAAACTTCTGTAGAAAAGATTTTTTCCTAAAAGCAAAAATAGAGCTATAACGAAAAAAACCCAGTCTTCCTGAACACCCGGTATATTTGAAAATATTTTTAGGTTATGCGGCATGGCATTTTACAAAACCTTTGTATACTACCCCCTTTGGATTATATCAAGTATTTTTATAAATTTAATTTCAGTTCAATTGCACCCTATCGGGAGTATTTCGACCCGTACAGAACGAATATCGCATCGAAAATTTTATAACTCCAAAGGGAAGTGAAATAATCGCGATTTATTGCAAAAAAATGCGAAAAATTGCCAAAATTAACCAATACTCCCCTTTGGATTATAGCAAGTATTTTTATAAATTTAATTTCAGTTCAATTGCACCCTATCGGGAGTATTTCGACCCGTACAGAACGAATATCGCATCGAAAATTTTATAACTCCAAAGGGAAGAGAAAGAATCGCGATTTATTGCAAAAAATTGCGAAAAATTGCCAAAAAATGAACCAATACTACCCCCTTTGGATTATATCAAGTATTTTTATAAATTTAATTTCAGTTCAATTGCACCCTATCGGGAGTATTTCGACCCGTACAGAACGAATATCGCATCGAAAATTTTATAACTCCAAAGGGAAGAGAAATAATCGCGATTTATTGCAAAAAATTGCGAAAAATTGCCAAAAAATGAACCAATACTACCCCTTTGGATTATAGCAAGTATTTTTATAAATTTAATTTCAGTTCAATTGCACCCTATCGGGAGTATTTCGACCCGTACAGAACGAATATCGCATCGAAAATTTTATAACTCCAAAGGGAAGTGAAATAATCGCGATTTATTGCAAAAATATGCGAAAAATTGCCAAAAAATTAACCAATACTACCCCTTTGGATTATAGCAAGTATTTTTATAAAATTTAATTTCAGTTCAATTGCACCCTATCGGGAGTATTTCGACCGTACAGAACGAATATCGCATCGAAAATTTATAACTCCAAAGGGAAGAGAAAGAATCGCGATTTATTGCAAAAATTGCGAAAAATTGCCAAAAAATGAACCATACTACCCCTTTGGATTATATCAAGTATTTTTTAAATTTAATTTCAGTTCAATTGCACCTATCGGGAGTATTTCGACCCGTACAGAACGAATATCGCATCGAAAATTTTATAACTCCAAAGGGAAGAGAAAGAATCGCGATTTATTGCAAAAAATTGCGAAAAATTGCCAAAAAATGAACCAATACTACCCCCTTTGGATTATAGCAAGTATTTTTATAAATTTAATTTCAGTTCAATTGCACCCTATCGGGAGTATTTCGACCCGTACAGAACGAATATCGCATCGAAAATTTTATAACTCCAAAGGGAAGAGAAAGAATCGCGATTTATTGGCGAAAAATTGCCAAAAAATGAACCAATACTACCCCCTTTGGATTATATCAAGTATTTTTAAAATTTAATTTCAGTTCAATTGCACCCTATCGGAGTATTTCGACCGTACAGAACGAATATGCATCGAAAATTTTATAACTCCAAAGGGAAGAGAAAGAATCGCGATTTATTGCAAAAAATTGCGAAAAATTGCCAAAAAATGAACCAATACTACCCCCTTTGGATTATAGCAAGTATTTTTATAAATTTAATTTCAGTTCAATTGCACCCTATCGGGAGTATTTCGACCCGTACAGAACGAATATCGCATCGAAAATTTTATAACTCCAAAGGGAAGAGAAAGAATCGCGATTTATTGCGAAAAATTGCCAAAAAATGAACCAATACTACCCCCTTTGGATTATATCAAGTATTTTTATAAATTTAATTTCAGTTCAATTGCACCTTTCGGGAGTATTTCGACCCGTACAAGAACGAATATCGCATCGAAAATTTTATAACTCAAAGGGAAGAGAAAGAATCGCGATTTATTGCAAAAATTGCGAAAAATTGCCAAAAAATGAACCAATACTACCCCCTTTGGATTATATCAAGTATTTTTATAAATTTAATTTCAGTTCAATTGCACCCTATCGGGAGTATTTCGACCCGTACAGAACGAATATCGCATCGAAAATTTTATAACTCCAAAGGGAAGAGAAAGAATCGCGATTTATTGCAAAAAATTGCGAAAAATTGCCAAAAAATGAACCAATACTACCCCCTTTGGATTATATCAAGTATTTTTATAAATTTAATTTCAGTTCAATTGCACCCTATCGGGAGTATTTCGACCCGTACAGAACGAATATCGCATCGAAAATTTTATAACTCCAAAGGGAAGAGAAAGAATCGCGATTTATTGCAAAAATTGCGAAAATTGCCAAAAATGAACCAATACTACCCCTTTGGATTATAGCAAGTATTTTTATAAATTTAATTTCAGTTCAATTGCACCCTATCGGGAGTATTTCGACCCGTACAGAACGAATATCGCATCGAAAATTTTATAACTCCAAAGGGAAGAGAAATAATCGCGATTTATTGCAAAAAATTGCGAAAAATTGCCAAAAAATGAACCAATACTACCCCCTTTGGATTATATCAAGTATTTTTATAAATTTAATTTCAGTTCAATTGCACCCTATCGGGAGTATTTCGACCCGTACAGAACGAATATCGCATCGAAAATTTTATAACTCCAAAGGGAAGAGAAAGAATCGCGATTTATTGCAAAAAATTGCGGAAAAATTGCCAAAAAATGAACCATACTACCCCTTTGGATTATATCAAGTATTTTTATAAATTTAATTTCAGTTCAATTGCACCCTATCGGGAGTATTTCGACCCGTACAGAACGAATATCGCATCGAAAATTTTATAACTCCAAGGGAAGAGAAATAATCGCGATTTATTGCAAAAAATTGCGAAAAATTGCCAAAAAATGAACCAATACTACCCCCTTTGGATTATAGCAAGTATTTTTATAAATTTAATTTCAGTTCAATTGGACCCTATCGGGAGTATTTCGACCCGTACAGAACGAATATCGCATCGAAAATTTTATAACTCCAAAGGGAAGAGAAGAATCGCGATTTATTGCGAAAAATTGCCAAAAATGAACCATACTACCCCCTTTGGATTATATCAAGTATTTTTATAAATTTAATTTCAGTTCAATTGCACCCTATCGGGAGTATTTCGACCCGTACAGAACGAATATCGCATCGAAAATTTTATAACTCCAAAGGGAAGAGAAATAATCGCGATTTATTGCAAAAATTGCGAAAATTGCCAAAAAATGAACCAATACTACCCCTTTGGATTATATCAAGTATTTTTATAAATTTAATTTCAGTTCAATTGCACCCTATCGGGAGTATTTCGACCCGTACAGAACGAATATCGCATCGAAAATTTTATAACTCCAAAGGGAAGAGAAAGAATCGCGATTTATTGCAAAAAATTGCGAAAAATTGCCAAAAATGAACAATACTACCCCTTTGGATTATAGCAAGTATTTTTATAATTTAATTTCAGTTCAATTGCCCCCTATCGGGAGTATTTCGACCCGTACAGAACGAATATCGCATCGAAAATTTTATAACTCCAAAGGGAAGAGAAAGAATCGCGATTTATTGCAAAAAATTGCGAAAAATTGCCAAAAAATGAACCAATACTACCCCCTTTGGATTATATCAAGTATTTTTATAAATTTAATTTCAGTTCATTGGCACCCTATCGGGAGTATTTCGACCGTACAGAACGAATATCGCATCGAAAAATTTTATAACTCCAAGGGAGAGAAAGAATCGCGATTTATTGCAAAAATTTGCGAAAATTGCCAAAAAATGAACCAATACTACCCCCTTTGGATTATAGCAAGTATTTTTATAAATTTAATTTCAGTTCAATTGCACCCTATCGGGAGTATTTCGACCCGTACAGAACGAATATCGCATCGAAAATTTTATAAACTCCAAAGGGAAGAGAAAATAATCGCGGATTTATTGCAAAAAATTGCGAAAATTGCCAAAAATGAACAATACTACCCCTTTGGATTATAGCAAGTATTTTTTATAAATTTATTTCAGTTCAATTGCACCCTATCGGGAGTATTTCGACCCGTACAGAACGAATATCGCATCGAAAATTTTATAACTCCAAAGGGAAGAGAAGAATCGCGATTTATTGCAAAAAATTGCGAAAAATTGCCAAAAATGAACCAATACTACCCCCTTTGGATTATAGCAAGTATTTTTATAAATTTAATTTCAGTTCAATTGCACCCTATCGGGAGTATTTCGACCCGTACAGAACGAATATCGCATCGAAATTTTATAACTCCAAAGGGAAAGAGAAAGAATCGCGATTTATTTGCAAAAAATGCGAAAAATTGCCAAAAAATGAACCAATACTACCTCCCTTTGGATTATAGCAAGTTTTTTATAAATTTAATTTCAGTTCAATTGCACCCTATCGGGAGTATTTCGACCCGTACAGAACGAATATCGCATCGGAAAATTTTATAACTCCAAAGGGAAGATAAAGAATCGCGATTTATTGCAAAAAATTGCGAAAATTGCCAAAAAAATGAACCAATACTACCCCTTTTGGATTATAGCAAGTATTTTTATAAATTTATTTTCAGTTTCAATTGCACCCTATCGGGAGTATTTCGACCCGTACAGAACGAATATCGCATCGAAAATTTTATAACTCCAAAGGGAAGCGAAATAATCGCGATTTATTGCAAAAAATTGCGAAAAATTGCCAAAAATGAACCAATACTACCCCTTTGGATTATAGCAAGTATTTTTATAAATTTAATTTCAGTTCAATTGCACCCTATCGGGAGTATTTTCGACCCGTTACAGAACGAATATTCGCATCGAAAATTTTATAATCCAAAGGGAGAGAAATAATCCGCGATTTATTGCAAAAAATTGCGAAAAATTGCCAAAAAATGAACCAATACTACCCCCTTTGGATTATAGCAAGTATTTTTATAAATTTAATTTCAGTTCAATTGCACCCTATCGGGAGTATTTCGACCCGTACAGAACGAATATCGCATCGAAAATTTATAACTCCAAAGGGAAGAGAGAAATAATCGCGATTTATTGCAAAAAATTGCGAAAAATTGCCAAAAAATGAACCAATACTACCCCCTTTGGATTATAGCAAGTATTTTTATAAATTTAATTTCAGTTCAATTGCACCTATCGGGAGTATTTCGACCGTACAGAACGAATTCCGCATCGAAATTTTATAACTCTAAAGGGAAGCGAAATAATCGCGATTTATTGCAAAAAATTGCGAAAAAATGAACCAATACCCCCCCCTTTGGATTATAGGCAAGTATTTTTATAAATTTTAATTTCAGTTCAATTGCACCCATCGGGAGTATTTCGACCCGTACAGAGACGAATATCGCATCGAAAATTTATAACTCCAAAAGGGAAGCGAAATAATCGCGATTTATTGCAAAAAATTGCGAAAATTGCCAAAAAATGAACCAATACTACCCCTTTGGATTATAGCAAGTTATTTTTATAAATTTAATTTTCAGTTCAATTGCACCCTATCGGGAGTATTTCGACCCGTACAGAACGAATATCGCATCGAAAAATTTTATAACTCCAAAGGGAAGAGAAAGAATCGCGATTTATTGCAAAAATTGCGAAAAAATGAACCAATACCCCCCCCTTTGGATTATTTCAAGTATTTTTTTAAATTTAATTTCAGTTCAATGCACCTATCGGGAGTATTTCGACCCGTACAGAACGAATATCGCATCGAAAATTTTATAACTCCAAAGGGAAGAGAAAGAATCGCGATTTATTTGCAAAAATTGCGAAAAATGCAAAAATGAACCAATACTACCCCCTTTGGATTATAGCAAGTATTTTTATAAATTTTAATTTCAGTTCAATTGCACCCTATCGGGAGTATTTCGACCCGTACAGAACGAATATCGCATCGAAAATTTATAACTCCAAAGGGAAGAGAAAGGAATCGCGATTTATTGCGAAAAATTGCCAAAAAATGAACCAATACTACCCCTTTGGATTATATCAAGTATTTTTATAAATTTAATTTCAGTTCAATTGCACCCTATCGGGAGTATTTCGACCCGTATATAGAACGAATATCGCATCGAAAATTTTATAACTCCAAAGGGAAGAGAAAGAATCGCGATTTATTGCAAAAAATTGCGAAAATTGCCAAAAAATGAACCAAATACTACCCCTTTGGATTATATCAAGTATTTTTATAAATTTAATTTCAGTTCAATTGCCACCCTATCGGGAGTATTTCGACCCGTACAGAACGAATATCGCATCGAAAATTTTATAACTCCAAAGGGAGAGAAAGAATCGCGATTTATTGCAAAAATTGCGAAAAATTGCCAAAAAATGAACCAATACTACCCTTTGGATTATAGCAAGTATTTTTTATAATTTAATTTCAGTTCAATTGCACCCTATCGGGAGTATTTCGACCCGTACAGAACGAATATCGCATCGAAAATTTTATAACTCCAAAGGGAAGAGAAAGAATCGCGATTTATTGCAAAAAATTGCGAAAAATTGCCAAAAAATGAACCAATACTACCCCCTTTGGATTATAGCAAGTATTTTTATAAATTTAATTTCAGTTCAATTGCACCCTATCGGGAGTATTTCGACCCGTACAGAACGAATATCGCATCGAAAATTTTATAACTCCAAAGGGAAGAGAAAGAATCGCGATTTATTGCAAAAAATTGCGAAAAATTGCCAAAAAATGAACCAATACTACCCCCTTTGGATTATAGCAAGTATTTTTATAAATTTAATTTCAGTTCAATTGCACCCTATCGGGAGTATTTCGACCCGTACAGAACGAATATCGCATCGAAATTTTATAACTCAAAGGGAAGAGAAATAATCGCGATTTATTGCAAAAATTGCGAAAAATTGCCAAAAAATGAACCAATACTACCCCCTTTGGATTATAGCAAGTATTTTTATAAATTTAATTTCAGTTCAATTGCACCCTATCGGGAGTATTTCGACCCGTACAGAACGAATATCGCATCGAAAATTTTATAACTCCAAAGGGAAGAGAAAGAATCGCGATTTATTGCGAAAAATTGCCAAAAAATGAACCAATACTACCCCCTTTGGATTATATCAAGTATTTTTATAAATTTAATTTCAGTTCAATTGCACCCTATCGGGAGTATTTCGACCCGTACAGAACGAATATCGCATCGAAAATTTATAACTCCAAAGGGAAGAGAAAGAATCGCGATTTATTGCAAAAAAATTGCGAAAAATTGCCAAAAAATGAACCAATACTACCCCCTTTGGATTATATCAAGTATTTTTATAAATTTAATTTCAGTTCAATTGCACCCTATCGGGAGTATTTCGACCCGTACAGAACGAATATCGCATCGAAAATTTTATAACTCCAAAGGGAAGAGAAAGAATCGCGATTTATTGCAAAAATTGCGAAAAATTGCCAAAAAATGAACCAATACTACCCCCTTTGGATTATAGCAAGTATTTTTTTAAATTTAATTTCAGTTCAATTGCACCCTAATCGGGAGTATTTCGACCCGTACAGAACGAATATCGCATCGAAAATTTTATAACTCCAAAGGGAAGAGAAAGAATCGCGATTTATTGCGAAAAATTGCGAAAAATTGCCAAAAATAAACCATACTACCCCTTTGGATTATATCAAGTATTTTTGTAAATTTAATTTCAGTTCAATTGCACCCCTATGGGAGTATTTCGACCGTACAGAACGAATATCGCATCGAAAATTTTATAACTTCCAAAGGGAAGGAAATAATCGCGATTTATTGCAAAAATTGCGAAAGAATTGCCAAAAATGAACAATATTACCCCTTTGGATTATAGCAAGTATTTTTATAATTTTAATTTCAGGTTCCATTGCACCCTATCGGGAGTATTTCGACCGCTACAGAACGAATATCGCATCGAAAATTTTATAACTCCAAGGGAAGAGAAAGAATCGCGAATTTATTGCGAAAAATTGCCAAAAAATGAACCAATACTACCCCCTTTGGATTATATCAAGTATTTTTATAAATTTAATTCAGTTCAATTGCACCCTTCGGAGTATTTCGACCCGTACAGAACGAATATCGCATCGAAAATTTTATAATCCAAAGGGAAGAGAGAAGAATCGCGATTTATTGCAAAAAATTGGCGAAAATTGCCAAAAATGACCAATACTACCCCCTTGGATTATAGCAAGTATTTTTATAAATTTTAATTTCTTGTTCAATTTGCACCCTATTCGGGAGTATTCGACCGTACAGAACGAATATCGCATCGAAATTTTATAACTCCAAGGGAAGAGAAAGAATCGCGATTTATTGCAAAAATTGCGAAAAATTTGCCAAAAATGAACCAATACTACCGCTTTGGATTAATTCAAGTATTTTTATAAATTCTATTTCAGTTCATTGACCCTATCGGTGAGTATTTCGACCCGTACAAGATGAATTCTTCATCGAAAATTTTTATAAACTCCAAAGGAAGAGAAAGAATCGCGATTTATTGCAAAAAATTGGAAAAGTTGCCAAAAATGAACCATTACTACCCTTTTGATTATAGCAAGTTTTTTATAATTTTTATTTTCAGTTCAATTGCACCCTATCGGGAGTATTTCGACCGTACAGAACGAATATCGCATCGAAAATTTTATAACTCCAAAGGGAAGAGAAATAATCGCGATTTATTTGCAAAAATTGCGGAAAATTGCCAAAAATGAACATAACTACCGCTTTGGATTATAGCCAGTATTTTTATAAATTTAATTTTCAGTTCAATTGCACCTATCGGAGTATTTCGACCCGTACAGAACGATATGATCGAAATTTTATAATCTCAAAGGGAAGAGAAAGAATCGCGATTTATTGCAAAAATTGCGAAAAATTTGCCAAAAATGAACCATACTACCCTTTGGATTATAGCAAGTATTTTTATTAATTTTAATTTCAGTTCAATTTGCACCCTATTGGGAGTATTTCGCACCGTCAGCACGAATATCGCATGAAAATTTATAACTTCCAAAGGAAGAGAAAGAATTCGCGATTTATTGCAAAAATTGCGAAAATTGCCAAAAAATGAACCAATACTACCCCTTTGGATTATAGCAGTATTTTATTAAATTTAATTTCAGTTCAATTGCACCCTATCGGGAGTATTTCGACCTGTACAGAACGAATATCGCATCGAAAATTTTATAACTCAAAGGGAGAGAAACGAATCGCGATTTATTTGCAAAAATTTGCGAAAAAGTTGCAAAAATGAACAATACTTACGCCTTTGGATTTATATCAAGATTGTTTTGTAAATTTAATTTTCAGTTCAATTGACCTATCGGGGTATTTCGACCCGTACAGAACGAATATCGCATCGAAATTTTATAACTCCAAGGAAGAGAAATAATTCGCGATTTATTGAAAAAATTGCGAAAAAATTGCCAAAAATGAACCAACTACTCCCTTTGGATTATAGCAGTATTTTTATAAATTTATTTCAGTTCAATTGCCCTATCGGGTGTATTTTCGACCCGTACAGAACGAATATCGCATCGAAATTTTATATAACTCCAAAGGGAAGAGAGAATTGCGCGATTTATTTGCGGAAAATTGCCAAAAACTGTGACCAATATTCCCTTTGGATTATATCAAGCTATTTTTTATAAATTTAATTTCAGTTCAATTGCACCTATCGGGAGGTTATTTCGACCCGTACAGAACGCATTCGCATCGAAAATTTTTATACCTCAAAGGGAAGAGAAAGAATGCGATTTATTGCAAAATTGCGAAAAATTGCCAATAAATGAACCAATACTACCCCTTTGGATTATAGCAGTATTTTTATAAATTTAATTTCAGTTCAATTGCACCTATCGGGAGTATTCGACCCGTACAGAACGAATATCGCATGAAAATTTTATAATCCAAGGGGAAAGAAAGAATCGCGATTTATTGCAAAAATTGCGAAAAGATAGCTTGCAAAAATGAACAATACTACCCCTTTGGATTATATCAAGTATTTTTGTAAATTCTAATTCAGTCAATTCACCCTATCGGGAGTATTTCGACCGCGTCAGAACGAATATCGCTCGAAAATTTTTATATCCAAGGGGAAGAGAAATAATCGCGATTTATTGCAAAAAATTGCGAAAAATTGCAAAAAATGAACCAATACTACCCCCTTTGGTTATAGCAAGTTTTTTTATAAATTTTAATTTCAGTTCAATTGCACCTATCGGGAGTATTTCGCACCGTTTCGAACGAATATCGCATCGAAAATTTTATAATCCAAAGGGAGAGAAGAATCGCGATTTATTGCGAAAAAATTGCGAAAAATGAATGTACTACCACCTTTGGATTATATCAAGTATTTTTATAATTTAATTTCAGTTCAATTGCACCCTATCGGGAGTATTTGACCCGTTACGAAGAATATCGCATCGAAAATTTTATAACTCCAAAGGAAGAGACAGAATCGCGATTTATTTGCAAAAATTGCGAAAATTGCCAAAAAATGAACCAATATTACCCCTTTGGATTATGGCAAGTATTTTTATAATTTAATTTTCAGTTCAATGCACCCTATCGGGAGTATTTCGCCGTAAGAACCGAATATCGTATCGAAATTTTTAATCCAAAGGAAGAGAAGAATCGCATTTATTGCAAAATTGCGAAAAATTGCCAAAAAATGAACCATATACCCCTTTGATTATTATCGTATTTTTTGTAATTTAATTTCAGTTCAATTGCACCTATCGGGAGTATTTCGACCCGTAAGACGGAATATCGCATCGAATTTTATAACTTCAAAGGGAAGAGAAATAATACGCGATTTATTGCAAAAAATTGCGAAAAATTGCCAAAATGAACCAATACTACCCCCTTTGGATTATTGCAGCTTTTTATAAATTTAATTTCAGGTTCAATTGCACCCTATCGGGAGTTTTCGACCGTACGAACGAATTATCGCATCGAAAATTTTATTACTCAAAGGGAGAGGAAAGAATCCGCGATTTATTGCCCGAAAATTGCCAAAAAATTGAACGAATACTACCCCTTTTTGTTATATCAAGTATTTTTATAAATTTAATTTCAGTTCAATTGCACCCTATCGGGAGTATTTCGACCCGTACAGAACGAATATCGCATCGAAAATTTTATAACTCCAAGGGAAGAGAAAGATCGCGATTTATTGCAAAATTGCGAAAATTGCCAAAAATTGCACCAATATACCCTTTGGATTATATCAAGTATTTTTATAAATTTTATTTCAGTTCAATTGCACCCTATCGGGAGTATTTGGACCGTTACAGACGAATATCGCATCGAAAATTTTATAACTCACAGGGGCAAGAGAAATAATCGCGATTTATTGCAAAAAATTGCGAAAATTGCCAAAAAATGAACCAAATACTCCCCTTTGGATTATTCAAGTTATTTATAAATTTATTTCAGTTCAATTTGCACCCTATCGGGCGTATTTCGACCGCTACAGACGAAATATCGCATCGAAATTTTATAACCCAAAGGGGAGAAGAAACATCGCGATTTATTGCAAAAATTGCAGAAAATTGCTAAACCATGAAGCCATATACCCCCTTTGGATTATATCAAGTATTTTTATAAATTTAATTTCAGTTCAATTGCACCTATCGGGGGTATTTCGACCCGTACGAGAAGAAATCGCATCGAAATTTTATAACTTTCAAAGGGAAGCGAAATAATCGCGATTTATTGCAAAAATTGCGAAAAAATGCCAAAAATGAACCAATACTACCCCTTTGGATTATATCAAGTTTTTTATAAATTTTAATTCAGTTTAATTGCACCTATCGGGAGTATTTCGACCCGTACAGAAGAATATCGCATTCGAAATTTTATAACTCCAAAGGGAAAGAAATAATCGCGATTTATTGCAAAAAATTGCGAAAATTGCCAAACATGAACCAATACTACCCCTTTGGATTATTCAGTATTTTTATAAGTTTATTTCAGTTCAATTGCACTCTTCGGGAGTATTTCGACCCGTACAGAACGAATATCGCATCGAAATTTTTATTACTCCAAAGGGAAGAGAAATTATACGCGATTTATTGCAAACAATTTGGAAAATTGCCAAAATGAACCAATACTCCCCCTTTGGATTATATCAGTATTTTTATAAATTTATTTCAGTTCAATTGCACCCTATCGGGAGTATTTCGACCGTACAGAACGAATATCGCATCGAAAATTTTATAACTCCAAAGGGCAGAGAAAGGATCGCGATTATTGAAAATGCGAAATTGCCAAAAAATGAACCAATACTACCCTTTGATTATATCAAGTATTTTTAAATTTTATTTCGTTCAATTGCCACCCTATCGGAGTATTCGACGTACAGAAGATAATCGCATCGAAATTTTTAACTCCAAAGGAAGAGAAATAATCGCGATTTATTGCAAAAAATGCGAAAATTGCCAAAATGAACCAATATACGCTTTGATTATATAAGTATTTTTATAAATTTAATTTCAGTTCAATTGCACCTATCGGGAGTTTTTCGACCCACAGACGAATATCGCATCGAAAATTTTAAACTCCAAAGGGAGAGAAATATCGCGATTTTTTCAAAAAATTGCGGAAAATTGCCAAAAATGAACAATACACCCTTTGGATTATATTCAGTATTTTTATAAATTTAATTTCATTCAATTCCACTATCGAGTATTTCGACTCGTCAGAACATATTGCATGGAATTTTATAACTCAGGAAGAGAAAGAATCGCGATTTATTGCAAAAATGCGAAAATTGCCAAAAATGAACAATACTACCCCTTTGGATTATATCAAGTATTTATAAATTTATTTTCAGTTCAATTGCACCTACGGGAGTATTTCGACCCTAAGAACAATATCGCATCGAAATTTTATAACTCCAAGGGAAAGAAGGATCGCGAGTTTATTGCAAAAAATTGGAAAATTGCCAAAAACAATACTACCCTTTTGGATATATCAATTTTTTATAATTTAATTTCAGTTCATTGCCCTATCGGAGTATTTCGACCGTACCAGAAGATATCCATCGAAAATTTTATAACTCCACGGAAGAGAAAGAATCGCGATTTATTGCAAAACAATGCGAAAATTTGCCAAAATGAACCATACTACCTTTGGATTATTCAAGTATTTTTATAAATTTCATTTCAGTTCAATTGCACCTATGGGAGTATTTCGACCTGCTCAGAACGAAATCGGCATGCGAAAATTAACTCCAAAGGGACGTGAAATATCGGATTTATTGCACAAAATGCGAAAAATTGCAAATTAACCATGCTACGCCTTGGATATATCAAGATTTTTTAATTTAATTTCAGTTCAATTCACCTATCGGGAGTATTTCGACCCGTAAGAACAATTCGCATCGAAATTTTATAACTCCAAAGGGAAGAAATATCGGATTTTTGGCAAAAAATGCGGAAAAATTGCCAAAAAATGAACCAATACTCCCCCTTTGGATTATATCAAGTATTTTTATAAATTTAATTCAGTTCAATTGCACTATCGGGAGTATTTCGACCGTACAGAACGATATGCATCGAAAATTTTATACTCCAAGGGAAGGAAATAATTGCGATTATTGCAAAAATTGCGAAAAATTGCCCAAAAATGAACCATATACCGCTTTGGATTTATATCAAGTATTTTTATAATTTATTTCAGTTCAATGCACTATCGGGAGTATTTCACCCGTACAGACGAATTATCGCATCGAAATTTTATAACGTCCAAAGGAAGAGAAAGAATCGCGATTATTGCCAAAAATGCGAAAAATGCCAAAAATGAACCAATCTACCCCTTGGATTATATCAAGTTTTTATAATTTAATTTCAGTTCAATTGCACCTTACGGGGTATTCACCCGTACAGAACGAATATCGCATCGCAATTTTATAACTCCAAGGGAAAGAAAGAATCGCGATTTATTGCAAAAAAATGCGAAAAATTGCCAAAATGAAACATATACCCCTTTGTCTATATCAAGTATTTTTTATAAATTTAATTTCAGTTCATTGCACCCTCTCGGGAGTATTTCGACCCGTAAGAACGAATATCGCATCGAAAATTTATAACTCAAGGGAGAGACATATCGCGATTTATTGCAAAAATGCGACAATTGCCAAAAAATGAACAATACTACCCTTTGGATTATATCAAGATTTTATAATTTAATTTCAGTTCAATTTCACCCATCGGAGTATTTCGACCCGTACAGACGAATTCGCATGAAAATTTTTAACTCCAAAGGGAAGAGAAAAATCGCGATTATTGCAAATTGCGAAAATTGCCAAAAATGCACCAATATTCCCCCTTTGATTAATAGCAGTATTTTTAAAATTTAATTTCAGTTCAATGCACCTTCGGAGTATTTCGACGCGTACAGAAGGAAATCGCATCGAAATTTATAACTCCAAGGAAGGAAATAATCGGTTTATTGCAAAAATTGCGAAAAATGCCAAAAATTGAACAATACTACCCTTTGGTTCTATCAAGTATTTTTATAAATTAATTTCAGTTCAATTGACCTATCGGGAGTTTTCGACCCTACAGAACGAATATCCATCGAAAATTTTATAATCAAGGAAGGTAATAATCGCGATTTATTGCAAAAAATTGCGAAAAAATAACCAATACTCCCCTTTTGATTTTTCAAGTTTTTTATAAATTTAATTTTCAGTTCATTCGCACCCTATCGGAGTATTTCGACCCGTCAGAACGATATCGCATCGAAATTTTATACTCCAAAAGAAAATAATCGCGATTATTGAAAAATTGCGAAAAATTGCAAAAAATGACCAATATACCTTTGGATTATATCAGTATTTTATAATTTATTTCAGTTCAATTGACCTATTCGGAGTATTTCGACCGTAAGAACGATATCGCATCAAAATTTATACTCCAGGGAAGAAAAGATCGCGATTTATTTGCAAATTGCGAAATCCAAATGAACAATACTACCTTTGGATTATATCAGTATTTTTATAAACTTTAATTTCAGTTCAATTTGCACCCTATCGGAGTATTCGACCGTACAGACGAATCTCGCATCGAAAATAACTCAAGGGGAGAGAAAGAATCGCGATTATTGCAAAAATGCGAAAATTTGCAAAAATGAACCATCCTACCCTTTGGATTTATATCAAGTATTTTTATATTTAATTTAGTTCAATTGCACCCTATCGGGAGTTTTTCGACCCGTACGAAAGTACGCATCGAAAATTTTATAACTCAAAGGGAAGAGAACTAATCGCATTTATTGCAAAAATTGAGAAAAATGCCAAAAAGTGAACCAATACTACCGCTTTGGATTATATCAAGTATTTTTATAATTTACTTTCAGTTCAATTGCACCTATGGGGGTATCGACCGTTAGAACGAAGTATCGCATCGAAATTTTTATAACTCCAGGAAGAGAAGAATCGCGATTTTATTGCAAAAAATTGCGAAAACTTGCCAAAAAATGAACCATACTACCCTTTGGATATGCAAGTATTTTATAAATTTATTTTCGTTCAATTGCACCCTATCGGAGTATTTCGACCCGTACAAACATATCGCATCGGAAAATTTATATAACCCAAGTGAAGAGAAATAATCGCGATTATTGCAAAAAATTGCGAAAAATTGCGCAACAAATGAACCATCCTCCCTTTGGATTTAGCAAGATTTTTATAAATTAATTTCAGTTCATTGCACCTTCGGGAGTATTTCGACCTTACAGAGAATTCGCATCAAATTTATAACTCAAAGGGAAGAGAAAGAATCGCGATTATTGCGAAAAATTGCCAAAGAACAATACTACCCTTTGGATTATATCAAGTTTTTTATGAAATTAATTTTCAGTTCAGTTGCACCTACTGGAGTATGACCCGTACAACAATACGCATCGAAAATTTATACTCCAAGGGAAGAGAAAGAATCGGCGATTTATTGCAAAAATTGCGAAAAATTGCCAAAAATTGACCAATACTACCCTTTGATTATATCAGTATTTTTATAAATTTAATTCAGTTCAATTGCACCTATCGGAGTATTTCGACCCGTACAGAACGAATATCGCTCGAAATTTTATAACTCCAAAGGGAAGAGAAAGAATCGCGATTTATTGCAAAAATTGGAAAATTGCCAAAAAGACCAATATACCCCTTTGGATTATAGCAGTATTTTTATTAATTTAATTTCGTTCAATTACCCCTATCGGGAGTATTCGACCCGTACAGAAGAATATGCATTGAAATTTTATAACTCAAAGGAAGAGAATAATCGCGATTTATTGCAAAAATGCGAAAATTGCCAAAAATGCACCAATACTACCCTTTGGATTATATCAGTATTTTATAATTCAATTTCAGTTTCAATTGCACCTTTCGGGAGTTTTCGACCCGTACCGAACGAAATCGCATCGAAATTTTATAACTCCAAAGGAAGTGAAATAATCGGATTTATTGCACAAACATGCGAAAATTTGCCAAAATATTAACCAATACTACCCCATTGGATTATATCAAGTATTTTTATAAATTAATTTCGTTCAATTCACCCTATCGGGAGTATTTCGACCCGTACAGACGAATATCGCATCGAAAATTTATAGCTCCAAAGGAAGAGAATAATCGCGATTATTGCAAAAATTTGCGAAAATTTCCAAAAAATGAACAATATACCCTTTGGGTTTATCAAGTATTTTTATAATTAATTTAGTTCAATTGGCACCCTATCGGGGTATTTCGACCGTACAGAAGACTATGCATCGAAATTTTAAACTCAAAGGGAAGTGAATAATGCGATTTATTTGCAAAATTGCGAAAATTGCAAAAAATTAACCAATACTACCCATTGATATATCAGTATTTTATTAAATTTAATTCAGTTCAATTGCACCTATGGGAGTATTTCAGCCGTACAGAACGATATCCATCGAATTTTATCAGTCCAAAGGGAGAGACTATCGCGATTTATTGCAAAAATTGCGAAATTGCAACAAATGACAATACTACCCTTTGGTTATATCAAGTTTTTTTTAAATTCAATTTCAGTTCAATCCCCTATGGGGTATTTCGACCGTACAGAGAATATCGCATCGAAAATTTTATACTCAAAGGGAAGTGAAATAATCGCGATTATTGCAAAAAATGCGGAAAATTGCCAAAAATTAACAAACTACCCATTGATTTATAAGTATTTTTATAAATATTTCAGTTCAACATTCTTGCCCCGCTATCGGGAGTATTCGACCTGCAGAACGAACTCGCATCGAAAATTTTATAATCCAAGGGAAGAGAAATAATCCGATTATTGCAAAAAATTGCGGAAAATTGCAAAATGAACCAATACTCCCCTTTGTTTATCCAAGTATTTATAAATTCAATTCAGTTCAATTGCACCCTATCGGAGTATTCGACCGTAAGAACGAATATGCATCGAAAATTTTATACTCCAAGGGAAGTGAAATAATCGCGATTTATGCAAAAAAATGCGAAAAATTGCCAAAAATTAACCAATATACCCCCTTGGATTTATCCAGTATTTTATAAATTTAATTTCAGTTTATTGCACCATGGGAGTATTTCGAACCCGTACAGAAGAATATCGCATCGAAATTTTATAACTCAAGGAAGTGAATAATCGCGATTTTTTTCAAAAAATGCGAAAAATTGCCAAAAATTAACCATATTACCCATTGGATTTATCAAGTATTTTTAAATTTAATTTCAGTTCAATTGCACCCATCGGGAGTATTTCGCCCTACAGAACGAAATCGCATCAAATTTTAACCCCAAAGAGGGAAATAATCGCGATTTATTGCAAAAATTGCGAAAATTGCCAAAATGACCCAATACTACCCCATGATTATATCAATATTTTTATACATTTAATTCAGTTCATTGCACCCTACGGGGTATTGCCCGTACGAACGATTCGCATCGAAAATTTTATAATCCAAAGAAGAGAATAATCGCGATTTATTGCAAAAACTTGCGAAAAATGCCAAAATGACCAATATACGCCTTTTGTTATATCAAGTATTTTTATAATTCAATTCAGTTCAATTGACCCTTCGGGCGTATTTCGACCTACAGAACTAATACGCATCAAAATTTTATAACTCCAAAGTGGAAGTGGATATCGCATTTATTGCAAAAATGCGAAAAATTGCCAAAAAATTAAACAATATACCCCCTTTGGATATTTAGTATTTTTATAAATTTAATTCAGTTCAATTGCACCTATGGGAGTATTTCGACCGTACAGAAGAATATCGCATGAAATTTTATACTCAGGGGAAGAGAAATAATCGCGATTTTTGCAAAAATTGCGAAAATTGCAAAAAAGAACCAAACTACCCCTTTGGATTATATAAGTTTTTTATAGAATTTATTTAGTTCAATTGCCCCTATCGAAGTATTTCGCCCGTACAGAACGAATATCGGCATCGAAATTTTATACTCCGGGTAGAGAAGTCGCGATTTATTGCAAAAATTTCGAAAATTGCCAAAAAGAACCAATACACCCTTTGGATATATCAAGTATTTTATAAATTTATTTCAGTTCATTGCACCTATCGGGATATTTCGACCCTTACAGAACGAATAGGATCGAACATTTTAACTCCACGGGGAAGAGAAATAATCGCGATTTATTGCAAAAAATGCGAAAAATTGCCCAAAATGAACCAATACTACCCCTTTGGTTATCAGTATTTTTTACATTTATTCATTTTAATTGCCCTTATCGGGAGTATTTCGCCGGTAGAACGAATATCGCTCGAAAATGTTTATAACTCCAAGGGAAGTGAATAATCGCATTTTGCAAAAAAATGCGAAAATTGCCAAAAAATTAACCATACTCCCCTTGGGTTATAATCAATATTTTATAAATTTAATTCAGTTCATTTGCACCCTATCGGAGTATTTCGACCGTACAGAACGAATTCGGATCGAATTTTTATAACTCCTAGGGGAAGACAGATAATCGCGAATTTAATTGCAAAAAATTGCGAAAACATTGCAAAAATGACCGATACTACCCTTTGGTTATATCAGTATTTTTATTTAATTTCAGTTCAATGCACCCTATCGGGAGTATTTCGACCGTACAGAACTAATATCGATCGAAATTTTTCACTCAAAGGGAAGTGAAATAATCGCGATTTATTGCAAAAATGGAGAAATGTTGCAAAAATTACCAATCTACCCCTTTGATTTTATATCAATTTTTATAAGTTAATTCAGTTCAATGCCCCTATCGGGAGTATTTCGACCGTACAGAACGAAATCGCATCGAAAATTTTATAACTCCAAAGGAGTGAATAATGCGATTTATTGCAAAAATGCGAAAAATTGCCCAAAATTACCAATACTAGCCCCTTGGATTAATAAGTATTTTCTTCATTATTTAGTTCATTGCACCTATGGGAGATTTCGACCCGACAGACGAATATGATCGCAAATTTTATACTCGGGGAAGAGAAATATCGCGATTTATTGCAAAAAATTGCGAAATTGGGCAGAAATGAACCAATATACCCCTTTGGTTATATCAAGTATTTTTATTATTATTTCATTCAATTGCACCCTATCGGGAGTTTTGACCGTACAGAACGATATCGATCGAAATTTTTATAACTCCGGGGAAGAGAAATAACGGATTTTTGCAAAAATTGCGAAAAATTGCCAAAAAATGAACAATACACCCCTTTGATTCTATAAGATTTTATAATTTAATTTCGTTCAATTGCACCCTATCGGGATATTCGACCCGTACAGAAGAATATCGCATCGAAATTGTACTCCAAAGGGAGTGAAATAATCGCGATTTATTGCAAAAAAATGCGAAAAATTGGCAAAAATTAACCATCTACCCTTTTGATTATATCAAGTATTTTTTACATTTAATTTCAGTTCAATTGACCCTATTGGGAGTTTTCGACCCGTACCGAACGAATATCGCATCGAAATTTTATACTCCAGGGAGTGGATATAATCGCATTATGCAAAAATGCGAAAAATTGCCAAAAATTACCAATTACCCCTTTGATTATTAAGTATTTTTTAATTTAATTTCAGTTCATTGCACCTATCGGAGTATTGAGCGTAAGAAGGATATCGCAAGAAAATTTTATAACTCCAAAGGGAAGTGAAATAATCGCGATTTATTGCAAAAATGCGGAAAATTGCCAAAAAATTAACAATACTACCCCTTGGATTATATCAAGTATTTTTTAAATTTAATTTCAGTTCATTGCACCTATCGGGAGTATTTCGACCGTAAGAACGAATATCGCATCGAAATTTTTATACTCAGGGGAAGAGAATAATCGCATTTTATTCACAAAATGCGAAAAATTGCCAAAAATGAACCAATACTACCTTGGATTATATCAAGTATTTTTTATAAATAATTTCGGTTTCATTGCACTATCGGGAGTATTTCGACCCACAGAAGAAATCGCATCGAATTTTATAACTCCAAAGGGAAGTGAAATAATCGCGGATTTATTGCAAAAAAATGCGAAAATTGCAAAAATTAACAATACTACCCTTTGGATTTATCATGTATTTTTATTAATTTAATTTCGTTCATGCACCTATCGGGAGTATTTGCCGTACGAACGAATTTCGCATCGAAATTTTTAACTCCAAAGGAAGTGAATATGCGTTTTATTGCAAAAAAATGCGAAAATTGCCAAAAAAATGAACCAATACACCCCTTTTGATTATATCAAGTATTTTTATAAATTTAATTTCGTTCAATTGCACCCTATCGGAGTATTTCGACCCGTTAGAACGATTTCCATCAGAAATTTTAATCCAAGGGGAGAGAAATAATCGCGATTTATTGCAAAAATTGCGAAAAATTTCCAAATGAACCAAGTACTACCCTTTTGATTATCAGTATTTTATAATTCATTCAGTCATGCACCTATCGGGGAGTATTTCGACCCGTAAAAACGAATATCGCCGAAAATTTTATAATCCAAAGGGAAGTGAAATTAATCGCGATTTATTTGCAAAAAATGCGAAAAATGCCAAAAATTAAATACTACCCCATGGTTATATAAGTTTTTTTTATAAATTTCATTAGTTCAATTTGACCCTATCGGGAGTTTTCGACCCGTAAGAACTAATAATCGTAATCGAAAATTTTATAACCCAAAGAGAGAAATCGGATTTATGCAAAAAATTGCGAAAAATTGCCAAAATGAAACTACTCCCTTTGATTATATCAAGTTTTTCTAAATTCAATTTCAGTTCATTGCACCTATCGGGGTATTTCGACCGTACAGACGAATATCCATCGAAAATTTATAACTCCAAGGGAAGTGAAATAATCGGATTTATTGCAAAAAATGCGAAAATTGCAAAAATTACCAATACTCCTTGATTTATGTATTTTTATAAATTAATTTCCGTTCATTGCACCCCTATCGGAGTATTTCGACCGACAGACGAATATGCATCGACAATTTTATAATCCAAGGGAAGAGATAAATCGCGATTTTGCCAAAAATTGCGAAAAATTGCCAAAAAATGAACCATACTACCTTTGGATTATTCAATTTTTTATAAATTCAATTTCAGTTCATTGCACCCTATCGGAGTATTTCGACCCGTACCGACGATATCGATCGAATTTTATTACCAAGGGAAGTGAAATAATTGCGCATTTTATTGCAAAAAATGCGAAAAATTGCAAAAATTAACATACTACCCCATTGGATTATCTCAAGTATTTTTAAAATTTAATTTCAGTTTCAATTGCACCTCTCGGGAGTATTTGCGACCCGTAAGAACGAATACGCATCGAAAATTTTATACTCAAAGGAAGGAATAATCGCGATTTATTGCAAAATTGCGAAAAATTGCCAAAAATGACCAATACTACCCTTTGGATTATATCAGTATTTTTTATAATTTCAGTTTAATTGCACCTATCGGGAGCTTTTCGACCCGTACAGAACGAATATGCATCGAAAATTTTATAATCCAGGAAGTGAATAATGCGATTTATGCAACAAATGCGAAATTTCCAAAATTAACCATACTCCCCATTGATTATATCAGTTTTTATAAATTTAATTTCAGTTCAATTGCACCATCGGGAGTATTTGACCGCGTCAGAACGAATATCGCACTCGAAATTTTATAACTCCAAATGGAGTGAATAATCGCGATTATTGGAAAAAAATGCGAAAATTGCAAAATTACCAACTACCATTGGATTATTCAAGTATTTTTATAATTTAATTTCAGTTCAATTGCCCCCTATGGGAGTATTTCGACCCTTCAACGAATATCGCATCGAAATTTTATAACTCTAAGGGAAGAGAAAAATCGCGTTTATGAAAAAATTGCGCAATTGCCAAAACATGAACCAATACTACCCCTTGGCTTATATCAAGTATTTTTATAAATTAATTTCAGTTCAATTCACTATTCGGAGTTATTTCGACCCGTACAGACGATATTGCATTCGAAAATTTTTACTCAAGGGAAGAAAATAACGCGATTTATTCGCAAAACTTGGAAAGAATTGCCAAAAAATGAACCATACTACCCTTTGGCTTATATCAGTATTTTATTAAATTCAATTCAGTTCAATTGCACCCCGGGAGATTTGACCCGTTACAGAATATCGGGATCAAATTTTTATAACTCAAAGGGAAGTGAAATAATCGCATTATTGCAAAAAATTGCGAAAATTGCCAAAACATTAACCATATCCCATTGATTATTCAGTATTTTTATAAAGTTAATTTAGTTCAATTGCCCTATCGGGAGTATTTGACCCGTACAGAACGAATATCGCATCGAAAATTCTATAACTCCAAGGGGAAGAGAAATAATCGCGATTTATTGCAAAAAAAATTGCGAAAATTGCCAAAAATGAACCAATACACCCTTTGGATTATATCAAGTTTTTTTATAAATTTAAATTCAGTTGAATTGCCCCTATCGGGAGTATTTCGACCCCGTACAAACGGAATTATCGATCGGAAATTTTATAACTCTCCAAGGGAAGAGAAAGAATCGCGTTTTTTGCAAAAATTGGGAAAATTTGCCAAAAATGAACCAATCCCACCCTTTGGATTATTATCAAGTATTTTTATAAATTTAAATTTCAGTTCAATTGCACCCTATCGGGAGTATTTCGACCGTACAGAACGAATATCGCATCGAACGAATTTTATAACTCTAGGGGAAGAGATAAATCGCGTTTTTGCAAAAAAATTGCGAAAAATTGTCCAAATACCCCTTCCCCCCTTTGGATTATTTTCAGTATTTTTATAACTTTCAACTTCAGTTCAATTGCACCTATCGGAGTTTTCGACCCTAGAGAACGAATATCGCATCGAAAATTTATAACTTCAAGGGAAGTGAAATATCGCTATTTTCTGAAAAAAAAAAAATGTAAAATGTTCCGAATTCTCCTCCCTTTGGATTATTTCAAGTATTTTATATAAGTCAATTCAGTCAATTGCACCATCGGGTATTTCTACCCGTAGAACAATATCGCATCGAAAATTTATAAATCTAAGGGCGAAGCGAATTTATTGCAATTTTTTGCGAAAAAATTGTGAAAAATGTGCCAATACTCCCCCTTTGGATTTTTCAAGTATTTTATAAAAAATTAAGTTCTATTCACCCTATCGGTGAGTTTTTCGACCGTAGAGACGAATTATCGATCGAAAATTCGTTAACTTAAAGAAGTGAATATTCGCGATTTTTTGAAAAAAAAATTTGTGAGAAAATTTCCAATACTGCCCCCTTTGGATTTTTCAAGTATTTTATAACGCTATTATTCGTTCAATTGCACCCTCTCGGATATTTCGACCGAGAGACCGAATTCGCATCGAAATTTTATAAGTCTAAAGGAAGTGAATATTGCGATTTTTTGCAAAAAAATGTGAAAAATTGTTCCAATACTCCCCCCTTGATTATTTCAAGTATTTTTTTAAATTTAATTTCAGTCATTGCACCCATCGGGAGCTTTCGCCGTTAGAAAGAATATGCATCGAAAATTTTATTTACCTCAAGGGGAGCGAAATTCGCGATTTTTGAAAAAAAAATTGAAAAATGTTCCAATACTCCCCCTTTGATTATTTCAAGTATTTTTATAACTTTAATTCAGTTCTAATTGCACCCTATCGGAGTATTTCGGCCGTTACACGAATATCGGCGCGAAAATTTATAACTCTAAGGTAAGGAATATTCGCGATTTTTTTGAAAAAAAAAATGTGCAAAATTGTCCAAAAACCCCCCTTTTGTTATTTTCAAGTATTTTTTTATAATTTTTAATTCGTTCAATTGCCACCCTATGGAGTATATTTCGCCCGAAGAAACGAATATCGATCGAAATTTTATAACCGAAAGGGAAGTGAAATGATTCGCGATTTTTTGCAAAAAATGTGAAATGATTGTTCACCAACCTCCCCCTTTGGATTATTTCAAGTTTTTTAAATTTAATTTCAGTTCAATGCACCCTTCGGAGTATTTCGACCGTAAGAACGAAATCGCATCAAAATTTATAATCTAAAGGAAGTGATTATCGCGATTTGTTGCAAAAAATAAAATTGAAATTGTTCTAATACTCCCCTTTGGTTATTTTAAGTATTTTTATAACTTAATTCAGTTCATTGCACCCTATGAGTATTTCGACCGATGAGAACGAAATCGATCGAAAATTCTATACTCTAAAGGAGTGAAATATCGACATTTTTTGCAAAAAAAAAATTGGAAAAAATTGTTAATCATCCCTCCTTTGGATTATTTCAAGTATTTTTAAACGCAAATTCAGTTCAATTGCACCCTATCGGAGTATTTCGCCCGTAGAGAACGAAATCGCATCGAAAATCCGATAACTCTAAAGGAAAAATATTCCGATTTTGAAACAAAAAATTTGCCAAATCTGTGCCAATGCTCCCCCTTGTTATTTCCAAGTATTTTGTATAATCTTCATTCAGTTCAATTGCACTATGGGGTATTCGACCCTAGGAGAAACGAATATCGGCATGGAAAATCCGATTACTTC
>RXPK01000005.1:1072063-1290919 GCA_004143645.1 Protaetia brevitarsis
CATAATATTTGGACGGTAATTGGTATTTCATTTATTTGAATATTATTTGTTTTTTTTTTCAATTGCATAATAAATAACTTAGGAACCCATGGTAAGCCTTATTCATTCGTCATTCTACAAAATAATGTAAATCTCAAGATCAAAAAAAATATGCGTATTCCAATTTAAAATAAGGAAATTGATAGCGATTGCCAAATTTGCATGTTGGTATCCAATTATCTAATTTTTCAATACACAGAGCGACAGAATGTCGCTAGGTGTAATTAAATTATAATTTGAATTCTAAAAAGTCTTTTATTTTTATTACTTTATCACCCAAGATTACTGGGACAATATAAATATCGCTATTAACACAATTAATTTTTTTGTTTTTATTACGCTTTTGTCATTCATACTTGCCATTACACATATATTGTATTGTATTTTATTTCTTCCTTTTTTTTACCTACACTACCGGCCATTGAATTAGGACAACTAGTAAATTACTGCTAACTAAATAAAAACGACAGAATCGAAAGAAAATAAAAATGTAGTCTTAAAACAAAAATAAATACAACATAACGGTTTCAAATTTGTCGAGTTTTCCTGGGAAAATTATTCCCCATTCCCGGCTGAAGGACCATCTTCCTGACGTCGTCCTGATTGCTTTACCACATAATGCCGTCAATATTTACGAGATCTCCGGTCTCCGCACTGCTAAAACAGTACCAAACCATAATTGAACCACCACCGTGTTTTACTCGGTTATGGTTTGCAAAATTCGCTCGTCCTTCGTGCGCCTTTCTGCCAACCTCACACGGACCTGGACTCGTTTAGTCCCAAATTTTCTGCATTCCCCAAATGTGAATCAGTTTCGGCCACTGTAATCGCTTTTGACGGTTCCCACGACAAAGCAAGCAGCAAGTTTTCATTACTGCAAGCCGACCGAATTAAAACCGACTTCTCTTAAGCTGCCGTTTAGTTCGGGTGTTTAATTCGGGTCTATTTTCTGCGGGAGGTTTATCCGTGGACCTGCGCAGATTCCGGTCTTCGAATGTTTCGGGTGTCTCGTTTTCAGCGACGAATAGTGTAAATGACTAGCGATTTTGTACTAATTTTTCTGCTATCACACGCCACAGAATGCCCTTCTCGTTGTAATTCCAATAGCCCATCCTCTTTTCTACACTTTATCCCGGCTTTCTTTCCGCGAATTTTTGAAATAATCACTTATCACAAACACCCGGCAATTGAAGCCAACCGAATATCTGGACATGGTTACTAACCCAAAATAATTACAAGTAGGATATCAATTATTCCTGCATTTAGTGGGAGAACCTTTAGAAACACCCACGTGAAATTTTGCGGCAGCCCTGCGACCCACCCCCCTCTACTGAAAACATGCTGTGTCCGCTTCCCTTAAATATCAATGTATGGTTTTAATTACCTGTTATTTGGCATAAATTTAATTTTCTCTTTAATAGTTTTCTTCTAATGATGTTTTCCATCTTAAATACTTATTGTTATGCCTCCTTTATCGTATAATTTTTTACAATAATGTTAAAAGTATTAAATATTGAAAAAATTAATTTTTTAAAATCATACTAGTTGTCCTAATTCAATGGCGGGCAGTATATACTTTGACGAATGTGTATATAGCAATCTTAAACTTGTGCATTTGGTTGCATACATTTCATAGCTGTTGTAATTTAGTCATTTAAATATAAAAATAATCAAAATAAAGGGAATAAAACGTCATCGATTTTTAGCGCTTACCTAGAAAATGCCTCGAAACTCTTTTGCATTGCTTTGCCTTTAACTACTCATGTTTATATGCAACATATGCGCACGTACGGTTGGCAAAAGAGATCTGGCACGTAGAAGTATTACTTAGAATCGAAGTAGTGTGCAAAAGTTCACGTTCTTTTGCATTAGTCATGTTACGGCTATATAAAGAATCTATAATTATAATTTCAAAAACCGAAATACGTTTATAAATGAAGATTCTTATCGCTTATTAATGTTGTATGCCCTTGTAAACTTTCGTTCTTTCTTTCTCACCTTTTGCGTTACAACGCAAAACACACAAATTTAAGAAGCAACTCAAAAATTAACGGTGCAACTCGATGTTTTATACATATGTAAGTTTTTGCGTGTATTTATCCAAACATGATTTTGGGAATTTGTAATGATTAGGTACTGTTATTTGTATCCGTTTTCAAGTGGGTCGCATGTTTGTATAAACGTGGTTGAAGAATGACAACATATTAGCTACAACTATAAATTATTGTTTTTGTTTCAAGCAGGTACCTAACCGTGCCTGCCCAAATTTTTCCCATTGAAGAGCCAAGAAATGTGCAAACTAATTAATAATTGGTCATATAAGCAATGCATTTCTTATAAACCGAGATAATTGCGACGCACTAGAGCAACGTAATTTTCTTAATATTTCTCTGCGTTCACCAAATCTAACCCTACCATAGTTGTAAGCCAATCACCTTACCATACGTCACTCTCTATTATTGCAGTAAGCGGTAGTGTACGGTATATTATTTAAATGTATAGCTGTACGAATTTTAAACGAAATCAGAATTAGACTGCACAATGTATGAATTACGTATTATTTTTGGGTAATTACTTGATTAGAAAAGGCGTCAATATAAAAATATGACATTTAACATGATAACAAATTATCGAGTTTACATATATTACAATTCAATAAAATCTGAAGCGCTCATTTTTGCATAATAGGTGATAGACCAAATTAATGGTATACCTATATGTAGTACATGTACATATATCTAGTACTTATACATACATGTTTATATAAAAAAAAAAAAACGAAACCGTAAAATTGCGACAAATATATAATCAATTAAATGTAGCTAACGCATTTATGCAATCATTTTAAAAAAAGGAATAAAACCTAGATATTTCATAAATGAGGAAGAATACTGAAAAATAGTATGGCAAGACAAACGACAGTTAAAACTACAAATTTTTGTTATTTAATCAATCAATACAATATTCAATGTTTCTATTACTTAGTAGTTACAAGAAATAAGGTGAAAAGTCGATCAAGATATTGAAAATTATTCAAAATTGTCAAAATATCTAGTAACCATATTCCAATTCCAAAGGGAATGTAACATCTAATTGGAAATTTGCCTATTTTTAGCAATTGAACACACAATGCAAAATTGTCTAAAATGAAGGAAAAACAGAAATTAAGCAAGAACGCATTTAGCTTATAATGATAATATGAGATGCCACTGTATATTATCCAATGTATTTATGTTGTCTTGAGTACGAGTAACCTCGAATATATAAATAATGAAGATTTCAAGGACATTGGTTACTACGGAATGTTAAAAGGTAAGGTCGTATAAATAACTATCAGAACACCATACAAACCGTTGCAAACAAACGAAATTTTCACCAGTTCTTTACATATAAATGTTAATATAAGAGAATTAACATAAATATCAATCAACCTAATTCTTGAACATGATCAAGAGCACAGCAAGTTAATATTGTATTGTAACAATTGTAACCACTACACAAAGCTATTCCTGTAACCCGAATTATTCGGGTTTTTACAAAATAACGTCAACGATATTGTAATAAATTCGTGATTAAGACATTTTAACATTACTTGCACACCAAGTGCATATGTAACGCTCGACTTTATCTAATGTAAATGTTATAAATTAAGTATAAATAATTCGTCGGTTCTTATCAATTGGACTTGTTTCGACTGCGCTGACTCGTACTCTGCACATGACAACCGGAGAGAGGGAATTCAGTTTCTCTTTCCTTTACATTCGAGCGTGTGGCATCTTGTGTGCCCTAAATTCTAGTGGCGATTTGCGCAAAAAACACAAAATACAAATTAAAAACGTGTTGACAGTTCATAACAACTATACGAAATTGTCCGTTACTATATTAGATACAACAGAAATAGTTTATTATGAATTTTGACGATTATGAAACGCTTCCTACTAATAATGTTCTTACACATATGACCGCTGGAGCCATTGCAGGAGTAATGGAACATTGCATAATGTACCCTTTAGATTCTGTTAAAGTAAGTACTAATAGCCAAATTTATTTTCTTTAATCAATTTAGAATCGTATGGAATAAGTTCGTACGATGTCATTCTCATATATCAAACAGCTGTCTTGACAGTAAGGTTAGTTCTTAAAAGTTAGGTTAGGTTTTATAACAGGCCATGTCTTTTCTTTCAGACTCGAATGCAATCTTTGGCTCCAACGGCCATAAGAGAAGGTATAGGTGAAACCTTCATACGGATGATAAGAACAGAAGGGCTGCTACGGCCGGTTCGTGGCATGTCAGCTATGGTTGTTGGTGCTGGACCATCACACGCTTTATATTTTAGTAGTTACGAATATGTAAAGGATACCCTAAAGAAGTCCACAGCTTCCATTAAATATCATACTGCCGTACATGGTAGGCATTATCTTATATTGCACTTGATAATTTTTTGAACTAGCACACCGTTTCATAATGTTAGGCAACAACTTTCAAATAAAATTTGTCTAAATATAACATAAATTTTATTTACTGTAGAATCTATTGTTTTTTTTTTATAATTTTTAAGGTGTATCTGGATGTATAGCAACATTATTGCATGATGGTATTATGACACCAGCTGAAGGTGAGTTTTCATGTACTTATTTTTAATAATTTAGTTGTATTTAAATGTATATTCAACTGTAGTTAAATCGCCAAAAATTCCACTTTTTTAGAATACTCTGATTAAAAAAAGCCAGTCATCCAGCATAATGTAAACATTTATTTCGTAAAATATAGTTAAAAATAACTCATATTTAAGCTGACCAAAATTTATTAATTATTCTATTCTTTTGGTTATGCATTTTCATTGTTTATTTATTTTTTCTTATGCGTATATTGATGAACCAAAAACCTTAAGAAAGCGTTGTGAACTATCGTGGTTGCGACCTTGAAATCGAATCAACGAAACGTCCGCATTTGGCTCGATATAGAATGTTTTAATTTACTATTTTCATCTAGAAAGAGTCAAATTAGGTATCCTGTGATGCAGATGTAGATATAAAAGCAATATTGACGCAAAATAAGGTTATGGTCACATTACCAGGGAATGATACCGTGATTAAAATAGTTATTTAGCGAAAACACGCGTTTCATCCAATACTAACCCTTAAATTTTATGAATAGTTCCCGATTCGTATTATGAAGAAGATAATTTAATGCATCTTTCTGCTTTATGAATGAAAACAGTGATGCGAACGTACTTTTGGGCAATTGTTTATACACATAGGTTTACCTTTCTCTACAACTGTAAAAATAGAAACAAACAATAAATATTAAAGTAGGGCCGAAAAAGGTCCAGGACTAATGATTAAATATTATATATTGCGAAATTAAGATAAACTCAGTAATTGAGGTTGACAAAACAATGGGAAAATCCCATATCATCATTAATGAATTCCAAACCTTGGAATTAATAAAACCGCAGAACTGTTCATCACATAATTATTGAAGGAAGTCTGTATAGTTTTTTAATAAACCTTTTTTTTACTTTGACATTTTTTTTGGATAAATGCTGAATCTTTCACGAAATACCTCTTCAAATTACTAAGAAAGTTAATCAAAAACTTTTTTTTATTTTACTTATGGTGTGAACAAGATCATTGTTAAGTTTTTTTTTTTATATTCAACACACAATAATTCATACTTGCTTTTAAGGTTACTATTCGACAGTTAGTGTGGTTTAAAGAAAAATTATATACACCATGAAATATTATTTATAAGAGCACGCAAATTCTAACTGATGGTTTGATCAAAATATTTCCATGCAAAAATTGACTATTTTCTTAATTTTCTTAATACTAGTGTGGAGATCTTATTAAAATTAAAAACAAAAGTAATTAACAGAAATGTGATAAGTCTCATGTGTAGTGTATTAATTAATATAGTTTATACGTCCGTGAAAAACTAATATTCCTAAGTTTTACTGTAATTATTGGCTAAAAATTGCCATATCATCACAAACTCTGTACGCTATTCAATTATCGGCAAATTATTTTACATTAATTATAGTTTTTCAAGATTGGTCTGGTAGCACTATCACAATAATTCCAGGTAGTCAATATTTGTTTTAAAGATTATCGCTAAAAAAATTGTAAATGTTCCTTTTCTTTTGTGTAAATATGTGATACCGGAATGAAGTGTTTAAATTGATTGGACTAAATTCTTTTAAATGTTTTATATTAAAAAAAAAAGCCATTAGATTCTTCTTTATTAGAAAGAGCTGAAACTCCCCTCCAAAATACGGTGATTTTCACATACCTCTAATTTTTAATTTTTCTAATTAGAAGCTTAAAAATCTGATGGGTCTGATAGCCAGGGCAATGATCATCTCTACTATAGAGCACTAGTAAAGGTATAGTATAAAACCACGAAGAAATAATTATTGTATGAAAATATGTAGATACCAACGAACTATATACAACACTGGAAGCGCGCTGTGTACTTAAAAAACAGTCCGTTTGACAATTGGCCGCCATCTTTGAATGTGGCAAAATCCCGACGGTAGAATTGCATTTATGCAAAGTTTCGCTTTTCGCATCTGTTATTTCCTGTTTTTAGTAAAAAATAACTCATAACGCGTTCGCATATTTTATATACTTAATAAAGTTCTGCGAATAGTACTTCTAAATCACGATTAATCCATCATTTTTTATTGTTTGTACACATAATAGGAAAATAAAGTCTGTTAAACCCATCAAGATTTGCATAAATTTCAATCTTATATTTAAAAAAGAATTGGATTTAAGTTTAATTATTTTAAGTGTATGTAAATATTTATTGAAATGATTCATTTTATCATTCAGCAGTATTACAGAATAATGTGAAAATTAAAATATTAAACGGTGTATATGAACATACCAGAATTGCTATCTTCTAGCGCAAAGCTTTAAATTTGAATTGATGCGTGTTTCCTTCCTCGAGACATGTAACAAGGCATGTATTGCAAATTGCAAATTCTACAATTCCCTAATTATTAAGTGGTATATTGTGTGTGTATAAATTCCCTGCAATTTCCTGCTTATTAACTCGTATATTGTGTGGTTTACTACGCTTTGGGATATTCCAACGTACTATTTATGATCACTTATTTCGTATCTTCTAATTGTATATGACAAATGTACATAGCCCGCCTCCATAATGTGAAAATGCTCATTTTTGAGTGTAATTTATAAATAAAGATGAAAGATTTACAACATTTCTGTTGACATTCTTTATATTAACAATTAATACAGTATTATACAAATTTACGACAAATTTTTATCCACGCCAATATTCCACCAAGACATTAAATGTAAATCGTTTCAAGTAAAAAAAAAAAAACGGCTTGATTGAACAAATTTATTAATTTCGTATTGTCGATATGCAATGTAATGAATCATTGCTAATTACGCGCGGTTTATATGTTTTACATTTTCCTACAATAATAATATGTGTACAGTAACATAAAAATAACCGTGTATTTAATACCTTATTCGCACAAACATTGTGTTAAAATCGCAGGCAAGTAGTCTGTAGTTATACTGCAATCTTTATCGAAAAGAGTTTCCCCACACATGTATTTTGTGCATTTAACATTCAAAACACATGATGATTTGCTATTTATATTTGTAATCATGTATTCTATTTTGTAATGAAAATGTACACGTAAAACATAGAGGATTAACTAAGTTGACTCACATATATTTATGTTAAAACTTGTAATAGGAATCAATGTAGTAACAAATAACGACTAAATCGTTACTTTCAAATAAAAATTGATAATTTAAATTCTTTGGAAATAGTTATGCGTGTATCATGTAAAAAAAAAATATATATAATTTTTTTTGGTGGATCCACGATTTTTGTTTTAGAAGTATTGATTAGATAAAGAATGAAATGTATCTACTAAGGTCATAAGATGTTCGACTAATATATTCTTTGCTTTTAATTATTAACTATATAACAAATTAAATTAAAAACTACAAAAAAAGAAAACTAGAAAAAACAAAACACAACTGTTTCTATGTTTGTATTCTAATAGCAAAAAAAAAAAATATTAAACAAACAAAATAATAATTAAGAATTTTTTATATAAATGGCGATTGATCGTGATAGGCAACCCTAAAGCTGAAAGAACGTAATGTAACTTAAAATTAATTGCAATACTTATCGAAATAAATATGTAGGAATAGAGTTTGAAACAGCATTGTAAACATAGGTGCAACAGTCGAGCTGGCTTAAAACTACACTACTCATTAGCTACCACTTGATTTTGACAGGTAATACGTAGTTAATCTTATAAAAGGACGAAAATTCTACATATCCATTCGAGCACACTTTGCGAACATGTTCCTGAAAAGAACGAATTTTATGTGCAATAATTCCTACATTTTCAACAGTATTTTCCATATCAATTTCAACTCAATTTATAATAGAGGTCGCCCTCAAACTAACATCATTCTCGCACCTGCGAGGTATATCAACTCGATGTTATTGGAAGTAGTTAATAAACCGTTACAACTGGACCATTGTTGTGATGAATAGATTATTCTTTAAAGCAAGTTTTTATTCCTGTTCCATTTCGGGGCAAACGGCATATAGAAGTGGACCTCATCGGTATATTAATGAAGAAAAAGATCGCTGACAACAAATATCAAAAGTGTATAGATTAAACAAAATAGGACCGAATATTCTACCTTCCGGGACACCCTTGTTTACTTGAATAGGTGCTGTTGAATTTGACACATTGCATGCAGTCGCACAGATATTCGGAGAACAGAGGATCAGCGTAAAAATATTTAAATTAGTTAATAAAATCTCCTGAGTCAAGCAGTCAAAAGCCTTAGTGTAATGTTTTAAGTACATTAGTCATGTCAGAGGGTATAATTAACTTCACAAGGAAAAACTGGGGAGGATTTAGCTTATTCTTGACTTATAATAATGAAGAGCAATTATAAATACAGGTAATTAACCTGGAAAATATTCACTCCCTCAATTCGTTCCTATAATGACTGTAATTACACGAAATAAAACAAAGCATTTAGTCTTTAGTCGCATATTTAGTTCTCCTTGCATAAAAATAAAATTAAGCGTTCTCAAAAAGCTTTTTCAATTTTCTCATAACGAAATAATTATTCTTGCGTCTTTTTATCTCTTACAGTCGTGAAACAACGGTTGCAAATGTCGAATTCACCCTACAAGACGGTTATAAATTGCATTATTAGAGTACATAAGACTGAAGGTTTGGCCGCTTTCTACCGGTCATACACAACGCAATTGACGATGAACGTGCCATTTCAAAGTATACACTTCATGGTGTACGAGTACATGCAGAAGATCACCAACAAAGAAGGCATCTACAATCCGTACGCGCACATGCTGAGCGGCGCGATAGCTGGCGCCTTCGCCGCGGCCGTGACCACGCCGCTGGACGTCTGCAAGACCCTGTTGAATACTCAGCAAGTTGGCACGACCATCGGACTCGTGCAGGCGGTCAAGAAGGTCTACACAATAGGCGGGCCCAGGGCGTACTTCCGCGGAATGCAAGCGCGCATTTGGTACCAAATGCCCTCCACTGCCATCTGTTGGTCGACTTACGAGTTTTTCAAATATGCCCTGGGTGTCACCCGTATGGAAGAGAGGTTGCCGACCCTCGCGGAGAACGAATCGACAAAGCAAGAAGCCAGTAGTAGTAACAACAACGAGAAGATCGCTTTAAAACCCAGGGAATTACCGGCGATGTCGAGCACGGGCTTATACAGCTCATTGACGTTCAACACCATGCACACGCAAGACTCCAGCTTTACCAGAAGGAAAGATTCTGTGATCTTGGATATTACGCATACCTAGTGGTTTAAAGAGTAAGTATTAATATTAAAAAAAGAACTAAAATAGAAAAACGCGTCAGCTGTCACCGGTATTATTAGCATGACAGTACATTTTATTCAACCGTTTTTTTTTTTTTTATATGAGATCAACACACAAACTATCATCATATCCGTATATGGTAAACTTTACAGTCATTAGGATTACCACGTATTTTTAAAAGAAAGTTGTCTTCATGTAATGAAACAAGAAAAATATGTAGCAAAGCAAATAATTTCAAAAAACCGGTGTTTGATAGTAATCAACTGTTTTTACTTCTTTTATTATTATTATTTATTGTTCAGATTTAATTTTTTATTTTATATAAAGATCTGTGAAACTAGAGTGTAACGAATACTCAAGTTGTAAATTTTAATCTAAGTCATTGCATATAATAAATAAATGAAAAATAACGTAAGGGTTAAGAAAGCTTAAAATTTCAAGGGAGAAAAGCGAATGTACAGTTAATGCGCATTTGCATTTGAGAAGATGTTACGGAGCTTAGGAGAATGTCATACAATTTGTCGTATCTTTTAATATATTTATAATACTTGAACACTTTCGCCAATGATGTAAAATATAGCGTGCTGACAAGTTTTCGTGTAAATTCTAAGAAAACCTAATCCATTTTACGAAATATAGTTGTCGTATATATCAAACGCGCAAATATACAGAGTTTTCCACGGGACTGGCTAGTTAAACATTAGTTCAGGTTTAAAAATTTGGGATTCGTAATAATTGGGTACTTTGTTATTTTAAATGGAACACCAATACAAATATGCACTAATTTTTAGACATCCTGTATGAAACAATGGGAACCTTTTACTATGTTTTACTGAGACAATGTTAGTACTTTGTATTTTAACCCTCCGTAGACACACATGGGTCTGTGGTGTCCGGCCGTTCTTAGAAATTCGTGTATTTCTCGTGTTTCGTATCACCTTCCATTGAGATAACAATAATAAAAATTAAATTTTATCCATAACGCAATGCAGGATCTCTTTCTATAAATCTCAAACGACTCCCCTGATTTTTTTCAGATTTTTTAAACAAGCTAAATATGGTAAAAAACGGCCGGATATCACAGACCCATGTGTGTCTAGGTAGGGTTAAAATGCAAGTGAAAATCAATCGATTACGTACAACAGTCGAAATTGTGAAAATTTTCATAAAAATTGTAATATCTTCGAAATAATTGATAATTGATAGAGGAAATCTAAATTATAATTGTCATAGAATTTTACGCTGGCTTCAACAATGTAATAATAGCTTAAAATAACAAAGTTTATGGCCAGTTACGGTTAATCAAAAGTGTGATTAACCAGAAAATATTTTAAAAAGAAAGTATTGCAAACCTCAAATGTTTAAAACTGTTTTCGTTAAGATCGAAAACTGCCAACTAGCCACTTCCATGGAAAAGCCTAGGTGTTTGTTTTGACGCTATACACATAAAACCTGACTCAAGACGTTTGTTTATCAGCACGACATGTAAACAAACATATATACATACATGTACGATAAACCGTCAATTATACATTTCCACTAGAGTTGTTATGGATATAACCTATTCTTTGCATATTTTTGCAAATATGAGCCCTATAAACTTGCAATCGCATCTTGGTAATCGCGCATTTTCAACCAATTCACAAGTAATTTCAACAATTTATGGATGTATTAATACATCACTTAGTAGGTAAATTGAGAAAGACGACAATAATATATAAGCATTAACTTCTCAAATGCGAATGAACAAGACATTGAAAAAAAAGCAAATGTAAATAAAAATATTATCTCGCAATGCAGTATTTTATCGAAATAAAAAAGAACATAGAGTACGTAACGAAAATATGTGCAGTGAAAATATTTCGTATTGAAAGATAGAAAATTGTTACATAAAATATTAAAAAACAATCCGTTGAAAGTAAATTTTAGCATGTCATTTTGTCACACAAACATATTGATATGTTATAAATACATTTCAATATTTTATCTTCCAAAGTAACCTAATAAGTATGACTTTCGGTGTATAACGAAAAATATTTCTTCTCAGTTATAATTCAATATTTTGGATACGCGGATCTCGCACATGCTATGCAAATCATAGCAATTATTTTAAATTAATCCGGTAATATCTGCTGTAATAAATCTTAAAATCGTTTGGTAAAACCTTAAATACTTTATGACTTGTAATTCGCAATAATACCTAATAGATAGATATTGGATATGTCATTTAATTTATTTCAATCAGATACTTAAATTAATGAGCTGACGATTACATAGTTTTTATCTTGTCATAAAGAAAGGATTATTCAGAAAAATTGTGATTTGTTTATACGCCTACATATTCGCAAGTCGATGGGACTACAATAAATTTATATTTATATTCACATATTTTTCCCGCCCAACAAATTGTTTGATCAGCTTCTTGAATATACAGCAATGCTAACATCTCTACGTAAATAGACTATTTCATAATACAAGCCCTCTACTCCAATGACAGAAGAGGTTGGGGATAAGTAAGTTATACATGATACAAGAACATAAGGCGTGCTATTACGCATCTAGCCGTGACATATTTCAGGGGCAAGCAGTGCCAAAAATTATTTTATCGAAATAAAAAAGCCAATCCAATAATTTGTAGGTATTAGTTTTTAACTTTGCTAGCGCCATCTATTAGCTGTCAATTTACAACTATACGAACAGTTGCATTAGGCGCTTATGCGCACACTTAAATTCTCCATCACCGCAGCGAAACTAGCCAAGTACAACCGAATCGTTTCCACTTTTTACGTCTTATTCTTCTCAATTCAAGTTTAGTTTTGAGGTTATTGATGATTATTCTAATGTAAACTGCAAATTTGTGCTGAAAAGGTTGTTTTAGGATCTCAATGAATTTAAATATTAATTCTTTTTTTTCTAAATTATCCATTTTAACAGGTAACTTTTTTATTCGCACATTTACTATGAATGCGAATATTCAAAAACATGCGAATATTCGCGAACGCGAATATTCGTTGCATTACTAGTAGGTATCACCAATGTAAAGAAAATTAAAATAAAAAACTGGGGAGATTTTGACGTATACATAAGTCGTGCAGCCGACATAAACACTTGACGCATATAAAATGTGCAAATATCTTTATCTAATCAAGACATTAAAACAATATAATATTCTTTAAGCCAAAGTGCCGGTTTTCCCATTCCTCTTGGAAATACTTAATTGTTAAATTTATACAATAGGTGGCAATTTGTCAATAAACAACAGAAAAATCTCATCTACCCCTATTTAGTGACTAGCCAAATGCCTTGCGGGGTGTCGACTAGTGCGAGGGATCGCGGGTCCGAATCTCGCTCCGGGCAGTTGCGGTAACCGGTTTTTTTTTTCCGGATCGTAATGATGATTAGGAGGGAGATTTGGTTCTGCAGGGTTGCCTGATAAGCAAGAAATTGCTTAGGCTTTATCGACCCCATTTAACAAAAAAAAAAAAAATTTTACACATTTCTTGCATAATTCATTTATATTATGCAAGAAATGTGTAAAACATCGTTTTTTTGTTAAACGATATTAATTTGAGTGTAGATATTTGTTGTACAACAAAAAAAAAAAACACCTCAATATGTATTTATAACAATCCTGTTCAACCACAAAATTCAGCAGCCATATTTATTTGTGGCATTAATTTAACTTGGAGGAAAAATAATGCTGTACCTTGCTAAAATTTCACCTAACACAGTATAATATATCTAACGAACCCCGAACATATGAACCTATTTAACCTCTAAAACGCAAACTTAAAGAATGGCGAGAGCGCTAACCACGTAAACAATAGCAAATATCTTTTAACTTTCCATGCGCAAATCAAGCATAATTCCATTGATTTTAGTTGCACGTTCTCGTATTATCTGGTTACGGAAATAAATATTACCAAAAGAAAACTGACACAAGATATCATCACTCCGCGCTGTACGACTTCATTTATTCAAAATTACATCCGGTGCTCAGATGAAAATGGAGATCCACGAATTTGCGAAACGATTGTCATAATAAGATAAAATAAAACCGGTTTTTTTTTTCTTGTTATATAAATAAAATTAAAATGGGAAAAAGGTTGTAATACCCTAGAAATTTGAACCCAAGGATAAAACCATAAATTTTTCATAGAGTTTCTTAGAGTTCATCACAACTAGCATTGGAAATTGTATATAATTAATATTTTTTTTTTAATATGATTGTCAGATAATCAGTAATTTGTATGTACATAATATATTAAACATAGTTCAAGTTTTTGCGTATACAACAAATAATAACCTTTAAGTTTCTAGGAAAATGATTGAATTATTATATTAATGTGACGTCATTATTTTTTTACAACTCGCTTTTACTTAGTATCGTGAAAAGAAACATAAATCAAATACAGTATTCAAATTGAGTGTTTTTGCGATTTTTTTTTCGAATCTCGTGCAATTATAATACGACAACGCGCAATTGGAACATCGATTGATATGCGCCATCTGTCCTTCACATTCACCTAAATCCACGTCATCGGAACGATGTTATTAATCAGTTATTGTGTCAAAATTTGACCGTTATGCTTTCTATTTTACGTAACCCGTTTCGAAAATAATATTTAATAATGCAGATTTGTAGTTTCCTATATCATGAAAATTAAAATGTTTTTATAGCCTCAGAAAAGATAGACGAATATAGAAACAATGAAAATGGGATTAAAACAACGCCAGATTTCTTGTTGATTAATTTTGAATTCATATTGCAGTTGAAGACCATTAAAATTAGCGAATAATAATAAAGATATCATCTTCCGGAATTTATGGTTAAATCGGGTAAGACTTCCCGTCTTTTACTCAAATTTTTAAATTTTACCATATTAATTTTACATTATTTAAAATCCGACAACTATTACATCAAATATTTTTTATTTAATCTAATCCAGTTCGGAACATACACTGAAGCTACAACAACAACTCGCGTTTTCCTGTGTTCAAGATTATGACCTTGTAACTGCGAATTATAATTAACATTTAATTTGTCTAAAGAGAAAACCCGGCGCATGTTTTTTTTTTTTCAATGAACCGTCAGTGAATTTTGCGAGTCATATTTCTTTACGCTTACTTTTTATTTATAAAGTCTGCAAAATAATTTAAGTTACAATAAATACGCAGTTTCCTTAGTAGCTACCGTAAAAATATACAAATATAATATAAAGTGAAAGTTAAGAATTTAAAATTAAAATACTATTGAATATTAAAATATAATCAATGTTTATATCTACGCAGTCAATGTCGATGAACTGATTGTTTATTATTTTAGAAATACCAATTTTCTGGGCAATCCATTATTACATTCTACGGTTTGTGGAAGTTTTTAAAGCTCAATAAAAATTAACGAGACGTAATAAAATCATACAATACACGCAAAGCGAATGATTTTAATAGTGTAAAATTGATTTATGGCAGTGAAATATTTATTTACTCTTAGTTAAATGTTTTTATTAAATATTTCCTACATATTTGCACACCCACATTTTTATGTGGTGTTCTAATAGCGTTTTGCCGGAAATAAAATCCTAGTAGATGATTCAGAATACGTTTGAACACTTTGTGCACATACTAAAGATCCATGTAATAACCACAGTTGTGAAATTTATTGTCATCTATCGAACAGTACAAGGGGAAACCCGCGCATTTGACATAAGCAACATATGAATGTAGTTCGTAGAATCGGTTTAATATTGGACTTCAGAGACCCGTTAAGATTGTGATATCACAAAAAGAGGATTACCTTTCATTTAAATTTAAACTTTATTAAAAATAAATATTCAATAATGCCACAGAAGCTGCTACTAATTCGGGAAAGTAAAAATGTTTTGGGATAAACCCAAAGCCTGCTCCAGTTTTCCTAATAATTATAAATCATCCTTTGTAAACATCTGTAACGGCACGTAATTTGTACTACCTCTAAATAAAACGTACATTCCAAGTTTTATACTACGCACGCATAATATGAATTCCCACGTGCGCTTTGGTACATTGCATATAAAAACACGGGATTAGGATACTTTACTAATAATAACAGAGTTCCCCGAGATAAATTCGCAAATGTAATTTGTTGCAAATACTTATCATTATTTGCAACTTCAGAAAGTACAACAGTGTCTTAGACATTATCAAATTTTATTAGTAGTCAGTAGTAGCATTTGTTAGACTATTGAACAGTAGTGTCTTCTTAACATAGATATGTTACATAAAAAGATTTTAACATTTTTTTTTTAACAATGGTATTTACCAACTTAAGAAATAAGAAAAAAATCGTACAGTCTGTTTGTGTTTTATTAAACAATTACACAAAAGGTATTAATAATAATGGCAAAAAAAATAAATATTAAACTATCTGTTGTGTCACTGTTAAAACGTCTTCATAAAAGCCTGCCGAGGAGTTTGAATATTCATATCTACCATACTGTTTCTTTTTAGTCTCCCTTTAGTTTCATCTAAAATAGTTAGATATGTGTAGTACCACTTTCAATCAAAATGTCTTTCTTAACTTCTTTTCATATAAACATTAGATTTTTTTTATTAATAAATACAGTGGAGAACTACTCCTCTACTGCACATCAGAATCACTCTTGACCTCAACACGTATTTTATTTCAAGTAGGTGCTTCATTTTTTAAAAGAAGAAACCATAAATTATGTGCGTACATTTTTCAGATTCGTCAAGGCCACTGAATAATGAATGTACTGTATGTTTCTTGGGATAACTCAGCTCTCTAGTGGGTTTCTAGTCACTTAGATTTCTTAAAACTGTGCTTAGTTTAAGTCCTAAAATCAGAACTTAGATTTTATATTACAATTTTGTGCCACTTTATGCAATCAAATTATCAAAATTTCACTTGCACAAAATAAAGGAGAGTTTATTAAGTAAATAACCCTAACTGGCATTAGAAATTAAAAAAAAAATATATATATATATATATAAGTATTGAATTTAATTGGCAATAAAAACAGAATTTGTTTAACAGTTCTCTACACACTCTGCTGTATGCTTGATATCTAAAGCGGAAGTCTTCACATAAACTAATTTTTAATTAAAGAAATAGAACTCAAACGTTAAGGTCTTGTACTTAATAATCATTTAAAAATATCTTTAAAATACATGTTTCGACATATTCCTGGCTCCTCTTCAGGCGTAAAATATCTGCAGAAATGTAATAGTTTATTATTGATGCTTCATCGAAAATGTTTATAATAGTTGTCGATTGTTCCATTTAAATTTTTAAAACGTGTTTTTATTTGTATGTGTACATTTTGTTTTATTAGGTCGATAAGTTTGTATTTTACTTTTCTGCATATGTTTTACACTTGAAGACGATAATATGTCGAAACATGTAGTGTAAAGATTTTTTTAAATAGTCAATTATAAGATAGGATAAATGGAGAGTAATATGAGGGTTTGAGTTTTATTTCTTTAACGATCACCAATCATCAAGTCATTTGAACTTCATAGACTTAATTCCTAATTACTTAATACATACTCCGTTACTTCTTGTGTATGTTATAATAAATATTTACTATTTATATTATTACTATCCAAGCAAGAATATAAAAGTGACAAAAATATGTTTAATAAATAATTTATTGTTGTTTACTTCTGTATGTTATAAGTTGTGTTATAAATCCAATGGAGATTTATATACGGTGTTAGTGGTTATTTGTTTACTCTGCAGTGAAAAAAAAACACTGGTTTATACTTTGTAGACAGGATGTTTCCCAAAACAACATTTTGTTATCTAATTGGATCGTATACCTTGTCTACCGACTACACAAGCTAACATCAATTCAGAACATTTTTTTAATTACATAATGCAGAAATTTAGATGTCAAAATTATTGGAAAACCTGCATTCACTATTATTTCCTAAATTTCATGCGATTTAGAAAGTACAATATCTAAATCCTGCTTGCATTTTAGAGTTTGTATACATGTTACGACGTTTGATTATATAAATACAGGCAGACCGGAACACACATTTCACCAGGCACGTGCTTACAGGTCACTATAGTTTTTGTTGTCAAGAATACAAGTTTTATTGACTGTTCATGTTCGATAGTAATCAGTTCGTAGAAAACGCGGAACAAATTAGTTGTTTCGAAATTATCGTCGTTTTATCAAAACCAATTTTTATCCCGTTTGAAATACAACATAATAGAATAAATAACACGATTTGAGATATTAAAACGACTAAAAATTACACGCTACATGGCGTAATATCATTCCCAGTAATAGAATTGAAAAAAAAAGACAATGAATTAGTGAAACAGTCGAATTAAATTTTGCGCATTATAAAAAAAAGAATTTAAATTTTGCAACGAGGTAAAAAGTTAAAAGAATTAAGAAATTATGTTACTCACTTTTACGTTAAAGTTGGGATTTCGTTAACTTCAAAAATGCATTATTAACATTATTAAAAATTTAATAATAATTAAAAAAAGAAAAGTGCATGCAATAAATACATGAAAGATGTTTTTATAATATGTGGAAATGTATTCAATAAAATTTTCTAATTTCAATTTATAATTTTACTTTAAATATATGTTCACAAGCGGTTTAAATAACCGTCATTTTTATAGTGAAAACGTCAATATATGGAAGCACAAATTAAACTTTTTTGTTGTGAAATATTAAAATTTATGTGAAGTTATTATAATATACCGGCAGTTGCAACCCCTGTGTCATGTATACATTATGCGTGGTCATATATAATCCGGTTACATGCATTATGCTATATTACAGAAAATATGTTAATGAATATTTACGGAAACGCTAATTTTATTTCTAATAGGTACAGTTTTTCTATTATATTTTGTCTTTTCCTTTACTGGAAGCTACATCAAAACTACCTTTTCAATCGTACGACGCGCATCTTGGCCTTTTGAGCTAGCGGTAGAAAAATTGTCGTTCGACCTTTCGGGTTATCTAGTATTATTCTGTTTACTTTATAAACATTTATTGCATGAGATGTTTCTATGGGGCGCTCCCGAGTTAAACGACACGGCTGTGTGATATTGGAATTTCATTATCGGTAATCGATTTGTCTGGGCATGGACTCGAGATTCCGTGTTTCAAATTTTTGTAATCTAAATTTCTTTTTGCGTTTTCCCATTCTTCGGGGAATTAAATAAATTTATTGAAGTTTTGGTCAATACATATTTCGTCTCCAAAGTTCCGCTGTGAATGTGCGCCTACCCAATTTTCTGAATCCAATTTCAGGCAACTTACGCCTCTAAAGATTTGCCAACGGTCTATTTTAATTTCATGATTTGTTTACCACTAAATAAATATCGATCCAGAAAATCAAAATTATTAACTACAGCACACGAATACAATACCCCTCTCCTATAATAAATATGCAATGTTCGCATTTGCAATTCCGATGGTCTTCATGTGGCTTTGGGATTTCTGAATATAGCTAAGTAACGATGACATGTACACTACTAGCTGGATTGTAAATAAAATCAAGGTTATAAAACGTGATATTAGGTGGCCTTCCATATGGACGATGTATTTAATGGCGTATTCTATCGACTACTTTGGTAGCAGCCATATTGAATGTTTATGTAAGAGATAAGAATAATCTGAATACATGCTTTAAATTATATAATAGCATTTTTAGAAGATTGAAGATGATAAGCAAGATATATGCACGAATTTCATTTCGTTTAATATGCGTCATTCATAATACATACACATGTATTGCATAACTGGTAAATCAGAACTAAATGTGCCAATTTTAAGCCTGCTAATTACAGTTTGTCAAGGTCATCCTAGTTTATGTAGGCTAAGAATCTCCATTTTCGTGTCCGCGAGATATAGCTGTGTTTACTAAACACGTAATTTGTTATCGTGGTAATTATTTTGAAAATAATCTTGTACGATAAAGTTTTACATACTTATTTAGACATATTCTCGATATTTTACGTTCACTTCCACGTAGGCGGTTATCATAAAAAGTTGTCATGGTGGTAAATGAGCATCTATTAAAAAGTTGCAAATTGCAATCTCATCATTAGGTTGGCTTTTTTTTCTATTTTTTTAGCATTGTGTTGTTCACTTCTAGTTTTATTAAAAAAAAATCATATCTGTACTGTAACATATGCTTTCGATATTTTTGCATCTACATATTCGCCTGTATAATTTCGAAGAATATACTAGCTTCCTGCCATTTTCAAATGCAATCTAATTTTGTTTCTCGGAACACAAAAAAAAACTTTTAGGTCACAGTCACGTTTGTGGTTGACCTGAGTACATCTTTTCGACAAGTATTAACGAACATGTTTTTGACGGGACTTTTTTGTTTAGCGCCAATCGTAAACTTCGATAGTACCAGGAAACAATACAGCAAAATAATAATAATAATAATAATAACTCAGCACTACAGGTCTTGAAGGCCCTTGGCTAGAGTGCCGGAACACACCGAGCCACTGAGAAGTGTTGTCCGAATGGTGACCCAGCCAACAATCGGTACCGCATATTGCTGCTTCACTTTCAAGATTGGCAATGATGCACCCTTCCTTCTCAGCCGTACTGCCGGCATACAGCAAAATATAATGTAAATATAAACATCACAATTAAAAGTAGGTAATTTCAAACCTTGTATATCTTGTCTCAAAATTAGAAGTAGAAGTAGACCGGTTTACACTGCAAAATGTTATTAATGTGAGATACTTCTAAACAAAATGGATAGAAAATAGCCTTAAATTTAAATTTATAACTAACGCGCAATTTTTTGACATACGGCTTTGATAGATGCCAAGTGATTATCTAATCTTATAAAACAACCTGTAAAAATTAAAATACTTGAAGGTTAAATGATAATTTGTAGTTTAATATAATCACTTGCGCACTGATATTTTTATTTTAAAAGAAAACTACATTTTTGTGTACCACAGGGCTCAAGTTAATAATTTATTGATCACTGTTTGAAAAAAAAACACTTTCTGTGTCACTACCTCCTAAATTAATTATGAATGCTTCTATCAAATTGTCATCTTCCATATTTCCATATCTTTACGAAAAGATACCCAAAGTGTTGTAAATATTAAATGTATTTAATGCCCTTGTTAGGTGACTTCAAAACGTACCCAAATTATTTCGTCTAGAAATATATCGCTACACAGTAACTTTTGATGGGGAAACCGCCAAAATAAACAACAAATATTTTTTTTTTGTTGAAATACTGTTGACAGGTCAAGTTGTTTGTTGTGTTCGATATTCAACGAACACAATGCATATATCTACTGAGCATTTGCACTTTCGGTACAGAACAGTCCAAAGCAACCCCAACATACATAGCTTAGTTATGTATAAGACATATATTATATATATACCAAAAAATTGCAACATCTTGAAAGAGGTGAATCACAAAGCTGAAATTTTGGTAAGTTTCAATCATAACAATTAAGGAAAAAAAAAATACCAACAATCGCCAAAAAATTCTCTGAATGAGATGATCAATGGGATCTTGTAGAATCTCATCCCAGGCTTACTGTAGATGACGACGAAGTTCCTGTAAGGTGTTTGCTGCTTGTGGTAAATGCCTTATATAGCGACCCATCGTCAACGAACTATATAAAACAACGGAATGGGCGCTGTGTTCTTAAAAAACGGTCCGCTAGGCAGCTGGCCGCCATCTTTGAATGTTGCAAAATCTCAACGACAAGATTGCATTTATACGGAATTTTGGTTTTCACATGTGTGATTTCCTGTTTTTAGAAAAAAAAAGCTCATAATGCGTTCTCATATGTTTGATAGTGTTCTGCGAATAGTATTTCCAAATCACGTCGTGTTTTATTGTTAGTAAGACAACCACAATAGGGAGATAAAGCCGATTAAAACCATCAAGATTTGCATAATTTTCAATCCTATATCTGCAAAAAGAATTGGATTTAAGCTTAATTATTTTAAATGCATTGTTTTTATATAAATATTTATTGAAATGGTTCGTTTTATCTTTTACGTTACTAATATTAAGCCCGCCTGATACCGTCACTTTTCATGCACATTTTTTTGTATTTTTTTCCAGTAATAAAAAATTGAACGTGTCCTACAGAAAAAAATATCATTATTCATTTCAATTTTTATGGACAATAAAATAATAGAAATGTTCTATTTTTTGTTATTTTTCTGCGCACAAGTCTAATGCGCATATTGTAAAGTCTAGGTATAAATAAAAATGCTTAGTTATGAGAAGTTACAGTGGTGAGTGTATTTACCTTCTTTATACACAGTAGTGACTTTTATACAATAACAATAATATAAATATTATTGTTAACCTCCAAACCACAAAAACTACACCACAATGACAGTTAAAAACAGAGTTCTGCGCTTGCGTCGAAAGAAAAATGACGAAAAAATTGAAAGAGTGTGCATACAGAAAAAAAAACTAGCTTCAATGTTTTTATACAAGTTTCTTTGCAATTTTTTATTACTTGAAAAAAATTACAAAATAAAATTGTCCGTGTCAGACAGGCTTTACAGGATAAAGTGAAGAATGAAAGTATCAAACAGGGTTTATGAACATACCCAGAACTGCTATCTTCTAGCGCAAAGCTTTAAATTTGAATTGTTGTACGTTTCTTTCCTCGAGACATGCAACAACGCATGTATACGGTGATTCTAATATCTAAACAAATGACAATGTTTTTTGGTTAATGTTTAAGTGAGATTTATGATTATTTAATAATTGCCTGATATTACAATACCTTGGACAATTATTAAGTATTATGAAAATTGTTTGTAAAAACTCTGACGTAAGTTTTATAAGGCTATTGTTATAGGATTTATACAAATCAAATAGGTCACTTTACACAGACAACTTACATTAGATCCTGAATTTGAAATAGTTACTGACCAAAATTTACCATCTAATAATGATATTATGGTTATAGAACATTTTTCGAATAAAACTAAATTTTAGGGATGATGTCTTTCTAAAAACAACACGGACTACAAACATAATTCCAAGCAAACTCAATGCCACAATTGACAATTTGACACATTAACTGGCAGCGCAGACATATATTGTACAATAGATGAACGTCAAACCGCAAATTAATTTTTTATTGGACCAAAATAGAATCTCATTTTTTTTTATTGGATGAAACAGTTGTAACAGTGGTCTAAAATTTTTAAAAAATATACATTTTTTTAAACTACTTTTCCTTTAAATATACTGTATAGCCGTTGTAATTTGAAACTTTTCTTTCTAATAAAAAAAATTTAAAAAAAAAATGGTTCCCAACCCTGTTAAACATCTTTCCTTTCACTTACTACAGCGCTGTCCTTATCATTCAAATATGTCTATCTGCTTGACACATTTTTAAGCTTTTTTCCTTTTTTTTTGACCTTTTCATGAGAACGCTTACCTAAATAGATAGTAGGAGGCAATTAAACAAACGTAAAGGGTTTTAGTTTTTATAACAGATGCAAATAAGTCTTCAAACCAAATTATTCAACTACGCTACTTGACGCTACATTGACAATGGCCGTGTTCAGAGTACGAAAACGATACCTATCAGTAACGGTTTCCGCTACACAAAATGGCGGCCGCTTCATTGTATGTGATTGATGTAGCGTTGCGTTTTTGAGACGAATTGTCAACAGTTTGCAAACCGTTTGGGAGCAGCTATGTACTCTGGACGCGGCCAATAATAATTGTAAATTTTCTATATTTTTCTATATATACAACTGTGGTTAGTTACCCCACACGGTTACCTTAGTTATCATGGTTTGATCGTCAGTTTTCTGTAGGCGACGCACGACGGCGATTTTAGCGCCAAGGAGACAATCCTATGAACTAACATAGTGACATAACGAATGTGGCTACGGTTTTGCTATATAACATTAATAGGCCTGCTTTGATTTCAGGAAGGAAAAACTCGAGACCTTCAGTCCACTTATTAACTGCCATTGGCTAGCACGAACTCAAAAAAGACGGAGATTCCGCGCGCGCATTCAAAATTATTTATACATAGATATCGCTGGTTTGGTGAAAAACAGTTTGTTCGCTGGTGTTTCACCAATTACGCTGGTGCATATTGTCTCTTTCTCAGATGCATAAAGAGTAAATCTTTTATCCTGTTTTAAGTAGGAGTCAGTGTGGAAAGTGTAGCACCAGCGAACGAACCTAACAATCCACGTATTGCTAATACTGAGAAATTGTCAACTGAAAATGTTCATTAGAAATAACTTTCTTTTTGCGGAGATATTGGTTTGATATTTCATACATGATTATCCATGAAGACTTACTTAGAACATGAGGCATTTAACTATTTTATCATCAGCTATCCTAAGTGTATTGATAGGCAATTTGGATATTTTGGAAATTATAAAAAAGCGATCGTAAGTTTCCAATTACTAAGTTACTATTAATGTTTTGCTGTAATTAGTTTATTAAGACAAATTTTATTTTAAAAAAAAAACATCTAAAGTAGAGTACCATAAGGAAAAACAAAATCGACCACCACATTTACTCTATTCCGTATGACAAATAAATGAAAAACTCTTGGTACTCCTTTGAAATAACATTCTCTTCATATTTGTTTGCTCAGGGGTATTTATGTTACTCTGATTAGTTATAGATTATATTCTGATAATCTTAATTTCTTCTGGAAGTAGTTGAATAAACTTTCGCGGCAGCATTAATTTCAAAGCAATATATAAGATATAATACATAATAAAAGATACATATAACATATTAATTTCCTTGTCACTTTTGTTTTAAATTAAATTATTCTGAATTACAATTTTATTTACAGAAATTCTCGCTCGCACACACAGAACACATTGGAAAGGCAACGGACTGAAGTACTGTTTTCGGTATGTGTTGGTGTGAATTTGCTTTTCGATTATTTTCTTTCATGTTTCTGTGTGAACACTGTACATATGTTTCGTCAATGTTTCGATAAAATACTGCGATTTAAAATCTTTAGGTCGGATGTATTTAACGAAAACGAAATGGAAAACAACTCTGATATAACCGATCGATTTTATTACGAAAGATATATTTTTTCCTATATACGTAGTCTATAAAAGTATTTCGGACAATACAATTAGGTTTATAGCATAGACAAATGTATTGTAATAAACATAGTTTGTGCCAGTTGTAAATTTAAACAAATTGAACCAGTAGAACATCTTAAAGATCAGCTTGCATCACTCCACTGCTTTTGCGGATGTGCTAAGAAGTTTAGATAACACATCTGCTTTGATTTGTGTAAAAGAAACGGCACAAATTCAATTCGATCGTTTGTAAATGACGTAATATATATTAAGAATAAGGTATGTAGACTGTACATATTGGAAAGTAAAATACGAAATTTTATTTTGAGTGATCTAATTTGTTTATTATTATAATAGTTAACGAAAATCTACAAAAGACGAATACGATGATGAATATTCTATAAGTACAACAAAAATGTGTTTTAAAATGATAGCTTTGTTAAATAAGGTCCGTTAGTTTTAACCACTCCAAAGTTTATGTTTATATTATTATTATTAACGGAATTAAAAAGAAATGACACTCAAGTGAAAGTGTAATTAACATATGATAGCTATTACTTCCACTGATATGGCGTATTATATACATATATATATATTTTTCTAAGCGTCGGAAATGTGACGTGAGTTATTATATTATAAGCTGAACAATGTTGTACACAATTTTTAAATTTATTAGAAGTAAACACAACAGTTTTGGTTTCCCATGTTATCGAATTTTCTGACAATTATTGTAGCACACATAAATCTTTTTTGTGTTGGTGTTAAAAGTTAAAATAATTCATGAAAATCGTATTAAAGTCAGGAATTTTGTACAAAATGGATCCTAAAAGGTCTGTAATATGTAATGTCCTTATTTTTAATATTACACATATATATGATTCTTCCACTACCGACAAATATAAAGTAGATCACTGAAAAAAAAAACTTTCTTTTGCTGTTATTATTCTAAAATGAAAATAATATATTGAACTCTGAACATAGTATATACTTATAATTGTAAATACGTCTATTTTGATATGATGTATATATAGAATTTTGTAAATAGCTGTATAGAATGTTCAATATCTTTCTTTTTAATATTACTAAATTAATTGAATCCTACGGACATTACATGTGTAACATAAAAATCAATGTATTAAGATTAAGAGTAGGCATACGAGACAGCAAAATGAGCACAAGTTAGAGAATAAAGTATGAAGTTAGTCGCGTAATTTTGCCTATTTTGTTGATGTAGTGACCAGAACCCCATAAGAAAAACGGTGAGGTACGCATTAACTTCATTTCTTCTGTCTTGCTGCTAGACCGAGCTGTTATTGTAGCGTAACTGTTGATTTGAAATTTAATTTTCGAAATCAGGGTGCTGTTAAAAACGGTTTGAGAAGATCGATTGGCTGCTCTTCAGGTGTCGTAGTATACAATATAATAAAAGTGGTGACGCTGTTTGACTGTGATAAAGTCCTTATCAACAATTAATTGTATGATATTGACTTCGTTCAGATGGGAGTACTATCATATATATATAATCTTTATAATATTCAAAATAACCACCTATAACTGATTCATTTCCGGCACCTGCGACTACTGAATAGAACACAGTACGATGTATACACATACACAATCAAAAATTGTTATTTATTTATTTTTTCTTTATTATATCATCTTATATATGCTCACTATTGTAAAAGGCCGGATTTGGTCGGTTTTAGATGTGTGTATCTCTTGTGATAAGGGACCTTGTCACTAAATATAGTTTTTTCCATCTTATAATTGTATGTTAAAGTTTTGTTTTTCTTTCGAAATTGTAAAAATATAAAAATACTATTTACTTGAATATTTAAATACAAATCCATGTTATTTACAAACGTAGTTTTATTTTTACGAAAAACCTTTATGGAGTTACAACATTTACGTCCACAAAGATCTTCAGTTTTACCGCCACTCAGTGTGCCGCCACAGTGAAATTGATTGGTTACGCAGGAGATCTTTTACCAGCAAAGGTAAGTGTTGAAATTACGGAACCTCGCCCTTTGTGTTTTACACGTTTAATTAATTGCTTTCGTCGGAAGCTAAAGATCTGTTTTCGAGGGTTTCTTATCATTATATGTTTTTATTGATTTAGCGCTAGTGTAGCGAGCGCTTAGCACGTTGTCGATTGGCCTTATGTCAGAAGTAGCGTACGGTTGAACTCAAATACTCTTATCTTTTTCAATTAAAAAGATATTGTAATTTTTAGAACTGGAGCCTTAACAGCTGGTATTTCCAGAGTTGACACACATCATGTGACGGTACTTACATACGCAAATTATCGTGTAGCAAAAGATAAATCGCGTATCATCGCAATTAAAGTTTGCTACTGTCTGGATAATTATGGACTAAATAGGTATATACTTATATACACAACAGAAGCCGCTTGATAATGCTATTTATGGATTCTGCCAAAACAAAAAAAAAAAAGCCCCAATGTATAGTCGATGCTGTGATGACTTAGTAAAGACATAAGGGCAGAGAATAAATTGAGTTTTCTTTATCATTCAGTGGTCCCGTTTTGACAACTGCTATGTTAACCATACACCGTTTAAGAACCCTTCTGAAATGTCATCTATGTAAAGAACGTACCCCCAAAAAATGTTATCTTGAAGATAAGGTTATTACCCATACATTTTCCAAAACGAAAATTTGTGGCATTTACTTTTTAGTTAGTAGTTAGTATAGTATTATTCTAGGATAACATCGCAAATTAATAACTATAGTATTTCAAATCAAAATGAACTACCATTCATATATTTCTTAGGGTAAAAACTATGAAAATGAAATATTAAATATAAAAATACCCATTCTTTGTAAGAAATACGCCCGCTTATGCTTAGAATATCCATTATATTTTACTCGACGATCTTCGCTTAAATAACTCATGTGCTCTATGTTGTGTTATGTTTTCGGCGATATAAAATCACAAAAACACCTGAATAATTTAGCGTTAGTTAGGCGGGGGAATGTAAACAAGTGACGCATGCATGTACGTGCAGTTTAACAAATAAATATATGCTATTTTGAAGGAAATACGTTAGTATTTATATTTAAGTAGATAAGTATTCTCGATAAGAACTTAGGCTTAAACCGTAGATCAATAATCTTCGGTAGAGAGGGGGAGGGAGAGTTGGCTGGTGATTAGCTCCGCCACTCAATATTGTCACGAGCCGCCACTGTTACAAACTTAGATGCAATTTTGATAACGGTAAAATAGCTTAGTTCTTCTACTCCCTTTGTATTACAACGCAACGCACAAATTTATCACGCAACGCAATATTTCATAAAATAAAATTTTACGTTGTTACGCAAAACTGATAAAGTTGAAGTGCCACTAGACAAACTTTTTTTGTCAAGGCTACGGCGCCATAGCAAACTGTGTTTCTTAAGTGAAACACGCTGTGACTCAAGACATGAATGGACATTTTTCTGAGTACTTTAACGTGGTAATCATGGTAGTTAACGTGTTACATAACAAGCACTACTTTGGTAATAGTTAAGTAATCCTCCAGAGAGGACGCCGCCAAAATTCAATTTATTGTTATTTGGTTTACTTTGTTATTTAAAAACAATAATTTTTTTATTACCCTTCAAATTCCACACAAGGTGTATACCTACATAAACTCAACATAGTAAATAACCGCCACTTTGGGTTCTAATGAATCCATTCTAATGTGGCGCAGTGTATGTAAAAGGAATGCGTTCTTTCCTATGTTGAAAATAAGGTAGTTAATCTTACGTTTGTATACTGGAAATTTGTAATTTTTGGTTTCCAATTTCAAATTATTACCACACTAGGAAAGGGTACTTAAAATTCGTAATATTTATGTATAAACTCAGATGCAATTTCGAAAACTATAAAATATAAATAGCTGCGGATTTTCAAAACGTCGATTTAAAGTTTGCTTACTTCATGGTGAAATTTATATATGGAGTATTAACAACTAATTGCACAGTTGTGTTGTATTTTTAGTTTTGCTACCAAATTTCCAAAACACGTCTAAAGGCCACTTTAGAGTTCGCAATTTTTCGTATTGCGCGCAATACAAATAGCGCATGCGCATTCAATGGATTTCGATCAGCTGTCTGCAATCTTATTGATGTTGCACAGATTAAAACGTGTTCTAATATTTCATTGCACGCAATACGAAAAATTGCGAACTGTAAAGCGGCCTTTAGACCACGTTCTATTCCGTGCAATACCAATAAGATTGCACACAGCTGATCGAAATCCATTGAATACGCATGCGCTATTTGTATTACACGCAATACGAAAAATTGCGACCTGTAAAGCGGCCTTAATAGTATCCAGTAGTTCATTGCTTAGAATTAAGATATGCCAAAATTGGTAAGTAGAGAATTCAGCAGAAATCAGGAGAAAGTTGCGTGCATAAATAACTCAATAATAAAACAAGCCAGAGATAAGACAAGTTGGGCCGCTTTGTGTCGGTGCGTTCAATGTTGTGCCGCCAAAAAAATAACCGCCCACGCTACTTCATTATTTTAGCGCCAGATGCCTCAACTTCTTTAATTTACACTAATCACAAAGAATGTGGGTTTTTTCTAACCCACATTCTTTATGCATAGCCGCCATTTTACTTGCACCTTTTCTGGTGCAAGTAAAATGGCGGCTATTTATCAACTGCTGCGTCAAAGGTTTGTGTACATTTTGTATGATATTTGAATAGTAATGAAGAAATTATTACTGTTATTAGTATTAAATTCTAAATTTAATAAAAAAACGCGTTGTCAATATCAATGGATCCGCATAATTGACTTTAGCGATACTTAAAGTACTTTTAATTTACGGAGAGACGGTGCAATCGCACTCATTGTTCTGGCCAAGAATGATTAAACATTATTTGTGGAGTAATTCCATAGCATTTTTACTTCAATTATTTATTGCTATTTAGTTTGTTTCTTCCTCTTTTGTTATTTAATAATACTAACAATTTCTGAAATACAATTCAAATTTCAGACAAAATGTACATCTTGGAACTTGCAAAGAAGTAGATGGCAGCAATTGATAAATAACTACCAGCTTGAGCTCAAGTTCAGTTACTTATCTAATAAAGGTTTTTTTTTATGATTTGAGTAAATGAGAAAATAAGGCAAGATGCTAAAATAATGTATTTTTGTGATGTCATTTTTTTAACACGACACCAAAGGTAGGGATAGGAAGTGTCACTTTTGTTGGAAAGCCTATTCAGATTGGTTCTATATTGCCTTGACTTATGCACTAACACTTATGCGTGCAAGATAGCCCTAAAGTGAGGACCTGAGATGTTTGGTAACGGGACAAGGCTGTGAGTAAGTTCATTCGCTTGTAAATCATGTTCCTTGATTTTTCTTTTCATGAAGCAATAATTACAAGTGAACCTAGATGGATATACAAAACAGAAGTATAAATAAAAACAAAGCATTCGAATTTTAAATTTTATTCAAGAGCAGTGCTTTCACAAAAAAGATATATCTACAAATTATTAAATAGTATGAATGTATGTATATATTCTTTTTATTTTATCGTATATATAAATAAATACATATTAAAATCACTGTACTTATTGCATATATTAAATATATGTGAAAGTAAAAGAAATAACTTTATGTAACAAACAACTTGATTTTAATAAAAACAAAATTAAAGAAAAAAAATAATGTAATATCAATTTACGTAAAATTTATTCAGTATTATTTATTACTTTATAGTTCATAGTTACCATTTCTTCTTTAATTTATGTAATTACTAATAGATATCAATAATAATATAAATTTATTATTTCATACAAACTATCGTTATAGTAGTATGTAAAGTATTTTCTTAAAAATATACACCTCTTATTATTTATATGTATATATATATATTATGTAATAATTATATAGTAAAAACAGTACCGTACGGTTATATTGTACCAACAAACAAAAAAAAATGAAATCTAATTTTCGACTAGCCCAAAGCAAGACACTAATTTTTATTTCTTTATTAAAGCGATTCTAAATGCTTTGTTTAAAATTACGATAATAATAACACTTTACGTGATTATACTTAAGTAAAACTAGTTAGTTTGCCTTTTTTTGCAATAGTTACATAATTCTTCACTGCAGTAATATTAATAACATAATTACAGCTTTTAGACTATTTTAATCTGTGTTCGAAGAACGGAAGTATAGTTATCTTCCAATAAATATCGTTTTTTTTATCAAATATGTAAGTGCTTACCAAAATATGTCAATCTCTTTATAAAAATCGCAACGAATTATTGAAGGTAACACTCAGAATAAGATTTCTCCAAACCATCACTCAAAAGCTTGTATTAGTTTCAAAATCTACACTCAAAAAATTTGGAATTTAACTGAGAAATCTTTTCTTGAAACAACTTTAGTTTTTTTTTTTGTTAATACATTTTTGTATTTTCATATGTTCACATAAATCATCAATCTAATTATCCATGAAAATTAATTAAAAAAAAAAATAATAAAGCTTTTTAACCCTTTAAACATCGGTAACAGTAACAAAAACAGTAAGTTTTTTTTTTAACTTCAGTAATTTTCATTTTATTCTTATGTAGCTATTAAAATCGATAGCAATGGTCTAAAGTTTGCGTCTCCCTTCTTAATAACCCTAGCACGAGTTAAAAACCGTCATATCACATCAATAAAAAGTATAATCACATAGTAGTATATTGAATGTTAATTTTTTTCTGTCGTAAAATTCAAGTTTAGTCAAATCTGTGGATTCATTAGATTTTTAAAACCACTTTAATAATATAAAAAGCATGTCGTAAATTATTAGGACTGAAAAGTGTCAAATCTTACGACAGAACCATCTTTGCGTGTACCATAATTATTCTGGGGGTTCCTCAAACAGCGATTATATGATGCCTTGTTTAAAATTTTACATATGAAACGGAACGTACAAATAGCTGGCTCGCATGTGTGTTATCTCCGCATCGCAGATATAGAAGCAATAGTAGTAATGTAAAAGTAGTAATATGTTTCAAAGTGTTGGCTTTAAAATAGCCTAGCACGCTTCTTAAGTTCGTTTCTGCGCCATTGTGGTAACCTGTAGAAGTCTGTGCGACCGCACATGAATATCGCCTCAAAGTCTGCATCTGATAGATGTCGCTGAAAGCAAAAATAAAAAAAAGTGATTATTGTATTGTAATTGTGCTTAGATCTGCAGCGACATAAATATCTTATAAAAACGCACCTCTAAATTTACTCTATCAACATCGGCTGGTAGGCGATAATTTGTTGTCTGCAGCAGATGATAGGGGTATATTTTTGCCGGTTCGTTGATTAGCATCGTGTGAGCCATGTTGGGTAGGGAGCGTCTTACTTGTGACGTGTACCCGCCTGGGGATCGTCCTAGGCCCGAGTACGTTGTTGACACGATCATTTCGGAATTCTAAACATAAACAAATCAAAAAATCATTTTTAAGTGATACTTTTTTTTTAAGTGTAAAGCGACACAGATACTCGAGAAGAAAAAACATAAATAAGACAATAACACTGTGGAGACAGAGGCATCTATCGTGTAGGTAACATACATATGACATCGAAGAAAAAAGGTATTCTTAAAGGTAATAATTGTCTTTCAATGTCGAAATGTAACATTTTGTTCAAAATATTAAAAGCACAATATGTAGTAAGCGAAAGCGATTAATTAATCGTTTTAGAGAATTAATGGATAAAAAATGAAGTTAGAAAGCGGCACTTTTACATACCATAGCTCTTCGATCAACGTCCGTCATGGATCCGATGGAAACTAGAGAAAAAGTACAGTTTTACATAGTCAGTATTCCAATACAGTCATAAAAAACATTTTTAATCAAGTATCTAAGGTAAATATTAAAAAAAAAAAAAACAATAATCATCAAGTAAATCACCGTCATACAGAAGCACGCTACAAAGGACGCAAAGTTAGCATGCAAATATAATCACAACCGCAGCCAAAAGCAGTAGAGAAGTAAATATGATAAAAAGAAAACACTCAGAAATAAAATATATTCTCTGTTTCATCGACATTCCCATATTAGTATTCAAATAACATATTCGTATTCTATAATAGTAGGTAATACCACCAATATAATGGAGATAACAATATAATAGTCATGATAACGAAGGAAGTAAAACTCATAATAAAAATGGCGACAGAACATATCCCTTTATTCAATTGCTTTGTTGATAACAATCAATAAAGCAAGGAAAAGTGGGACATTAAAATCAGCATTTTTTTTTCCTTTGGACACATATTTGACCTGTACGTCAACACATTTTCTCAATAAAATCGAAATTCTGTGACAATTTCACTAAACAAAGACCTGCCCCCTATTCTTTGTTGCGGCATGTTCGTGGGAGCAACATAAACTATACTGATCAACGCAACAAAAATATTTTCTGTCTAAAAAAAAAATTTTAAATTAAGAATCTTAGTGGATATAGCGTGTACATATTAGAGGTGTCTTATCACTACAGTCAAAAAAAAAACCAGTCCAGTTTGAATGAGAGAGAAAACACCCCCGGCCTTTACCACACTGTCTCTTTCTTTTCATTCACACTGAACGGGTTGTTCTTTCTTCGGAGTCTACAATATTATTTTTTATTAGAAAAGGGATTATCAGATTATACAATAATCTAGAGAGGATTATATTGACACATACATAATGGTCGTAATAGAATTTGCAAATTCTAATTGTACTTACATTATTAAAATAATAACGTAATAAATACTAGTACTAATAAATACTTATTTGAACCTCAATTATTACATTTCTACTTCTACAAAATCTACATATTTGCATTATCATGTGTGTCGTCAAATACCAAAGAAACCGACATTAAAGTACTCAAAATAAATGCAATAATTGAGAGAGTAACACAACTCCAATATATTAAGGTACCGTAAACAGATAATAAAATAGAACTTGTATCAAAGAGTAGATTGAAAGTAATTAAGCGTTAACTTTTATAAATAATACATTTATTTCAATACTACGTATATGTTTCAGCAAGATTTACAGTATGAAAACATATTTACTAGGGAGTAGTAAGTATAAATAGTAATAGTTATGAAATTTTATACAAATCTGGTATTCACGGACAAAATCGCCTATTTCGATGACATTTTTAAGGTAGGTACATTTATTTAAAGTCGAAGTATAGTCTAAAACTAACTATGCGAAGTTTACAATATCAACACTGTTTCTACTCACAGTCTAAAAAGTAATAGCTAAAATTGAATGTATGCCATCCTTTAGAAAAACTAATATAGAATAAGCCTCTAAAAATTGAAAAATCTGAAAGAGATATTCAATAAATTCAATTTAAAGATATTGTTTAGATAGATGTACGATTTGTTTGTTTCCAACATACGTCATTTAATATAGCAAAATCAGAACAATTTTCCATTACTTTACATCTTCAATTATAGTTCAAACATAATCAGACATTTACTGGTGGCCATTATTGAATGACGAAAAACGAATCATTCATTTTCATATAGATTGTTAAATGTTTCATAATCGCTTATTAAATCATTTATAATATAAAAAAATGGTCACATGGATAAATAAATGAATATATTATGAAATCATTCGATTAACCTTTACTAATAGACCGCAGCAAGGTTACATATTGTTTAGAGCGAGATAAGAAATAAAAAATATTTGTTAGCTAAGTTCAATTGTCGTTAACGTGTTTAGCAAACTTTTACACCTAATAGCCAACTTCTGTCTAATAGTTTGCAACCTAGCTGAGAATACAGTGGTGTAGTAATGGTTATTTACATTGACGATATTTAGCCTTTTTTTAGACGTATAAAATATGCAGTACTTCCTAATGATAAGTTGCGGCAATTATTATTCTACTTAACACCGCACAGTGAACTGCAGCGCGTGAACATCAGGCTTTGGCGATTCTTGCGCATAGATTTTCTCCGCAACTAGCGGACCGTAATGATAAAACATAATTTCACGACAGAGCTGAGAACCAATTGGCAACCAAAATGGATCTTTTTCCTAAAATTTCCTGAATATTTATGGCTGTCTGTGGCTATAATGTTAGTATTTTCTTACAGATTTTCTTATATATTTAAAATTGTTGTATTTTCCTTATGGTTGGAGTCGTAAAAAGTAGATCGTACTTGGACTTTGATTTACCTTAATGTAAGAATAATGGTTTTGACCGTGAATAACAGTGTACCAACCAATTTAAAAAATAAATCTATTCTAGAATTAGTAGGAGGTACCATCTTTAACAAATTAAATACGAATTGAAGCTCTACAAATCTTCGCTTAATTATGCAACCGAAACTACTACAAGCATTGCGTACCGAGCAATGGATAATTCAGATTGCTTGCAAATAATTTTTAATTACTATTTCAGCGTGTTGCAGTTTTGATTACATTAGTAATCGAAGATTTGTGGAGCTTAGATTCGTATTTAATTTTTTGAAGATGGTACATGTAGTGTTACTAAATTATGTTCTAGTTTACAGATTTTTACAAGTGCAACTAACAGTGAATATACTTTATTAAGCAATAAAAAAGGAGTTTTAAATTTAATGACTCCACCAGCGACAACATAAATAAAACCGGTTTTTATAGCAGAACAAAAAAGCAAAGCCATTACATTTTCAAGATAACGTAAATAATGCCAACTATGTGATACTTACTGTCCGATTTTCCGCTACTGAAATCAGTACTGTGTGTTTTAACACCCATTCCGCTAAAGGAATAATCACCCTGTGGATCATCATTATTCGTATTACAAAAAAGCATAAAAACAAAACAGTTTGACTTAATTTTTATGCAAGCAAAAAATATAATAATATATAAAAGTCACAAACAAATCAGAGTGAGTATTACGGGTGCGATTCAAAATTAAAAACAACTCATGCTCTAAACCATCTACATGTGACCGGAAATAAATATGTATGAACAATGACCGTCTACTAACAACAACCTGCATGATGAAAGTCGTAACGAAAATTAAAACGTGAAGTGGTGTAAAGAAAATATTCTTTAATTTAATTTTCTAAGGTGTGAGGTAGTGAGTTCTCGTATTACTTCTACGGTATGAACTTACAAATTGGTCGAAAAGTTCACAATTTGTAATTATGATCTTCCGTTAATTTCATTTTCGTAGGTAATATATCTATAGAGAGTGCGTGAATTAGCGAACTATATACATTCAACTTTTTTTAATTTATATTACACACAATCTTGTTGAAAAAATAACTCTGGCATCAGATTGTCATTTACTTTCAATGTTCATCAGAAATAAATGATGTAAAGGGCAGTGTAATACCAAAAACCATAAATACTTTTTGTTATCTCACTTTAAAAAGAACATGTTCCTTACGTCCAATATGAAAGGGTGTCTCTTCCAAAAAGTTACGGTTAGATGTGCCATGAATACAAAAAAAAAACATAAAGTCATTGACAATATATTTTTACTAGGTATCTATTAAACTTTTATTATTAATATATGCATGAATAAATGAATGAAAATTTAAGAGGGAAATTTCATTAACATCCTGAAGATAATTGCTAAACTATAGATCTATAACTGCAGTATCTATCTCTCGACGGTAAGCCACTAAATATGAATAATTAACTAATGCTAATAAATGTAGTCAGGTCAAATTAAAACTGTAGGATAGACAATTTCGCAATTTTCTTCAGGATATTAATGAATGATTTCCATCTTAAATTCTCATTTATTTATTCATTCAGATATTAAGTATATACACAGATTTTTCCTATAATGCGTTAGGTCAACTAGTAGCACTGATGATTCTTGGTAAGGTGAAACGCAGTGCATGCTAATATAAATCGAGTGTTTCACACACTTTTAATTGGAACTTCTATTATTAAACTTTGGCAGATACAATACAAACACGTCAGGTTTTCTGGAATAGTTTCACTGAATATAAATGTTGTAAACGTTAATCTTTTCGAGACTTTACAGAAACAATGATTTACGAATGTATTTAACTACAAGCCACTATCAATTGTTGTCTTCAAATTGGAGTATGTATGGGGAAATGAATGCAATGAATCGCATGTTTCGGCAGTTAGCAGCCACCTTCAGGTTAAAGCATCAATATGTGGAAACATAATTAAATAAGTCAATTATAAACTAAACCTCAAATTAAGAATGTGTATATTAATTAATCTTTTTTATTTTGAAAAATTGTAATTTATATGGATCTAAGCATAGGAATGCAATTGCAATTATTGCATTTCAATCCTTAACATTACATTTATAAGTTCTATATAAATAACGATATTTCATCAATTAAAAAAAATATTAATTTGTATTTAAAATTATAAACTTGAATTAGAAAGCTAGCATTTTATTGCATACATTTCACCGACGACCTGCTTGATGAGCATGACAGTTTACTTTATACAGCGTGCCGCATCATGAGTTGCACGTGTCCATCGCTGGCGCCACTTACCGGACCTTTTTGGGAAAAATATAACTTCGGTTGGCAAGACTGTGACAAGCAAAATGTCAATTTAAATTTCATAAACGTCATATTGACAGGTACTGATCTTAATATTGCTCAAAATTATTCTAATCAGTCTGCTTGCTGCGTCAAAATCCGAATTTTAAAGTTGTGTTTTACTTTTTACTGGCTATTGAAGTTACATAAGGTTTGTTCGAACATGCAGTTCGCGAACGGTTCACGATCATGTGAACCAATCAGACAACGCATTTCAGTTCGCGAGAACTCCAATCTGTTCTCTGATTGGTTCACGTGATCACGAACCCTTCGCGAAATACATATTCGAACAGCCCTATAGTTATTTAGTTACATAATTTTAATTTTAAAATCGTGTTTCACTACTTAGTGGCTGTTGAAGTTACATAGTTATTTAGTTACATAATTTTGTGTATTTTTAAGAAAAACTAGGCTGTCATCAGCTGTGATCGCCACAACCATTATTTTGACATGCCAACACGTGAAGAAAGTAGTTGTCATATTCACAAATGCCGTGAAGATGTCGCTGCTTATCGGAATCTGGTGTAACATTCAATACAATGTAAATTTGAATGATCCAAAAGGCCTTATAAAGCATTGTCAAAGCCATCAAGCAGGTCGTGATTTCCATATCACCGACTAATTCCACATTCATTAACATTTTACATTCATTATTGTTTAGCCCTGGAGAAGTCCAGTTCAACACATTATAATGTTACATTTTAACTACAATGTATTCAATTCATAACTATAATCTTGACATTCCTTTAATTCGACAGATTGATAATGACTGTGGAAATCAGTCGAAACGTCGCCGCTACAGAATTATAACTGCTAAAATAGCGTTCACATCAGTGACATGTTGCCCTCGTTGATATTATAATTAATTTCATCTAAATTTAGTTAAGAGTTACAACGTAATTCTAACTTCTTTAAGTGCATTGAACTACTCTAATATGTCAATAATTTAAATGAAATTAAACGAAATTTTAAAACGGGAAAACTAAAAATTAACACCACAGCGTCATGCAAATCAAATATTATGTACACATATACATATGTACGCCGATTACTTCCACAAATTGGAAAGAAAAATCGCAAAACTTACAGGAATGTGAGTATAACTACCAGCGGATGAACTGAAGGTATGTGACCTAGGCGCTAAGCCGTAACCAGGCTTAGGTACCTGACGTAGAGAACTCACGACTGAACCGAAAAACAAAACAAAAGAAACCATCGCATGAGTTTATATTGACTTTTCAAACAAATCTTCAAACTGCCTACTCGTTAGTTATCATGAACTGCTACGTGAGTGTTAGTACTTATACGGTTTATCTGTTATGCGCTTTATTTGCCTTTTGGAGAGGATTTTCAATGACACCATCGACATGGAATAAAAATCGCCTCTGATTAAAAATGGGAAGGTTAGAAAGTACATTGATATAATTCTCTCCTCTAGGCTTCTATTACTTACATATCCGTTACGTGTTACGGGTAAAGTGGAAGATTTTAGCCCATATCCTGGTTTAGGAACGATTCTCAGTGCCGACACTACTATACGAATACATATAAACAAACAAACAAACAAAAAATAATTTCTGCAAATAAACAAAATGGGGTATGCTTTTTCTTTGTGTCTCCTTACGGATTTGTGAAAGTGTAATAATCACAGTCAAACAAATATACTAAATTTCAAAAAATATAAAGAAACAAATGCACACAGCAACTATGCAAAACAATCGCAATAATACTAAATTATCAACTAAAAACAGATTCACAAAACTAAACGAAAATTATATACACATTACACATTTTTCTCTCAAATAATCCTTATTGTAATATGAACTTTTGAAATTTGAAAAGTAATTTGACCAGTATTTATATGTACATATATAATATGTATTCATCACAACATTTTGTATATACATTTTCTGAATAACATCAATATCAATTTACTGTTAGTTTATTATCAATTAACACAAAGTGTAAATTTTATGTATACTTAGGTATAGATCATATTTCATTTTATCTTGTCCATTCCATTTAGTCATATCATTATCATTTTTGCGACATGAGTAAGCCTAACATTTTCATTTATTAGTTATTCTATGTGTTTAAAGAGTGGGACATTGGCTATCTAGGATGCTACTATACCTACTTTACGCATAACAAGTTGCCAAATCGTTGCATGACAGATGCGCTGTATTAGGCAACCGCATGTGTATGAAAAAATACATTGGCTTCTACGCCTGTGGTTAGTTTATTCCATCCTGAATCAGTCTAGTCTGACACTGTGTATTTTATGCTTTCTGGTACAAATGTACGAGATAATAATACTTATATTGCACATGATTTAGTAAATTAATTCTTCTAAATCTGTATTATTATTAATAATACAGTCCAGTTGTATTATTCATGGCAGAGACATCAACATAAGGTGAATCCTACAGACTATAGACACTGGTCCATTAGATTATAAAAGCTATGAATGTTCGTACTATTTGTAAAATTGCTCATACAGTAAATGTTATTTTTTATTCACTTTCTCCGCAAAAATAACTAGGACAAAGAAATAGACAATTATAAGCTTATAAACAAAACATTTACCTGAATTAGATTACTTCATTTTACAAGTATTATTAATTTTGTACAACTTTGGAGTAATGTCCAAAATAGTGAACTTTCGCATGTTTATTACGCAAGTTAATTTATGATAAGATCAACCGATTCTTCTCAAGATAGCTGAAGAATACTTATTACGTAATTAAAAGATAATAACAAATTCAAACTTTATCATATTAGAAATTTGGTGTGTATGTTCAATTATTCAATGCCATTCTATTTTTACTTTAGTACATGTACAGTAAAATTTAACATATAAATAAGGTTGATTTGAGAATATAAAGTTATTATGGTTATTTCATATTTAACGACCAGACATTTCATACTAACTTCAAACTGATAGTGTACGGATCAAACTATAAATTGAATTGATTAACCTAATAATCAGTTTAATTTATAGTCATTGCTTGGTCATTTTTATAAAATTAACTTCGGTCGTACTATCAAAATATAAAACTATTTTATTTAATTGTATTAGTTTTTCCTATTTTTCAAGTTTATCGCGAAAATAAGGCTTAAAATTAATTATTTATGATATCTATTATTGCTAAACAGTTATAGCTAGTAAATCAGAGCAGTTTATTTGCATATAATGACTTAAAATTTAAATATAAGTCAAATGACTTGTACAACCAAACAAATATTTGGTTGTTTATTTATGCTAGATATCTTATTGCGTACAATTATTATTTCTTTAGAAAAAAAAATGTATGATATACTCGATATCAATCTCTTCTACTCATTTACAATCACTTTTTTTCTTTTTGTATTTTCATTTTCCTTTGTTGTGAACGATAAACTTAAAGAGCCTCAAAGCACATATCTGCTTCGCAACAGACTTTATGTGAAACCACAAAATGTTCAGCTGCATTAGATTGTCCTGTATTAAATTTGGAGTTAGCTTAAATAGATATAGATAGACTATAGATACTTCAAGCTAGCAATCGATCTTCATCATACCTGACATCAACTTCATATCAATAATTTTTATGCTAAAATATTTGCAAATGTATGCTAGTAAAATTTGAAGCTAAAAATACCAGTTATGTACGAGATTGCTTTTTTTGTTATTTTTGTAATATATAGTCAAACCAAGCTACTGTCACTTCAAGCAGCACCATCGTTTTAGGGAGTACAATCGGAAGAAAAATGTTAATGCGCTAGATTTAAATACATCATCAACTATAAAGGGTATTCCGAATTCGAAAAAGCAACCACGGCTGTCAAGTGTGCAAAGTGATGGTTGGGGGCAGTGCACGACAAGGTTTTAGGTAAATTAGTTCGCATATCTTCTGCCCGCCAAATTTATTTGGGCGGACTATAGAATTGCAGCAGAATTTGTGTAAATATTTGAATGCGACAACACAAAAACATACAATGTCATCGACTAACGATAACGAAAGTTGTTTGCTAGTTTGAAAGACCTATAAGTGAAGAATTACGTCATACAAAATAGTCATACGATAAATGTACAGTACAAAGATATTTTAAAGCAATAATAAAAACGTGAGAAATAGCATTGACCAGCAATAGATAGATATAAAAAAAGGATTAAAAGATATTTTCTTTTATATTTGAAGGTTTTACATTATATAAAATAGAGTATGCCTGCGAGAGAGCAGATTATAGTATTTTTTTAATAACATTTAAAATGTTCGTTAATGTAATTCGTTACTTTTTCGGAGTCAGATAAAACTATATATGATCAAGCAACAGGACAATTCTAAGCAATTTTTAGAAAATTGGAAATAAATTCATTGGTATAAGTTATATTTCTTAAGAAATCTTAAAATAATAAAAATATCAACATACTACTAAATATCACTTGATTTACTAGACCACTATAACTCATACCTCTCAAAAATTCTTATAATTACTATCCTTTACAATCCCCAGCTAGGAAAAATACCTACGTATACATAAAACCTACAATTCCATCATGCACAGTTTAAATGTTCTCATGCTCCTCTCACCTTTATCACTATTAATGCCAATCGAGCTAAAAGGATATTTATTGGTACCCTCCGATCTTTGTATAGTCTAATACCATTGTACGGTTAATTTTGTTACATTAATGAGGTGGTATGATTCATTTGTCAGTATATCCGATAAATGTTAGTCGCCAACATTGACGAGACGCATTGAAACTTACCGTTGTAACTGGGCGTTTGACCTATCGACCGGCCCATCGAAGACCGACAACTGTACGATCGATCGAAGTCGTCCTCGTCAAACGGTTTAGGGTGATCTAGATTCCTAGAGGGGCTGGCACCAACCGGTGAATCGTATCTAAGTCTATAGTTTGGTTCTTTGCTAGCACTAGGTGTTCTGAAACGAATTTTGATGAAAAAGAATACTGTTACGCATAACCAAATACAGTATAAATATATATACGTGTATAGTTCCACCGGCGTACTATAGATGTCACCGCTAGGCTCGTTTTAGAAAAGTAAACGGTTAAACATAAGTGAAATTTTCCGTTGTAAGAACACGCAAGAGAATAAGATAACCGAAGAGCCAATGAGAGGCGGATGAAAGTCGTTTAGCTACGCGCTCAGATAGAGCATTAATCCATGATTTGACATTTCGTAAAATTGTTATGAAATCAATGTTAAAGGAACTGAAATAAATTATTAAATCAAGTAAACTACACAAAAACCAAAACTAAATGTAGGACCAATGGATTAATATTCGTTTTGTAATGAAATCAAAATATTTTTGCGTTAAAGAGAATGTACACACGGAATATTTGTTTTTATTTATTTTGTGGAATGCCTACTTTTTCTTGTAGACTATTTTTACAGCTGTTAAGTCATTTGTGGTGGTAAAATATTTTTAGTGGATATTTAAAATGATCTTTATGTTCTTTGATATACTTATAAATTTTGGTGTTTCTTTGCAATTCTTGTCAATATATTTGCAGTTAACAGCGAAAGAATATAGAATATAATAAGAGTGTGTCTATGAAATATATATAAAATAAAATAATGTAAATTTTAATACTTCAATCTAGCCGGCAGTACGGCTGGGAAGAAAGGGTGCATTATTGACAGGTTTTTGGTTGCGTGACCATACGGACAACGCTTCTCAGTGGCTCGGTGTGTTCCGACACTCTAAACACAGGGCCTAACGTGCTGCTGAGTTATTATTATTATTATTATTAATACTTCAATCCACTCTCAGTAATAGTTATAATCTGTGAAAAACATAAGCTTGTTTCCAAAATACTTGTTACTGTTTTCGTAGGATAGTTGGCGAATCCAACAACAAAATTTCTTTATCATTTGGATTAAAATACAACCTGAAACGTAGGTTACAGTGCAAGTTTCAATTGCAAGGGTCTTTGCACAAAAAGACAACATTTGTAGCATTGTTATCATTGTTGCACTTTTAAGCATTTTCCTCAATTTCGTTTCACATCTAAGTGTACGACATTAGCCTCCGGAAGTACACCAGCATCAGATCATAAATTTTTTCGCTATTTGTGAAGTTTTTCTGCTATGTTGTTTGTGGAATCAATATGAAAATTAATAAATATAATTGTTGGAAATACTACACTTTATCACGATTAGAGCTGTCAAACTACCTATACATTTGTAATCAACAAAAAAACTAGAAAATTAGCAGAATTCAAACTTCCCGCATTTGATTCCAGGAAAGATTTTCTTTTCGGTTTCACTCGCTGGTTTTAGAAAATCTTATATTGTTCATGGAAATGAGATATAATGTAAGACAATTTTATAGTTATACAAGCAAGTGCAAGTACAGAATATTTATTTATTTTACTTATTTCTTTGCCAGGGGGTAGAACTCGAATTTGCAGCGATTATTTTTAGTTACTAAAAGTGTCTATAAAATCGCGTTAAATATATTACAAAATCGTTGGTAATTTTAGACTTGCATGTTTGAGGTACTAAAAAATATGGTGGAAAATTTGAATTTCTCCAAAATAGGATAGATTTACCCACAGTTCTAATAGTCAGTCCATATTTTCGTAGGTCCCTTGTTCGCCGCTTTTTAACTGTCACCGCGCAGAAGCTACACTGACGCCGCTCTAGATTTCGCCAACGGAACTACACACCTTTGACCGTATGTACAACAGTATAATATTAGTGACATAACTAAACCGTACCTGGACGCGTTCCTTGGATCTAGATTAGCTGCCTTCCATTGTTTGATCTTTTCCCGTTCCTTCACCTCCTTTAAGAAAACTTTACCCATACCAGAAGTGATTTTGGTGAGCTCCGCCTCTTCCTTTTTAAGCTGTTCATCTTTGATTTCTTTCGAATCCTTTTCTCCGTCTACGGTATCTTCTTCATCCGAATGTGGTACGCCCTTATATGAGTCTGACCACCGCTTCCTGCGTTCTGATTAATATTTATAAAATTTAATATCGAAATGCGCAAAAATACCTAATATACTACCTGGATCTGTATAGGGATATGGCGGAGCTGGAAAGTCATCTCTCTCTATCTTTGGTTTCTCTCCTGGTTTCGGAGGTTTAGCGCCAGGAAAATGCGCCAACTCGATGGGTTCTTCGTTATTCATGTGGGGAGATTTAGGCCTGGGCGTTTCGCTCCTTATAGAATCTACTAGCACCTTCATACCGGACTTGGAACCAGGTCTCTTACTACTAGCACCGTAACTGCTGCGTATCGAATTTTGCGCTGCGTAACGGATACGAAATAAATGTAAATAACATCGCGCAGAGCTCATTAAGTAAATCTGCAACTTACAGGTAGGTCTGTGAAAATGCGGCGATGTAGGGGCCTTATCGTATGGCTCTATGGGTCTGCGAAGATATCCCTGAGTGGGCTCTTCTGTTAGGTAACTGTAGGTGTATATTCTCGATATATCGTCGCCCAAATTGGCAGATTTACTATATTCCCTAAGCATCAAACCCGGCGATGATGCATTAGTGTGGTAACTATATTGCTAAAATTAAAATAGAAAATTTCTGTTATATTCTGTTAACTCGTAAGTAAACTTCAGTGATTATTTTAATTATACCTTAGTCAGCAATATTATTCAGACAACGCAACGGAATTAATTTGTTAGTGAAGGTTTTTTTTTTATAAACGAGTAACCTACATCAAATATGAGGCAATACACCCAGTAGTTGGAGTTTTATAATGTTTCTACATTATTATAAATGGTTTATCGGAATAAATTATATGCATCTAGAGCAATCGTCAAAATTTAATTAAAGTATAGGAAGGCAGAAGGTAGGGAACATTGTGCCGCTTTAAAACAGAAACAAACGTATAGTCGTGTCACCCACCACATGCCTGACGCCCAATATCGTTTCAACATCCCTATACTAAAGTTAAATTTTGTCAACTATAGTATAACAGTCCAATTTTTTTACAATGTATATAAAGACACACCATATATCAGGTTTCTGTGATAAGAGAGTGACGTACAATAACATGATTGGCTTAAACTTTACCTGCACTCGGCTGACCTATTACCTGCTCATATCACTGCCGTAAACCAATTAATTATGTTGCCATACGCGCCCCTATTATCATACTTAGCAGTAGTGTACAACATAAATGTGTAACAAAAAATATAAGGATTAGTAAACACTTGCAATCATAATTTATTTCAAGTTTAAATATCACTATTAGGCACATTATTTAACTTTTACCTTATCTGAAAGCAAAAGCAAACTGTAAATCTTATATGTAATAACCTTTTTTTTTATTATTATTATAATATTATAGTATAATAAACCTTTGGCCATAGAAAAGTGAGATATATATTTTATTCACTTTTTTATTGCTGATATTACAGTACTGTCTACAGTACTCCAAAAGGAAAATTGCACACAAGACCAACTGATTATATACACAGTAAAATGTAAATGATATTTAAAAAACCGTAAATAAGGCATCTAGGAGGGCTTTTGCCGAAAATGGTGAAGCATGCACACTTTTGTAAGGGTTAGATTTTGTTGTGTGAACGTTGGCGTAAATAAAATTATAGTTATTGTGATTTTATAATATTTTGTGTGTGATTTCTTGTTGTGCAAAGGACCTATTCTGGCGGGCCAATATATATTCCCTTTTGTAATGGCTCTAGAGCTCTAGGTTTTTTCTCGTTTTATATATTGTACATGACCCACAAACAAAACCAATAAGGCTAGTCAAACGTGAATTCTATATACTTCTCAAGATAAAAAAAATGTGCTATATTTGTTTTTTATAACAATTAATTATGTCCGCTCTTTTAAAAACATGGATTAAGATAACATTTCCCCTACTAACAAAATCACGACATAATTAGAGTAGGAAATAATGTCAATTTTCTAGAGGACGTAGAATAGTAGGGAAGGTTGCGATATTAGAGCGCTCGGCGCAATAGCACGATGTGTAGTTTCTGGAAAAATCTAATAGATGGCAGCTCCAGCTCTAAATAAATTGTAGATATTAGGTTTGTTCCAAGAAAGCCTGAAACCCATCACTGATCGTGCGGGATATGCGCAGTGAAAAATATGCGTTCCAAGAAAGTCAAACTTAAAATCCTCAACTAGTAATCATGTGTTCCAACATGGCTTGTAATGGTTTGCTGACAGTCAGAACGATTTGTGTATTTTTCTCAAACCAATATATACTGTTACCAACGCATGCGCATGTTAACTTTACAGCCATATACCCTATGCCGAACTTTCACTCAGCGTCATCTATCGGTTATTGTATATATTAATGTGCCTTCCAACTAGTTCTAACACAGTACAAGTTTAGGATTTGTTTCAAACGAAGCATGCGCATTAAAGAAGTACATACCCTTGTCGGCAACTAATCACCAACTTTTTCTTGGAACAAACCTATTAAAGTCCTCGCATTAATTTTACCGCGTTACCCAGGCAAAAAAGTGCGCATGTGCATGTGAAAAAAATCGTAAAACTTTATTTATGCCAAAAGTTACGCTGTAGAACCAGGTAAAAAAGGTAAAATAAGTGTTCTTTCTTACTTCGTTAATTTTTATTTTATAAATTGCTTATATTTATCATTAGATATGTTCGTTTTGGCACTAGCGTGACGCAGCTGTAAACATTTCTGTTCGATTTGACTTGCCGTTACTTCCGTGACACGGCGTCACAGTTTGATTTGACTTCTAAAATTTACAGATTACCGCAAGTTGTAGCGCAGCGTCGAAAATCTTGCATCTGGGTAGGGAGTGGATTTTCGCCGTAAAAGAGAGATAGCGATATGAGGATGTTGGTATGATCACTGTTGGTGGTGCTAGTTGTGTATAGTATAATTGTTTTCATTGGTGTGTTTGATTAATTATCGTTTGTTCGATCGAAAGTTGTGTATAAAAATGAATATGGAGATAATTAAAAAGGTAAATAAAAAGGAATTGATTGTTTATCAAAAATTGATTTTTGATGAATATTTTTTCTATTTAGATATAGAAACATGCCGCCTGGTGGAGTGGTCAAGTAACATAGCGAAATTGTTGAAGAAATTCCTTTTCTGTTCAAAATCTTCAATTGAATGCCGGGTTTCTTTATACAATAAATCATCGTCACTATCATCTGTATCACAATAAAAACAAATCGCTGCCTGTATTAAAAAACAATCATCGATAATGCTCAGAAAACTTCCCATCATCTTATGGCAACATAACCTTTCAATTCTCCTCTAATAAACATGTACAAAACAAACGAAGAATTTCAGGATTAACATTTGTAAACATAATTATTACTATGTATAGCAAAAGAAATTCGACTAAAGACTTACTCTTAAATATAATGTATAAGGTATATAAGAACAATAAATATGTAAATTTAAATAACTATATCCACTATATAATAATTGAAATTTGTACCTTAAAAACTTTCTCCAATAATCATAGAAATAACAACAAAATAAAATGTAGGTAGCTACTTCAAAAATTAGAGTAGATAACCTAAAATTAATGAATTATTTTCGCATTATGGCAAAACGAACAGAAATCAGAAAATTTAAAGCTGGCGTCAATCCAGCGCTTTACTGCAACAGCGTGTGTTGAAAAACTTTACGCGGCGCCACACGGCTAGATTTTCGCGTTACGGCGAGGAATGCCAAAACGAACAAACCTATTATTACAACTCAAATAGTTGCAAATCAGTTTGTCAATTTTGTGCTTATTTAATGTGTTTTCCAATGAGATAATTGGGGAAATGGCATCTATTTTAGTTTAGGGCAACAGCATCATTATTTTTATTATTATCTCAAGCTTACTGAAGATATATTTTTTCGATTTACACATAATATGGTAGATGATTTCAAGTAAAATGAAAAAGAATATAAGATTACAGTGGTAAAACAGTGATCTCGAACAAGTTTGTAACAGATCAGATGCAGAAATAAACTTTTTTGTTAGTATTTTGGAATTATCTTTTTTATGTAAAATACAGAGATAAACAATTTTACCATTACGCCGAGTTTAAAACAACGTAAAATGTAGATTTTATAGAGTTTTAAATTCTGCCCACGCTAATAACCCTAATTGGTAGTTGTTGCGAATGATTATGATTTTCGTATTTATAATTCATCTAAATTTAAATTATCGGCATTAAAAGAAAAATATGGAAGAATGATTTTGGACTGAAAAATTCATCTTTCAGTCCAACGTGCTTTCTCAATTGGAACCTTTTTCTTTTTTTTTTCCTTTTCTTTATAATTAAGAAGTGCTTATTAAAAGCTGGGACGCTCTGTTTTCATGGTACTGAAACGAAATCTTCAACTGTATTACTTTCTTTTTTAACTTACTATGGTCTTTATGGATGAAAGTTAATGACACTAACGTTGATACTAAGGGATTAGCACTAACAATAAATTGTTTTAACCGTCTATCAAAAAAGTACTTACATGTACTTACTTAATAGAAAATAAAAATAAATAATAAAAAAAAAACAAATAAAAAGTAGTAATAATAAAAACAAACCTTTCTAGACATGCTGGTAGGGCTATACAGAGAACCGGTCAAGCTAGGTGTTCGCGAACGCATGTAAAACTGCAAAATTTACATGCAAACCAAAAAAAAATTAGAAACAAATCATAACATATTGTAAACACTAACAAAAAATAAATAAATAAAAGGAGAAACTTGGGAAACAAACCGCTATTAACAAATACATTTATTAAGAAGCTCGAAATTTCTAAGCACTTTTACTTAGAAATATCAAAAATGAAAAAAATCAACATTGAGAACAAAAACCATTTTCATGTTTATGGAGAAAGCGTAAGCCGTTGGAATGCGGAAATACCTGCATTTCACTGACGCCGGAACAAGACATCCTGTCGAACTCCCTAGCGGATGTGTCCGTGTCTGTGCAATGACCGTTTTCGGTGGGGCCGTTGAGTATTTGACCGTTCTCCGTAGGTCCCGGACCGCACCTTGGATGCCATATGGCACCACCCTGTAAGTACATTTCTTCGCCGTCGCCGAAGGGGTCTCCGCATTTCGTACATCTGGCACACGTCGGGTGGAAATGGTGATTGTCTCCGGCCTGATGATGAAAGGAAACAACAAACGTTAGTAGAGCCCTCCTTAAAGTTTGCAGCGGGACAAACCAACCTGTAGAACTTTGCCGCTAATGAAACGACTGCAGTACGCGCATTTCACACCAAATTGTTTCTGGTAATCTCTCTCGCAGTAAGGAACACCATCGCGACCCATATATTCGCCATGCAAGACAGTCCCGCACGTGCCGCACTTAAAGCACCAAATATGCCATTGGCGGTCTAAAGCTACCAGGGCTTGTCCCTCTTTCAATTCTTCATGACAGCCAGCGCATTCTGAAATAAGAAAATGAAGAACAAACCGATTAATTTGAAGGAAACAATATTCATCTGATTTACATCTATTAAACTCAATTCAAAGAAGCTTCCAGTAAACTAAAATATTATAATTATTAAAATGAAAATCTATTTAAACAATTTGAAAAAACATTTTCATTATAAACGAAATTAGAATCCACGTGCACTGGGATTCTAATTTCGTTTATAATGAAAATGTTTTTTCAAACAATCAATAAATATATTTGCACTATATCAAACAATCAAAAAAACATGATTTTGTATCTGCACACGTATTTTATCGTATGTTCATTGAATTGTGAAAATGTTAAACATTTCAAGAAATGTATCAAATCATTTATTTTTAATAGGAATGGAATTAATTTTAGCATAGCTTAACTTCAACATACTAAACAATTAAACCCATTATTCTCAAATGCCATTAAAAGATTAACCTGTGGAATAAAAGTTGCTATCGAAATCTTAATTTAAAATATGGTCGGGTCCTTTAACTGGTTACGCAAAAAACGACTTACTGGACTTCATTTTTGTGTTATACGATGACGAATGCACAAACAATTCAACATTTGGATTTCATATTTTTGAGTAGAAATAGAAGAATTAATTTCTTTTTTCACAACTTGTTGCCGTGGGATTGCGATCGTTTCATTTATGGCTTTTAGTTAAAGATTATTGTTTAATTAAATTAAGAATTAGACCCTGCAACGCCATCTAGCAGGTAAGTTTCGTACTTCTTGCTGGTTCCAACGCATCTTTAGTCACGTGATAGTCAAAAGTAATGTCCCATTTTTGTTATTTATTTTAAAATCATTAGTGATTCATTGTCCGTCAAAATAGCTTTTCATTGTTCAATTATTAGTTCAAGTGAGTTCACGTGAGGAACATCAAGTATGGAGTGCATTTTCTGTTTTACCTGGGGCTGCCAGGAGAAGTGTTCGTTGCAGCGATATTTTCCTGAAAAGGAGTTTACAAGCAGTAGCGTTACCCGGCATCCATTTAGTTTAATAGCGTCATCTTCAGGTCACTGGTAAGCTAACTTCTTTCGGGTGTTCACTTTCTTAGTTTTGGTAATCCGGTCCTGTCCTTCAGGACCTATTTTGTTTTGGTTTGAACTTGGGGAAAGGGTGAAAGAAGTACCTAATATGGGAGACCGCTAACCTTTGAATTTACTTGCACCGCTACCCGCGTACAGGAGAGCAAATTGGACCACGCCTACAACAACAACAATAGCGTGACGCGATAATTACCTCCCAGACACACAGCTGACACCCGCCAAAGTTACCAGCTAAGTTTTTATTGTTTTTTTTTTTCTTTTCTTGTACCGTTTTAAAATTGAATTTACCTTTAAAATCCTATCACGTCGTAAAGACCGCCAAGTTGAAATTACTAAACTATATTAAGATTCGAAGTTATATTTCTTAAATACCATCATAATAGTAAATTTACTCATTGAACGCTCATTATATATAATTTAGATTACTAGTTGTAGTGTAGTGTAGAGGTTAAGAGCGGACATTTTGTTTATGGTTTTTTGATATTTGATTTGCCCCCTCTGAATTTTCTTTAACGGCGCTCATGTGTGTAGTTAAGTATTTATGTGCAAATGTGTGATGATTATACAGGCTGACTGGTACTTAAACCTACATATTAAAGGGCATGTCAGTCCAGCTCATTAACAATAGATTTAGCCAAATTTGCCTTAAGCAAAACTCAATAAAAATTTTCTTGTATTTGTACTTGTAACTCTTCTTTGGTAACCCCTTGTTTTAGTTAATTGTGGATTTTCGTCTGACCAATGATGTAAATTGTGGAAATTGGTAATACCCTCTCCATAAAATTTAGACCCATCAGTCCACAAAATCCTCAAGAAGTAATGTCCATCTTCTATAGTTCGGCTTCGTATACAGATCATTTCAATTTTTTCTTCACAAGTGGAAGTTTTCCCTTCTCTATTTTGATTGAAGTATTTGACATAAATCTTGATACATAATGTGTGTTAATGTATCTTTTAGTTAGGAAAACTGCAAAATTGAAATAAAGATTTATGTTTCCTTAATTTGAAGTATGAGTACATACGAGTAAGTGGCGTATTTTGAAGAAAATACAAAAAGAAAAACAATATCTCGAAGACTGGCAGTGTTCAAAATCGGCCAAAATGCGGTCGACATAAAATTGCTAAACAATGAAGATAATTCTTTGGATGTGCTTCTCTAATCTTCAAGAAGCACCAAAAACGTCAGTAACAAAACTGTCGTTATATTACTTTACTGATCCTTTTTTCTTGTCTAAAAATAACTTTCATCTGTATAAAGTACATTTAGTAAAAGAATTAAATGAAGATGATCCTCATAGAAGGATGCAGTTTTGTTAAGAAATGGTGGATAAGAGTGATAGTAATAGAACTAAAGATGTTAATAGCCAACGCTTTATTTTAATAACTCAAGTCGCGCACCCACCAGGCCGTATATCATTGTAATTCATTGAAAAGTGTCTATTCGAAAATGTGAAAAGATACAGGTGATCCATATAAAAAAAGTACCGATGACGTCATATCTCGAAACATGTGATAGTTGTTGGAAATCAAAGTATGTTACAGAGGCTAGAATAAAAATACTACAAACACTTCTTAAGGTTATTTTTTAAGATAACCCAAATTTACACAAAAATCAGGTGTCCCCACACATTTGCCTGACCCTGTATAATAAAATAAATAAAACATAATTGAAGAAGAGGAAGGAAGAGCAAATCATATACAAAATATTAGGAAACTGATAAAATAAAATTTAGAATAATGCTCAAAATAAGGACCACATTCAATTATCTTTGGATTTACATTAATTCTAGAACATTAAATTATACCGACACTTAATTCACATAAAATAATTTGGACGGTCTAAAACATTCATTTCCTTTGATACTTCATTCATTTTGGCTTATATGTAGGTAATTAGTTGCATACTATTGGAATTCTTAATGATGAGTATTTAATTAACTTAAATTATTATTAAATAATAATAAAAACCAACTTAACATTAATTAACGAAAATAATATAATAAATAACAACAATATATATTTGTTTAATGTTTAGCAGTGTTTCTTGAATTTGAAAGAATACATATTGTTATGTTTTCTATTGATATATAAACAAAGATAAATACGATATCATTCTTTATTTATATCTCCATAATAACTCATCTGCGGATCAAGATTCATTCAGATATTTTGTTGTAGAATGATGTCAGGTGTCTTTATCCTAAGTTTAGCCACTTGGCTCCGGAAGTCATTTAGGTATATAGCGTGGAGATTCCTGATTACAATCTCATAGTTTTTACAGAGAAAAATTGATGCCGTAACTATCCGGTATAGTCCATGCACAAATAGTTACACACGCTAATTTGCAATAAAAGGCTATTAGCCAAAGTAATTGTACTGTATTTATAGCAGTCATTTGGAAAATATCCATAAGCTTAATATGTTATATACATTATGAATATAAAAAAAAAATACTTGTTATTTATTACGTATGTGCGTATAAAACTGAGACCTTGACCAACTTGATTCCAGTAAGTCAAGTGTGATAACTACAATATGTTAAACGTAGTCCTCCTGATAACATCGCAAAATCAACATATCTTACTGTAGCTATATTCAAATATGTAAATTTGTCTTTATAATTAATGGTAATATTTTTAAATAGCCATGCGAATGTAAATTGATCTATAAATAACCACGCACGTGTTAATTCAATCAGTGCTTTGATTTTCTATTGCCTCAACAGTGAAAACGAAAAAAATATAGATAAATCAGACTACGGCAATACATATAGAAGACAACATTAAAGATGCATTTTTTTTGCACTCATAATATGAATAAAATGCATCCCAAAACCATACGTGATCAAAAATATTGGAAATGGATATAGATTGTCAAATCGTTAAATTCATTTTATGCATTTATTTTTGTAGTAAGCAACTACGTTTCCACCTGGGGGTAGAATCTTAATAATAAAAATTTCGATCGATCTGTCATTGGTTGTTGTATAGTCACGTGGTAAATTAGTTCATTGCGCTGAACGTGATAGCGCTGTATGCATTTAGAAAGCTAAGTTATGGATGTGGTGTTGATTTGTAAATAACTCATAACGCCTCGTCCACCTGCGCATAAACTGCGTTAAGCCAAACCAACTACAACAAGTCCTAAAGTTGTTAAGGCGTTTCAATGTGCTTTTTTTATCATAAATGGTCGAAACGATATGGGTAGACCAACATGTAAATATTTTAAGCCTCGAAAAATATCTCCGAATCTTTAGTTTTACTTTACGCATGTTTATGCACATGTAGACAAAGCTTAATGAAGTGCTTGATGACTGTTTGAGTAGACGTGTCCAAGCTGTCCATGTTGTTTTATGTTGAAGATTATTATTGTTGTTATTATAGTTATGATGTGGTTATAGTTCGTTTTTGGTTTAATTTTTGCCCTATTTTATTCTTATTACGATTATTATAAAACTTCAGTGATATTTATTTTTATTGTATTAAAGTGATTTGACAATTTATTGTTAAAGGTCAGTGATGTAGAATTGGGAATTCTTGATAATTTACCAATGTTTGTCGAAAAGAAAGTAATGCTACTTTAAAAACAATTTTCATAGAGCTATTCCAATACAAAATATTTTCAAATTTTGTTATACTATGTTACTAATATTTATTCGAAAGTAAGTTTGAAAATTCAAGATCTAATTTACGTTTCGATTTTATGGTTTAAACCATTTTCAAGATACATAATCTTTTTGTCATTTTTTATGTGTTCTGCCAAATTGTCCTGCGATACATTCTATTAAATTGAGGTACGTATTGCTTACACCAAAATGGTGTGTTTATTTAAACTATAAGAAATAAATTATAGAAAAATGTTTGTCAAATCACTTATATTTAGTACAAAAAACAACACATGCAGTTCCGTACTATAGTTGATATATCTTGTTGTTAAGACGAGTGGTTGAAAAATAAAGCAACTAAGATCATGAAATATATTCACCTACTGAGCTAGAGGAAAGATGGAAGTTGTCTCACAATTTATTTATTTCATTCCTACAATTATGCAGATGGATTTTGTCCATAGCATCACTTAAGAATGCGTACAGACATAAACGTATATGACCTTCCAGAAAACTTCAAGACCGCTAACATGACAGCATAAACAATTTTCACGGTTAAATTTAAAAATAGCCTATTTCGAAAACTAAGAATCTAAAATAGAGTGGATTTAAAATCTTAGGGAGTGGCAGCTCGGAACAAAAAGTTATTATTTCAGAGCATTAAGTTGATTCTCATTTTAAAATATTTAATTAATTTATTCAGACTTCAAATTGATTCAAGTAGTTTTTCATTTTCAACTTCTATTTAAAAACAACTGATCTTTTATATTCAAGTTCATCGCGTTTTTGTCTTTAAATTTGGCTACCTAAATCCCATTATTTTTTATAACATTAAATTGGTACTTAGTAGAGCTGCCGAAATCCGTCTTTTTTAATAGTTAATCACAAGTGCATTATGAAATAAAATGTACCATTACCATCACTCAAATGTCTTTAGCGTATATCCAGGGCCCGATCACAGTGTATCATACCCAGTATATCGCGAAGGCGCGGTCTACATACTACTTTTACCAGTGATAAATATATATTTAATTATCACCCCTTTTTCCCTATAAAATTATTCTAGCCAATAAAATTAAATTAAATAAATTAGCGTTAGCTAATTAACGCATGTATAGTGGCTTAAAGTCGGCCTACAATTATTATTATTCTCTATAGATAAATGTTGTAGTTCCAGATTGAAAATCTATATAGCAAATATCTTCACGTTAATAATGAGGTTTCCATCTTAAATTCTCATTCAATTATTCTTCCACTTATTAGTATATATACGCATTTCTCCCTATAATACATTATGTTGACCAGTGGCACTGAAGATCGTTGGTAAGGTGAAACATATGCTAATATGTCAGATAAAACCCAATGCATACTTTTCCGTAATCGTTCTAGATATGATATAAGCAGTTTTATCCTCAATGGGGAAAATGTTAAATTCATTGAATCTGCTAAGCTACTTGGCGTCTTACTCGACGAGAATTTAAAGTGGAATTATCACGTGGGGTACCTCTCTAAAGAATTATCAAAAATTTGTTATGCCATTTATAACCTTAAGAAATCATGTTCTTTATGTACGTTAAAAACTTATTATTTCTCAAATTCTTTTTCCACATGGTATTGGTATTATACACTGGGGTGCCTGATCAAATGTAGACCGCATTTCCTCCTGCAGAAACGGGCAGTTAGAATCATGTCACAATCTGCAATACCGTGAATCGTGTAAGAGAAACATTCAAAATGAGGGTTGCTAACCTTTTATGATGCCTATGTTTGCGAAGTTTTGTGTTTTGTGTTTAAACATAAATCTGAATTTTCTACATATGCTAGTAGCTATAATGTGAGAAAGTGCAATTACTTACTGCCTCCTCGTCACAAAACAACACTTTATCAAAATAACCGCACGTATTTGGGGTGCAAATTATACAATAAGTTACCCGAGGAAATTAAGTGTATTGCTAGCTTCCGCATTTTTTCGGAACGAGTGAGGAGATATCTGTTGGATATCTCATGTTTTCTCTCAACGATTATTTGAAGTTTTAGCATGCAAACTGAACTCGTATTTTGTCTGTGACGTTATTTTGTACGCTTTTGTAGCCGTAGTTGAAATAAAGATATATTATTATTATTATTATCAAACGAGCGTTACACAAAATTTTAATGTAACCTAATAAAATAAAGTATAGCAGAGGGTCTTATGCAGGTCAATTAATTATCAATTATTCAAAATAATTATTTTTCTTAAGGAAAATTGCTTCAGATTATATCTAAAGGAGAAATACTAGGAATAATCACAAACTTTCCATTTATTGAGTGGAATATTTACTTTGAAAGTTGTGGATTTGCTTTTTGTCAATGGATCTGAAAAAATCGCAGTTTTTAAATGTAGAATATTGGGTAAGTATTTGATGAATTAAATATTTGATATGCTCTACACTAGCGGTTGTTTTCTCTTTAATATTATTTCACCACAGCTTTATAAAAAAAAAAACATAAAAAAGCAACATAAATAATCAGAAATTCTAAAACTAGTATTCAAAAGTATAAATTTTAAACAAAACTAAGCTAAAAAAAATTTAAGCAATAATAAATTGGAAAGACATTAATTATCGATTAAATGTTTAAATAAAACTCCCTCTTGATAAGAGCTGTAACCCTACTGATTATAAAAAATTGTATACATATTTATTAAAATAATTAATGATGGTGAATGCCTCCGCTTCTGTTAATTACATTATATCATGTAAGCACCAATGAAATTCGATGGTTGATTAGAACAAAATACCGTAAACAAAGGAATTAAAAATGTGTCCAGGATTGGGCATGCTCAGATTCTAAAAAATATTTTTACGATTAATTCTTTCGCGGAAACGACAAAGGACAAATTCCCGAATGTAAATCTCTGTCCAAGCTGAAAGGTTGCGGCGCCTTCACATACCATTATTTTTCGGGACGATTGTCTGATCCGCGATCACGATCGTTCAGGTGATATAATACTTGTAGCGATATTCTTATTTTCTTGATTACTAAATTAGTAGAATGACAAAATAAAATAAATACCTTATAAAATACCTATTTATTTCTTAACAGCCTTTATTCGAATTATACAATAGTTTAACTTTAAAGATTACTGAAGGTGCCGATTTTAATCATACAGTAACGCATGTAAAACGATTTATTAAGGCGTAATAATAAAGAGAAAAGAGTTTCTAGTGTGTTCAAAAGTGCACTATATTTCCCACCTGAGAAGCCCCGCGTATAATGAGCATATTAAATATTTAATTTATCAAGTACTTAATATTTTTTATTTAAAATTGCAATTTTTATCAATGGCAAAAAAAAATAAATCGACAACTTTCAAATTAAATATGCTACTCAATAACTGAAACAAAATATTTTATTCCTAGTATATCCCCGTTAGATATAATCTCGAACGATTTTTAATCCTTAAAAAAAAAAAAACATTGTAATCGTTTCCGAGTACCCGAGACCTTCTGCATAACACCTCTGTTATACTTAAATTTAATTGGCTAGAATAAGTTTATAGATTGAAAAGGTATGGTACCAATCAAATATAAATTTATCAATGGTAAAAGGTAGAATACAGACCGCGTCTACCCAATAAACTGGGGACGATAGACTGCGACGAGGCCTAGATATACGGTATCGACCTGACATTATGAGTGACAGTAATGGTACACCCTACCATCTATGTTTTAACTATTGGTTGTATGATTTATAAGTGATTGGAGGTTAAAGAAAGAACATCTTACGATGATTTAGCTTTTTTGACCTATATGAGCGAAATATACAGGGTGTATCAAATAAAAAAGTAAATTTTGCTTGGGTGTTAACTACACGACATATAAAACACAAACCCACCGAAACCGCATTTCATCATTAAAGAATAAAAAAAAGTAAAATTTAGAGCCGGGCCTGATGCAAGAAAACGTCATGTTAAGCACCCGCTAAACGTGGTATTATGTATAAATACATTGCACTTATTTAGTATTATTCTTAATGGTATGCCGTAAGGCCAGTTAACGTCATTCTGAATAAATAAAGGCCAATCGGCCAGTGTGCCCTTGTAAAAATAGCAAAATTGAGGCATTTTTAATTTCTTCATTTTATAAAATAAACATTCTTTTTTGTTAAGAGCATTCTACATAAGTCTACAAAGTATTGTTTTAATATCCTAATAAGACGTTCGAGTTTCACCGATATCGACTTCAGTAGTTACAAAAACGTAAATATTTTCTTTTTGCTTGTTAGATCGAGAGTTAGTTGTTAATAAACGGTACACATGAATCTGAGTTATTTCTTTGGATTTATTTAATCATATAACGCAAAATGAATGAAATGAATTACACAGAAATAACTGTAAATACAGAAAATTTGCAAACACGCTTTTTACTATGATAGTCGCGCGAAAATGAATCTATACATTCCCGCGCTTTTCCGATGCATCAATCTTCGATGTTCCTTAAAAGAATCGTTTTTCGAGACGGGAAGAATTTAAATAAAATGTTTGAAGTGGCTTGCACTCCAAGCGCCGATCCACACAAAACTAACAGCGGTAATGGCTGAATGATAGTGATATGTGGGGGTATACTCGGGACAGCATTTAGGTTGGGCACAGGTGCGGCTCTAGCCCACGGCATTTATAAAATATTTTTTTCTCGTTAATGCTTACAGATAGACCCTCTGTGCATTAAGACTTTTTGATGGTATATGATTACAGCTGCTACATATTATTATATTTACCTCTATATCTGATACACCCTGTATATATAGGGATAATTTGTATAATGTCAATAAATTGATATTATTACTTTTTTTCTAAAAAAGAATCATTTAGCATTTACCATACATAATAGTAACATTTATGCTACCAAAACAGGTGATCCATTAAACAAGGTTCCCACATGCGAATTGAAATAGTAGTATAAAATGGGTCAATGTCGAAAAATAATTTCAGAAATTGAACTTGTACTATATCTCTCCCACGTTATTTAACAGAATCACATACGTAGAAATTGTATTTTGCCATGGGAATATTAACATTTCTTCGCAATTTCCGCTCCTTAAGAATAATACATATACTGTATACGTAATATGTACCTGCTATCGGCAAAAATCTTATCGTTAAACATTTCTCACGCTTCTAGTAGATCTGCCCAAACATTTACCACGTGTGTAGGTAAAACATAAAATAGCAAGTATTTTTTAAATATAATTCCACAAAAGAACAATTAAAAGAAATTTGGTATTGCAAAAAACCCGCACTTAAAGACGTTAAAAATAATTACTAGCAGTACTGAGCGTGTAACATCATAACTGCTCTCTTGCTAACATTGGTCTTACACACACACAGAGGTATTTTAATTGAGGTAAACGTTACGCAATTGCTGCTAGCCAACGAGGAATTTCAGTTCTCATTCGCAATAACTACACTTTATTGTATGCCTGTGTACTTACCGTTGGGATTGTTCGACGTTGGACTGGTGGTTTTGGGTGTGCTAGCTTGCCGTACTGGGATTTGAACACATTTCTGGCAAAGAACTTCTTTACCGTTATAGGTGACTTTTTCGCCGCTAGGAAAAGCCTGACGACATCTGTTGCAAGTGAAACACTTTTGGTGATAGGTCTTGCCTAAAGCCGTTACAACCTGTAAGAGACATAAGCCGTATACTATGCCGTCTTAAATGAACATTTTGTAGATTATTAAATGAGGAGTATGTGAATAAATGTTGTCTGCGGAAACTTACATCTAGCATTTTGTTAAGTTATTTATTTTCGTTCACAATACAAAAAATGTATTTTTAAGCTATCGAGCAATCGTTTTAGGTAGAAGTTTTAATAGAAGACCAAATGGATATTAACGTTTTCAGAAAATTAAATTACTTGCATAGAGTCATTTTGTATAGCCATAAACCTATACAGTTACCGTAATCATGTTGCTGAAATTTCGGAAATTCTATGGCCTTATTACTGTTTGTCCCTTTGCCGCAAAACGCGCGAACATGCACCGTAAAGATTTCGTATCAAAGCAGCATTTTTTGAGACAATGTTTTCTTCCCTAAATAACGAAGGTTAGATCTGTAGACTAATACTAGATTACAAACAATTAATAAAAGTAATACATAATTACGCTTTTAATATTATATCTTTTCTTACATACAATCATGGGGTAGTAACTTAAATCTGGTCAAAAGTCCCAGCGGTGTCAGACAAGGAAAGCAAATGGTAGTGCCCGCAAACCTCAATAGATGAAAGCCAAAGTAATATTTGTATAATAACTATATGTGTATTGGCATCACAGAATAAATTATTTTGTGGTTGGTATACCTTATTACTGAGGGAAATAGTTCGTCTGTGGTTCGTCAGTTGATGGCCAGTTGTTTTTATCATCTATTTTGTTTTAGACGTTTGTTCCAGATTTCCGTAGTTATTATTTCTGTTATTACTTTATTTTACATTCGTTTATTAGTAATAGTGTTAGTTTTGAGTGTTTTACTTTTATTTCTTTATTTACTTTTACCTGCAGTGTTTTTTTTTGTTCTTATTAGATCAAACATATGTCAACATACTTCTTATCACAGCAACTTTTAAATACATATAGGTATTGATAACAGAAACTTAATGGAAGTTTTATTTTTGCCACGTTATTTTAATATTTACTTATATCTCACTGATCCAAACCAACACAGCACAAGTATAATACATTCTGTGTATACTACCACAGTCATTAGCAACAAAGTAAATAAAATACACAAAAATGTAAATAGAATCATACACCTTCAGTAATAATATTCACATGGAAATAATTTAGATAAAGTTATAATCTTATAGAACATTATGTATCTAAGTGAATATTATTACTTAAGTTGTATGCGTATACCCTAGTGTTCTCGATATATAAAATAATACCGATTTAAATATTACCGCTTTTGTGAAGAGTAGGTACCCGCAAAGCTTATTAGATGGGGCGAATGCACGCGAACGTTTTTATATACACAAGATTCTGCTCTATACTAACTTCTCTATGAATACAATTTATACAGTATGATTGATTAGTATTGTATTATAAAGTTCAGTCTTTTGAGGTATCCATCAAGCTTCATATTTTAAAATAACTACAATGTTACAGTCTGTAACGTCGTGTCAGATGAAAGTTACATATATTTTTTTTAAACAAAACACCGTGTATTTTACTTCAAATTGGAAATCAACTTCATTTCCTTATTACAAAAATAAAGTTGTAATATGCTATACAGGGTGTTTAAAAAGTTATAATAAATTTTCCGTGAATATCATAACAAGTTCAATGCCCTATATAATTTAAAAAGAGCACAATAACAATGATCTATTGCACTCATATTTTTTAATGATTGTTAAAAATATTAAAAAAGTCATAAAATGATTTTTTAAATATTCGTTAAATCGATTACAGGATGAGTCAAAACTCAAATTCATTATTTTGAAATCTTTTAATGAACCATCCTGTATTTTATGTAGCTTAAGCTTTTTGTTAACCATTCCCTACATTCGAAATTATTAGTTTTTGAGATATTTTCATTTTTATAAGCAAAGTATAGATGAGACATTTAAATCTTTACTAATTATGAGTTAAGGTTAGCAAATTTCCAACGTATATTGTAGAAAAAAATTACTGTAATGGAAAACAAAAACACAATAAATCTTAATTGCAGCAGGTATTCAATATGACCTCCCCAGATAATCTATGCATGGAAGAGTTGCTTAAATTTATAAATATTTCGAAATTTATTTGTTATTCTTTCCTTCGCATCATATGTTATTGGATCTCTGTTTTACATTCTTCATGTAACCCCAGAAAAATGAGTCAATTTTAATAAAGTTTGATGACCTATTGTGAACACCACATTGATCTTCCGATCTATCTTCCGGGAAGTTGTTCATAAAGTTCACCTTGAATGAATAGATTATGGTGAACAGGAGCACAGTCATAAAAGACGTATATTTGCTGACGTATATGAAGTGACCTCTTCCAGTAAGACAGGTAAGTGATTTACTTAAAAATCTTCATTTAAATGCTTTGAAAAAAAAAATAAGGTTCTACTAGATGATATGATCCAACACATTCAACGACCATCTAGTAAAACTGTGTGTAATTATGAGCTATAGATTAGTTGTAGAATAATAGTAATAGAACAATAGTCTGCTAACATAATCATTTCTATGAAAAGTAACTTCATCGCCAAATAGTACATATACCCAAAAAAAAATCGCTCTCTTTAGATTCTCCTCAGGATATTGCGTAGTAAAATCTTGTACGTCATTCAAATAGATATGGTAAAAATTGTTATAAAAACTCACAAACAACCGTCGTATCTCGTGGTCACAGAAAGGATGCTTATTTACAACTAAAATTACAAGTACCTAATCTGGCTTCGATTGTTATCACTGCCAGGTAACCAACATATTCAAATGGAAAACCAGTAACTGACATTAAGATACCGTTATTTACCCTAGATGGAATACAACAATTGTTACCAAACATAAACATCCCGAAGAATGATAAATCTCCCGGGGAAAAAATATTATACAATATAAAAAAATAATAAGTAAGCATGAACTAACAAATAAAATACAGCTCATAGTACTTAAAATTAGGATTTCGATCTAGTATGATATATTTTAATAGTCATGTTTTACAAACTCAAAATTTATCTGTAGATTATGCAACCGAGTGTGCACGTTAACTTAAAATGACTCCTTTATGCTTTGAAACCTGTTTTAAAAATGACTCTAAATTAGTGTAAATACACATATTTCCATAGCAGTGTATGTTGGAACGCACTTCAAAACCAAGGATTAGTGATGTAACCATGGCACTTTTAATTTTAACCTTTATTTACTCGCCTAAAAATTGATTCAATATTCAATAATAAAGTTTGAATTCATTCAAATACGAACATTTTACAATAAATTCTATTAATACAATCTGTGTGGGATATTTATGGGTATAGAGTCCTCAGATATGTCATTCATATAATTGTCCAGTTATTGTTTCACTTAAGGCTAATTGAGGTCTGACACACCTAAGTACGAGTATGAAACATTGTTAACATGTGCGTGCACTTGAATACATACGACTGTTAAGCAAATATTTAAAGTAGAATTAACGTTTTAGACAGGATCTTCAAAATCGATCTTTTTTATGAGGGAGATAAACAAATCATAACTTTTCTCATATATACATTTAATCGGGCGATGCTATTTTTAGAAAGTCGATATCTGAGAAATAATAACAGTCATTAAATTACGCTTTTACTGAAATAAATGATGTTATAACATAATTATTTTAATAATAGCCGATTGCTTCCAATCTAGAATGTGGGAAAAGCGCGCAGCAAGCAAGATTCACGGATTTTTTCGATTTTTCAATTTAAAGCGAGCGGCTTCTTTAGCGGACCATTTCTATTAAATTAGCGAAGCGTAGTGGTTATACTTTCACCTAGCACGCACTGATGATGTATGGCAGAATATATTATAGAATCGCAATTAATTGAAGGAAACTAGGTCGCTTCGTGCGTTCTGCGTTTTAAAGTTCATTATCTCCGGCTTTTATTGATAAATTAATAATGACCGCTTAGGACAAGAGCATACGCACGATTCGTCACCGACAAACTAACGGAAAGTCTAGTGCACTGCAGTGAGTCACTCGATTAACATAAACATACAAGAGTGGTGATAAATTAATTTGTTCTCCGTCATTTTTTTCTTCATTTGACAACTACTTTAATGTTTGTATGTATCTCTAGTCATTATGCATAATCATTAAACAAACCACAACATTTTTTTTTTCAAATTGAAATTTTAACAAATAACAAATTGTCCTTAAACTACCACGTAAACTTCCGCGGTCGTTGTCCTTATTACACTCTGCTTGGGTTCCTCGCTGAAACCGCATCCTAATAGATCTTTTGGCCGATGTTTCGTCCACAATCACAAGGGACAACTTTAGGGCTGCTGTGCTACTGCTGGTGACCTGAAATCACTGGGTGGGCACTTGGCTTTAGAAGTTGTCCCTATGACTTATAATAATTCACTCAGGAGCGAGTGGGATCATAACACCATCTTGAACTTGAATAGAAATGCCATTAAATGGTACACTGATGGCTCCAAAACGGCAGAAGGAACTGGAATAGGAATATATGGGCCTAGAACTACATATTTCGAAAGCTTGGGAAAATACCCAAGTATATTTCAGGCGGAAATACACGCTATTGGAAGATGTGTTCAGTTCATTATGGATAGGAACTATCGGAAGCAGGAGATTATCATCGTGTCTGATAGTCAAGCAGCTATCAAGGCGCTGAACTCATATGAAATCAGCTCCAAGATGGTCTGGGAATGCCTAGGGAAACTAAATGAGCTAGGCAAAAGAAATAAAGTAACCCTCCTGTGGGTTCCGGGTCACACAGGAGTGGAAGGAAACGAAATAACGGATAACCTCGCAAAAAAGGGGCCTCTTGCAGGGCCTGAACCCTTTTGCGGGTTAAGTAGCAGTACAATACTGAAGAAACTAAAAATTGAAATGGAGCAGAGAAAATCCAGTTACTGGGAAAATCTCCAGGGAGAATTGAGCTTCTGGGAACTTATAACCAGAAGAGGTTTACAGAATGCATCAACCTGAGTTAGAACAATGTTCGCATATTAAGAGGAATACTTTCAGGCCATTGTAGACTGAAAGGACACCTGAGTAAGCTTGGATTGGAAAAAGATCCTGAATGCAGATTTTGTGGGAAACAGGATAAAACATCCATCCACCTCCTCTCAAACTGCGTAGCACTGTGCAACTCGAGGGCATTGTACCTGGGATCATGTGAAATCGAAGAGGGAGACTTACCTAGACTGGGGCCCTCTAACATCCTACACTTTCTAAAAGGAATAGGATTGGAAGGCCAGCTGTAAAGCAGCAAGAATAGGGGACACAATAGGTCGCAGTGTAACACCACCCTTCTATTACATACATACATACATGACTTATAATAATTCCTAATATAATATAACCTAATTCCTTATACAGAGAGCTATCCTAAGAAAATAAAAATTGGGTCGCCAAAAATTGTTTAATCCGGGCTCGGTATAACGAAACATATAACTTTGGGCACTGCATTCATTACGTTCTAAAAGTATTCGTCTAATTCAGTTTCTTCTCCACATATATTAGGAAAATAGGAAGCTTAAAATTTCTGCTACAACTCACCTCCCCTTCCACATAATCCTGGCAAGCTTCGCATTTGGTACCAAAGTTCCTCTGATAATCCGACGTGCAGTAATATTCTCCGTCCTTAGAGAAGAAGCCACCTTGAGCTAAGGAATGGTTGCACACTTTACACTTAAAGCACGATGTGTGAAAGTATTTGTCTTGCACTCGTAGCACCTCTCCTGAGCACTTCTTTTTGCACACTTGACATAGTGTTTTACCTGAAAATAACGAGATGTCATTAGTCTATGTTGCAGGTAATTAAAAATATTGTATATCTAGTGATTATCGTTTAGGCGAAGTGTAAAAATATAAATGCAGAACTTTCATTTTATCGCGAAAGCCATGTGGCCACAAACATATAACAAACATATTACAAATTATGTAGTGACCCCCTTAAACCGTATTATAGCAAAGTTTCATGCCTATGTATATATACAGGCTGATTCAAATTAAGTGCGCACCATTGCTATATCTGTTATTATTGATTCTAGAAAGTAGGTTAAATTAGCAAAGTATAGTGTTTTTAACGCTGATTAATATGCAATATACGAAGAAACAATTGCATGGCGCATTTCCGAGAAATTTTAAAATTTATATTTTTTTAAATTGAACACCCTGTATATTGTTAAAAAAATGGAAGATACTTTAATTTGTGATGCAAAGTCTTAATACAATATTGTCTTAAAACGAATAATAAAGAAGTTATGGTGGTTTTTAATTGATGCCAAAGATATATAAAAGTTATAGTATGCTTCTTTCACTTTAAGTCAAAACAAATAGTATGTTGTTTGAAACTGTCAAAAACGCACTGAGCTTAAATCTTTTACGCGTTTAATTATTAAAAAAAGTTGGTTATTTCATTTTTGTGTTGTGTTCTTTACTTCTAATTGATATTATTACATTATTATCATTAGTAGCTTAACAGTTTTCGTTATATTTAGTTCTAAGTATTAGATAATATCTCACCATTGTATTTTCTCATTTGAGATGCGATATGCTGGAAACATGCATTGTATGCGGCAAACATTCAATAAAAACTGTCGAATATTATGTAGAACAGTATCCTCCACGACAGCAGCCAGATCGACGTTACTTTCGAAAACTTTACAGACAATTTAGGCAACACGATTGCTTTTTTAAGAAAAGAATAAAGAAAAATACCATTATCAACTAGGTGGTACAAATTACAGTGTTAGCATATTTTGAAGCCCATTGCGAATTTTCCATTAGAGATGCTATTAAGGAATTAGGTTTAAGTGACGCGTCAGTTCATAGAATTTAACAAAGCATAAGTATAAGCCATTTAAGTACCGAACTTCACAAATATTACAACCAGGAGACTCGAACAGGAGGTTGGCTTTCTATGAATGGTTTATTAATTTTTGTGATGAAAATTTGAATGGAGCACAATATATTTTATGGAGTGATGAAACAAATTTCTCTAATAGAGGAATGTTTAATAAGAAGAATGAACACTACTGGTCGCAAGAAAATTTATTAATAATGCGTCCACATGCTGCACAAGTTCGATTTAGTTTTAATGTCTGGTGCGGATTAATTGGTTCGACAGTCATTGGTCCAATATTCTACAATGGTACATGACTGAGAGATATTTGGAATTTATTCGTACTGTTCTAGGGGATTTCCTTGATAACGCCAATTACCTGGTGCTCAAAAAATTTGTACTTTCAGCAGGACAGTGCTTCGGTACACAACAACCGCATAGTTCACAACTATCTGGACATCATCTTTGCCGATAAGTGGATTGGTATAAATGAGCCAATTCAATGGCCAGCACGCTCTCCTGACCTTTCACCTTAAGATTTTTTTCTTTGGGAAAATTTAAAAGATCAGATATACAGAACAGGTAAGGTTAGGAAGGTTTTCCGCCAATTGGATGGAAGGACAATCTTAAGAGTTACTCAGAGTGCACTCACGCGGGCACGAAAATGTATTGAGAATGAAGGTGATAGCTTTGAGCAGTATTTATAAATTATGCATTTACTTTTTCCTTTCCAATTTAATTTCAACGACATTATTTTAAGACGTAATATGTTAAAATAACGTCAACCACAAAGACATGTATCTGTTTTGATAAAAGTTGATTCTTTATACTGCTCTACATTTTACAAAATAAAAACCATGATAACTTCTTTATTATTCGTTTTTAAGACAATATTGTATTGATACTTGTGCATCATAAAGTATTATTATGAATATTTTTCATTTTTTTAAACAATATACAGGGTGTTCAATTTAAAAAAAAATGTAAATGTCGAAATTCCTTGGAAATGCGTTATTCAATTGTTTTTGCGTATATTGCATATTAGTCGGCGTTAAAAACCCTAATACTTTGCTAATTTAACCTACATTCTAGAATCAATACTAACAGAGATAGCAATGGTACGCACTTAATTTGAATCAACCTGTATATTAAAAAAAAACATTGTATTTATATAAATGGTATATAGATAGTATATTGTGTATTATAGAAATTGTCGTAAACATAGCACTGTCACTATTTCACTACCTTTGCAATGCTTATTTGAGATAAATGCTATTTGGTAGGGACGGCTAAATCATATTTGTAATGTCTGGTAGGTAAGATAATCTGATAAGTATCGCGTAATAACAAGTATCATCTAGAAAGCGTTGTCAACTAAGTAATCATTGTGACAATACGCGCTTTTTAGTAGGGATGGCAAAAACTGTAAATGTATCAACGTCCGGTTGCAATATAAATATAAAGCAAAACAGTATTTACTTTAATTCCAAAAATTCATATCTCGATTTCCATAATCTTTGGAGAAACAAGGTTAATTTTTAAATTATCTGTCTACTTTTAAAATTTATTACATTGTTTAATGATCAGCTTATATATAGTGAAAATAGTGAAAGATCTTTTCCTAAAAAAAAAATCTAACCATCTAAGGTATTTTGAGATGGAGATATTATCAACAATCTAGTTTACACTAGAAAGCTACTTAGTTATAACCTTATAACTAAGGTTTTTGTACTTTTTTTTCGTTAATTGTAACAACTAGAGCGCCAACATGGAACTAATCTTACGCAAGAATGGTCACGAAGGCATTGGATCGTGAAGAGAAAGTCAATTCCCAAAAGATACCTTAAGGGTTTTTTTTTCTTTTTTATAATTTCCACAGATTTTTATTAAGTGGAATCTCTAGCGCAGAGTCTTGTTAATAATCAGGCCTTATAAGCGCCCTTGTTTTTAGGTTACCACATTAACTGTGGAGTGCGCTTAAGGCTAAACGCTGACTAACAACTCGTAACATCAAACTATACTCAATTAAAAATACCTAAAATGACACAACTAGCGAGAGTTAATTCACATGCAACTGCTATGTTGTACGTACGTAAGAATATATTTCCATTAACGTCTTATGAATTATTCAAAGGAAAAAAAAAACTTTCCCAATTATAGTCCTCACAAAATGCACTGCTCCACTACAGTCTTAAATCTGATATAGTGAAACGGGCCCACTTTGTATTTAATCTATACATATTTCATCATAAGCGGCGTGTATTTTTAATCGATCTATAAATATAAGTAAGGAATGTAAGTTGAAAACGGTGATTGGATATTTCTAAACTCGCATAAGGTGTCATTGTACAATTTTGTTTACACTGACACCTCGACTGTAGATCTAAAGAAAATTAAAACGATTTCAAATATTTATCCAAGCGATAAGGTATCTGAGCTTTATCTTCTTTAAATAAGACGGTTTTGTAAATATTTTAACTTACATTTGAGTAAGTATGTATGTAGGTGTATGAACTTGTATATAATATATATGTGTCATTCTAATATTGTGAATATTTAAGTAATTGCACTCTTAAACAAGCCGAGTTTAATGAAGATAAAGGAACTCAATTATATAGATAAAGTGCATAACAAGGTGCTAGATTTACGATGCAGTTTATTATCATATTTTTCCTTCCCATAAATTCTCATGACCAATTGAGCCAAAGAACGTAGAGTGGGAGTATAAAATTAAATAGATTAATATCTATAGTTTTGTGCATTTACCCACTAAAAAAAAAATAACTAAAAAATTAAGTCTTCAAGCTCAAATTAATACTGATTCTTTTGTTAACAAAAAGTGATCCATAGGCTAGTTATTTTAAATTATAATCAACTAAAAACGCATGCCCCATTACCCACTTAAAGAATTTATTTATTTACAATCTCATAGCTAAACACAACTTACTTTAATTTTAATAAGAATTTCTACACATAAACTTTTAGCACAGTTTATGGAATCTCCTACAGCAGTCATAGTAAACTTAATCATTTAGAGACTTGAACAAACTGTTTTAAATAACTGTAGAATTTTTGTGAATGCGTTGGTGCTGGATTTGTCACTTCTACATTGATGTGTTTAAATAGCAAAACACACAAAACCCTTTTTTTGTAATTTCATATATTTACATAGTAAGATATTTACAAATGTATTGTCGCTTGAAATGTCGGAACAGAACTGCTTATTACAATATTGTTTTGAACTAGTAGTCCCTTGTTACACTGACCATTTTCCCTTGGTGAGGTTACATAAGTGATTGCGTGTGGTATACAAAGGAACTCTAGGGGTCGTAAATTACAAATGAAGAGGGTGTCTGACAGAATAAAGAAAGAATCGAAAAAGGGAAAGATGTCTTCACTATTAACTTCTTAGAATTGAAGGAACTTAAATCCAAATATCAGGGTATCATGTCGATGATTGCATATTGAGCAATCCAAACGATCAAGATAATTACTTCTCAAATAAATTTGACTCTTCATATCCGCCTGCAGCTTACCGTAAAAAATGAAAATAAACAGGAAACCATTTATACAAATTTCTTTATTAAACCTACGTACCCATGTATGTATGTACTCATTTTGGCATCAATAAAATATACAATTAGTACCATAAATAACCTAGCAGATCGATGCGTTGCATTCTCAGAAAAAAAAAAAAATTCAGAACAAAACATAAGAAACGTTCAAAAAATGTTAAAAAACAGTAATTACTAGTTACCCACTACTGTCCTAAGAAAAACAGCCAAGATAAAGAAAACATTGTTATATCTTATGTGGAATATTTATCAGAAAATATTTAAACAATACTTAGGCAATATAAAATAAAGGGAGCATGTAAGCCAAACAACTTTAACAATCCATTTTCTACAAAAACACACAGAACCAGTGGAGACTAACAAACAAACAATTTATAAAATAAAACGTCAAGAGAGTGACGAAGTTTGTATTGGGTACTCTAAACAATACATTGAAAGAAGAATTTAAGCACACAAATACTGTATAACAGCTAATAAATATAATGCAACTGCATCAATCAAACTTGCAATAGAGAAAAAGCACAAGTTTGATTTTGATGAAACAAATAACTACCACAAAAAGTTCATATATCCAAATACTATCCGTTTAATCCGATCTTCCAAGCTCCAACCGGATGACCTAGCTGGCTTAGTGGAAATCTGCCTTACTTCTACCTATTTCCAGTTCTGTGGCTATTACCAAAAACAAGTTTCGGGTGCAACCATGAGATGACAACATTTTTCTGAAGGCATTTGAACAAGAAGCCTAACCTATTCCCACACACCGAAATACTAGTTCAGATACGCTAACACCTTCATAATTTGGCCACATGGACGTGATTCCTTAAACAATTTCCTCACATTTCTTAATTCCCAATATAGTTCAATTAAATTCACCCTGGAAGTAGTGTCAGACGATATTCTTCCTTTCCTAGCTGTCCTAACGAATCGTCGCTCTGATGGTTCTTTGGGACAATCCGTTTATCGCAAACCTGTACATTTCGATCGTTACCTAAATGCCTTTTCACACCACCAACATGCCCAAAAGAACGGTGTCATAAATTCCTTAGTCCAATGGCCCATTGTCATGTCCGAATCCAATTCCTTATCCAGAGAGCTATCTCATGTTACCGATACCCTACCTAATCCAAGAATAACCATCCTAGACACCAAATCCAACGTACCGTAAACCGACAGCTACATCCTATATCCAACATATTCTAAACACAACCTACTCCACATCAATCCAATGTTTATCTTCTCTACATCAAAGGTGTTACCGACCGTATAAGGAAAGTCCTGTCCAACCACAACATCAAAACCGTCTTTAAACCTAATTCCAAACTATCGGACTACTTTCCGTCAAAGATTGTAATCCTTTCGAAGCTCCTGATGTTTACCGTAATTCCATGCTGTGTTTACATAGGCGAAACAAAACATTTGGTAGGCACTCGTATTACAAAAAATGAACGTTGTACCAAGGCGTTGCACCTAGCTGAGTCTCCACTTGCTGAGCATAGCCTGAAGATCGGCCATCAAATCCAATTCAACCCTGCCTAAATCCTACCTCGTAATCCTCACTACCACAGCCGTAAAATCTGAAAATCCATTGATATCATTCACGCAACCCAATCATAACCATCGCGCTTCTCCAAACTGTAACCGTCACAACTCACTAAATTATCTAAATTTTAATCTTGGATTTAATAAAATATTCAACGAATGACAAATGTCATAGTTTTCCAATCAGGATTTATTTGATTAATATATTTTCTAGAAACTGCACACCAGTAAAGGCCGTTTTACACCTAGCTATTTATTGCGTAATTTATTGGCCAATTTATACGCGTTACGTGTATAACACCGATTAAATCCGTGTTATACATGCAACAATTTTAAATTGGCCAATAAATTGCGCAATAAATAGCTAGGTGTAAAACGGCCTTAAGACATATTAAACTATTTAACAATAACAATTTGGTATAGCAAATCAATCATATAGAATATAGATAATATCTGAAATCTCACTTAAATCCATAAAAAAAAAACATACCAACAAATAAATATTCAAATGTTTATTTACTGAAAACTAGTATGGGAATATTTATAGACGTTATTTCAGAGAAAGAGAAACACCAGAAAGTTGCTTTTGTATAATTGCTTCTAACAACATATGGAAATGTATCATTGTTTATCTTGAAAAGCATTATAACGAATTAAATGAAACCCTTGGGAGGTGGTATTAAGGGCAACCAAAACCAAATTCTATGTTAAACGCTCCCAAATTATTTCAAGGCAAAATACATTCTATCTGCCCACAACACGTTAATGTTTGCTCAACACGTAATCTATTAGTGATATATTTATAAATTATTTTAGCGAGTATATAGGAAAATCGTCCAAGCAAAATTAATTTTTACACTGTTACAAAATTAATTTTGTGGCACTTATAACTTGACACTCGTTGGCTAGAACTTTAAACGAATAGTTTTTCACGAGTTTTGGCGACTTTACTTTGAAATAAGAACACATTCCCAGTAGATTAATATCATTGACATCTCGTACGTTTTGCCTTAATTCATCAAATAAATTAATAAAAGAAAAACAAAGATTATTGTATCTAATGGTATTAGAAAGAGACGGATCCATTTAAACATACAATCGTTCTTGAGAAAACGTTGAGTCACATACTAGAAATTATCTAACGCTTAGCTCTTAGTAAATAAAACCTGTTTCGCTTAGTATTCAGGTAATGGTGACAGCGCCGGGATTTTACATAATACCTGGAATGACATCATCAGTTCACTTTTTAAAAGCGAGAAATATTCTCGCTATTCTTTGCGCGGAATTGGAAGGTTGCAATTAATTATGCCAGCTGATTCATCGAGACAGCGGTGTTGAATTAAATTATGGAAAATAATTCGCACATAAATATTTGACACCGGTGTGACGAGGAATATGAAGTAATGTTTATATATCCTTTTTTTTATATCTGTCCGTTCCATATACACTGCGATCGAGAATGTTTGTCCTCCAACATCCAGAGTAGCAGCATTTTATAATCTCTGTAACAATTGTGGTCGTGTATTAATTTCCTCTTGATAAACAATTTGCTTCATATGTCTCTAAAAGTCGGGTGATCACGGTGGCCATGCAATCGGACCATTATTACCAATTCACCTGTTTCTGAAATGCTGGATTAACCATTCAACAACAACCCGTCAGCGATGAGGTGAAGCACCATTAAGAAGTATACCTTCAAGAAAGTCAATGATAATTAAAAGTATTTGCGTTCAAACGTTCTTCCAGCCCATCCACAGGTAATAAGTTACCGCTGAAGATTCCATCTCATAAATTGATATTGAATCTTTGTTGAAAATTACATTTTCTAATGGCATATGGATTTTATATTTTATAATGCCCAGATATGGGTAACTGTTAAGACCATCTTATGTAAAACACGCTTCCTCGGACAACAGAACATTTGAAATGAAGCCATTATTTTGAGCATGTTGCCGTAATAACCAATTACAAAATGTTAGCTGTCGTCGAGCATCTCCAATTTATATAGCTTGAACATTTTGTCAATGATAAAGATGAAAGACTTCGCTATACAACATTTTGGCTTACATGCAGATTATGTGCTATTCTCCGAGTACTAATTGAAGGATTGTCAATGACAGCATTAATAACAGCTTTTTGCTAGAGCGGGATTACCTGTTTCTCGTAATTTTCGAAAAGATTCTCCGAAAACTGAGTGATGCGGTAAGATGACGAAGTGGAAATCGTTCTTGATATTCTCGCACCGATTCACATGCATTTCCGTTGCAATAACCATACACGAATATACTCTTCAGTGCTATAAGAATACATTTTAAGTTGTAACTGTAATGTCAACTCTAACAAAACGACTATGGTTCCGTTTACATGAAGGAAGAAACTTCCCAAACTCCAGTGTGCCACTATATTCAGCTCTAAAGTACTCGTATCAACCGAGATTACATATCTGGGTGTTGTCTTGGACGCGAAACTGCTGTACAAATCACACCTAGAACGCTGACGAACAAAGCCAGGGAACTTCTGGGCCTGTAGAGGTATCTTCGGTAAAACGTGGGGGCTAAAGCCTGCAATGGTACGCTGGCCGTACACGAAAGTTATAGTACACTAACTTACGCCTCGCTAGTCTAGTGGCTTAAAGCAAATTTAGGCTATGCTGCGCTTAGTAAAGTCCAAAGGATTGCCTGTTCGGGCATCACGAGAGCCATGTCCTCGACACCGACGGCTGCTGCGTAGACCATTCTTGGGCTTCCCCCACTGCAGTTGGTGTTGTGATCTGAAGCAAGGGGCTTACAGAGCAAAATGTAGTGGATGCAAGGGCTCCTCCTGCAAAGTCGGAAATACATCGAACAGACGGTACCATCGTCCGTAAAGGCGGATAAGATCTCGCCCGTTTCCAACTTCATTGAGGGATGCAGCGTAGATATCTCCAGCAGGAAAATTGCAATAGCGTACATCCGCAAACCGAAACGGGGCCTATCCCACTGGTTTGTCGATGCCTCCAAAATGTGTAATGGCACGGGCATTGGAATCTAGAAGAATGGAGAGTGAAACAGTGAAGCTTTTAGCCTTGGGGCCTCCCCCACCATTTCTCGGGCCGAAATTATTGCCACCCAAACTTGTGCTGAAGGCATCTCAAACGGCCTCCGCAAGAATAGAAAGGTAGAACCATCTTCGACAACCAGGTTGCCCTCAAAGCTTTGCGGCTATCAGATTTAACTCTGAGGTGGTACTGGGGTGCCACAGAAAGCTTAAGCAGCTGGCGGAACATCTAAATGTTATATTGAGATGGGTGCTAAATCACTCTGGAATCAGAGGCAATGTAATAGCTGACACGCTAGCAAGGGGCGCTAGCGAGCTACCGTTATTCCAGAACCGACGTGCGGTAGCACATATGGCAGCATCAAAACGTTTGTCAGATCCCAACTTCCTGCTAGGCACTGCTCCTTTTGAAATGGACTCGCCGGCGCAAGACACTGTAAATCTCTAGAGCTTCATCCAAATGAGTTAAGACTCCGTAAGGCAGTCTTTATGAGCAGGGACAGATTAAGATTACTTACAAGAATCTCAACTGGGCACTGTGTACTAAATAAACACATGCATCGCATGGGGCTAGTGAACTCTCCCCTGTGCAGAAAGTGTGGGAGAGGAAACCCCTGCTCACCTTCTGGCAGTGAACGGGGAGAGGCAGATGCACTTTGGGGTCGACTGGTTGGACGAACCCAGAGTCGGTAAGTTAACTCTCAGCCAGATTGCGAACTTTTTCGATAGGGTGCAACCTAACTGCGAGGGCTAAAACTGACATGGGGGTACAATAGGTCTTTCTGGTCGAGTTGCTTTCTTCGGATTACACTCGCCCACGGAAAAAAAAAGTTGTAACTGAATACAAAGAGAAAAGACCGACATCTGACATGTGCATTTATTCTAACATAAATAAACACACTTTCTTATGTTATTAATAAATCATAACAATAGACATGAATGAACATTTTAAATAATTACAATCAAAATTTTAAAGTCTTCTATTGCCTTAAATAATTGAAATCGGGCATATGCATGTCCTAAGGATGTTTTTTTTTTGTTAAAATTAGATGAGCTTTCATATGATAAAGTTTGTCGAAGAGCTAATAAATGGCCCTGTATTCCACTGAAGATGTAAAATTACCCCAATAATGGCAAGTAGAAATGGTGTTTTCCATTTTTATTTCGAGTGCGCTTAGACTTTTTTAATTTAAAAAAATAAGTCTTAGAAAACACATTCATTCACTGCAAAGATTCTCGACAAGAGACATTTCACATAATTTCGCAGCTTATGCATTATTTCCGTGACCTCGTAAGGCAAATTTCAATTTCCTTTGGGAAGGACCTCCATCACCGTCCTACATATTACATATTTTCACAAATAGGCGTACGGACAGTGCAACATAACGAAACGAGTCTCTCCACGCAAAAAACAGTCATTTCTATTTTTAACGAGAGGAATCCGCGGACTACGCCCGGCTAGCGGATTGATAGAACCACTATATCACGCAATTGACGTATACGAACGTATAGATATAGTCTCTTCTTTTTCTCCAATCTATTGACTATACGGTCACCTGACTGGCATCGTTCGCCTTCTTTTTTTTCGACGATTTGCGTAACCATTGTGTAATGTAAATATTGTGCACGCGAAATGTTACGGAGGCCGACACATTGAATAGTTTAAGAATTAGCGATCAATGTTGAATGGAGAAAGGTATTGAGTATTATTTTTTTATCTAAACGATAAGGCGCACAGTAAGAAAAAAGATTTTAATAATTTTTTCATTAAGAAATTTGCATTAACACCAAATAAAATTAAGCATCATATTTTTGGAACAACAATATTTTTATATTAAGTTTTAATAAACAAGATTTCCAGTGGTGCATTCCTTTGCGTTGTTGTTTGTTTCATTTGGAGTAAACTACCCACATTCGAGTTACTTCTTGCCTAAAAGTAGTTAGTGTTTAGTTAAGCATAATACCTGTATTTATCAGATTTGTGTATTTCCTTATTATTCGTATTCATTTTAAAACCAGTTGTAACATATTGGGGGTTTGAAGAACTGATATAGAATGTTTAACCGTAAGTGCCTATACGTTATTTATACAGGGTGAGTTTTTTTTATCTTGAGACAACGAAATATCTCTAAAACACTGCATCAAATCAATCAATTAGATCTTTTTTTGATTTGATGCAGTGTTTTAGAGATATTCCGTTGTCTCAAGATAAAAAACTCACCCTGTATATTCAAGTTAATAAATTGCTTTTCTTGCTACACCTAATATTTCATTCTCTCTTACATGCTGTATCTCAGCAATAACTTGTATTACTTCATATACATCAGATCATGTAAACTATAAATTTCAGTGACAAAGCTCATAAAAAATATCAAAAAAAAAGAATGAAACGCAGTTTTAAAAGTCAATAATCAAATAAAATAATAAACAGATTCTAAAAAATCTAACAATAGTAAATTTAGTAGATAAATAGTATATTATTGAAAAAATATTAATGTTCGGGATATTTATTAATCATTAATTCATATAATTCCATGCGACAGTAATAATCGCCGCGTAAAAGTTCTTGGGATGTGCTAATTTTGTACGATCGTACAGGGATTTTATTCCACTAATGCACAAACTTATTTCGATATCACTGACATTTTTCACTAGGACATAAACTATTTTTTTTGTTATTTATTAATGTAAATGTCGTTTCAAAACGTCGGACTGTATTACGAATAATAGTCGCGCTAAGAATTGATCTTTCAGAATAATTTATTGCAAATAAATCGTGTGTAACTTCTGCTGAATTGCCACCGTAAAATTGTTTTACAATAAAAAGTTTTTCCTCGGCTGTATAATATCCTATTTTTTTATTTTAAAATTACTAACCGCGATCAAAACTTACTCACCGTTATAAAATTTGAGGACCGTACCCGTACCCTAATATCCACCAACGCTATGTTAAGAAATACGCGAAATGAATCGAACATCGGCTAAACTGAAAGTAAACTATGTTTACGCATGCCTAGCTAATGGTTCTCCTCGCCCCGCAGTAGTCGGAATGAGAGCTATGTTGAATTGATTTAAATTGAAAAGATCGATGTGGGGATAGCATTTTGTAGGAGTTTGACAAAGGTAGAGAATAGCAGTAAGTTAGACAGCGATAGCATACGGATTAGAGATGGTAAATCAAAGCATATATCTGACACACAACCGCCCAGCAGAATAGCATGCGTATTTCTCAATTTTGTTAACTAATCAAATCATATTTTTCATCCTTCTTTTAACATATTACGACAATCAACAGGTCGAAAGTGCGCTGTTGCTATACCAATGGAGAGTGGGGCTTATTAGCGTCTGCGGCAAGTTTTTTTATGCATAAGTTTATGTACCTCTTTATGCATAAGTTTATAGATTTTGAAAGGTGAGCCAGCATGAAATGGAATAAATACATACTCAAGATTTTATCTTCTTTTTGTCTTCTTCAGATAAGGGAGTTTTGATGGAAACCTTACAGAACACGAAAGAAAAATCATTTTTAAATTGAGGCCATTTCAATTACAAGGACCGTTTCCATATACGATCCAGAAACAATGCTTTTCAAAATTTTATTATTCATACTTAATTAAGGCTGGTTTAAAAATGATAAAGCCATGCCTAGCTCAAAACCAAATCATGAAATCAGAAATTAAGATAAATTACACTGTTAAGGAATAAGGAACGGGTAGAACTACAGCTTTTTAAAGGTTTTTAAACTGAAAAAGGGTTAATTTAATCATTATATTATAAATATTTTTTAGAGTTAATTCTTTATTTATTCCTTTTTGGTATTTTTCAAATACATGTGTTCAAAGCCAGCTTGGGGTTATAATTACGACGGTATTGGAGAAAACAATGCAATTGATAAGATATTATCGTGATTATCATCACTTCCGAATTTACGAGTTTACCACTTCCTATATAACTATACATACCTAAAACTTTAAAAAAACAGAAGGGATTTATTCAAGACTAGTAGGGATCCTTGCCACAATAGTGCAATGTATTAGAATGACGACATTGATATAAAAGGGGGGCCTTTAACTGGCGAAACCGTACAAAAACCGCATACATTAACCTTGACGTTTCGCAAAGTGAATTTGCATGATAATCGGATCTACATACACATACAACAACTCGGAATATATATCTTGCCTTACGTCGAGGTTGAGAATACGAACGGTGTACAATATAGGCATCTCCTATCAGCTCTGGATTATCGACTAGAAGTGCCATAATAAAATATGGGAGTATTTAATAGGTCACTAGTCACTAGGCAGACCACAGAGTAACTAATATTATGGGCAAACAATGCAGTGTTATGTGGATATTCTATTACTTATCTTACTGTACAGAATGAGGTTTTATACAGATTCCAAGGCCGATCGACACAATACCACTGATTTGTGAAAATTTAATTTAGTATTCTAATAACCGAACCTCTTGTGCTAATTCAGTAACGTGATCTATAAAGTGTGGAGTAGTGCGAATCATTCGATCATATAATTAGGCGGATATTAAACTATAAAAATTGATAAAGATCTTTGATAAAAGATATTTGATAAATAACTTTTAGGTTGGGTTTCCACTAGTACTGCAAAGCGAAACCGGTTTTAGGTATGACAATTAATCGACTTTAAAATAAAAACCCTAATCCGTTTTTAAAATTTGTTTTGAAACGGTAACAAATTTTTGCATATTAGTTACATACTGCGATATTCAGTATTCGTATTCTTCTTCTGTTATGCAATTTTCAGAGGTTTGGCTGTAAAATAGTGTTGATACGAATCGATACTGGTTTTATGTGAAACATTGTGTATTTCTGAAGCAAGTAAACCTATTTAAAGCCTGTTTAGTAAGCAAAATTTCTGATAGTCACAATGTAGAGTAACCAGAAATAATGGAATATAATGGATAAAGTATCTAAGAAATATTAAAGATAATAATACTAATATTCATTTATTGGCATCCATAAATACATTATATTATGAACTAATATACGATTTTCTTTTTCAACAAAAATAACAATAATACTATTATTTATACATAAGTAAACAAACATGTATGTACACAATTTTCTCTAGTTATTTTTTTCATACAAACACGCTAAAATTTCGAAATGTAGATAACTTTCCCAAGATTTTTTCATGTAGTCTGGAATACTCACAAGTAAAATTTCTAAAGTATGTAGTTATAATTTCCATATAAGTTTTACTTGTTTAAAAGCAAAATTACAAAGAAAAGTTCAGTATTTTTTTTTCTTAACAAAAAGGAAAATATCGTTGAAATGAAAATGTCCTGGTAGAGTGTATTTACTTAGAATTTAATACATAAAACATCCACAACAACTCCACGTCAATTATCCGTTACCTCTCCACATTGGCGGTTAATTCGCAAAAATCAAGGAGCACCACATGCAATCGGGCAACTGTTGTGATAACAGTTTCTAAAAAAAAATTATCTAGCAAGTAATAGATAAAGATTTGATAACTATATCTGCTATGTAGAAAACTTATATTGAGTATTGGGAGTTAGTGTAGTGAAATAAAAGAACCGCCATCTTCAGGACAATTTCTCTACTTGTAGAATAGTTTAACGTATTTGCTGCTATAAGCCAGAAAAACTTTGAAATTATATGTTTAGAACATCATGGCGTGATGATTTACAGTTTTGTAATATAATTTTGACGTAAATCTACTACTATTTTATCTATAACTGTACCGACTTTGTACTTGATATCACATATCCAAATTTTTTTGCCTGTTACGCCTCTTTCACACGATACGGATTTTATGCGGTCCGGTTTTATTGCTTTTTCCATGTAGTGTGGTAAACATTACCGTGAAACCCCAGTCGAACCATCCGACTGGTATTAGACAACCGTTTACGATTTTTTTCGTGGCGAATTGTGTGCAATTATACATTTACAGTAATGTTTTACCAAACTACACGGAAAAAAGGAATAAAACCGGACCGGGTAAAATCCGTATCGTATGAAAGAGGCCTTAAGGTAATTTATTTGAAAAAACATATTATTTTAAACCGCATGTTCCAAATTGTAAGAAATGTTGTGTACCATGTGGGTGAATTCTCAACAGATAATGCTGAATTAATTCCAACGTGCATGTAAGTTGTTTCGGATATTCCATGTTCAAATTGTAGCAGATTGCATAACAGACTTTAAAACTTTAAAGCATTAGGAGAACAATAGGCAGATTTTCTAATATGAATTAATACCACCTACTAATAATTAGTATAATAGTTCTAAAATAACAAGAAAACAGAACCACGTGTGGTCAAACACCATATCATTTCTGCCTACGTCTGACTTGCACCAGAACATTCTAAGTTAACGCATGCGCGCTTTGCTTATTTTCTTATCATTCAAAAATTACTGTATTTATAACTAATTTTCCAAATTGTAAAAATATTTTAAGTTTTTTCCTAAGAGATATTAATATTTTTCTGGTAATATTACAATGTTAGAGATTTTTGTCTAAAAAACAGAAATTTTCCTATAATATTCACGCAAAATATTTGTATTAAGGGAAAATTTCGACACTTTCCTATGGTTTCTTTTGATATATGTTGTGGTTTTGGAGATTTAATTAAAGCAAATAGCGAAGGGTTGTGTTGCCGATAGGATGCTTCACCCTCCGAAACGGGCGATTTCGCATCTAAGAAAGCTACCGTTGTTCTTACAACCTTATTATTCTATAAAACCGTCATGTTTTATTTAAATCGGTGCTCTTATATAGTTCATAAAAGAAAAAAACATTTTTCCAATAATAATATCGCAACACGAAATCAGAACAGCAAGTTCCTTTATCGGTATCATTTGCAATCAATTTGTATTATAAGCACTTGCATAATACACAATTTCTGAGATATCTTATCTTTAATTACATATATGAATATGTATGTGTTATATTAAACCTGTTGCATAAGTATATTTAAGATACTTATCGACAAATCACTGGTTTTAGGCTGATTTTAATTTTAAGTTGCCAAGTATATTCGTCAACATTGAATGCTTTTGTATGCGTATATAGATATCGAAAGTTAGCCTTAATTAAAACATAATGGATTTCAACAAATGCTTATAAAAAAAAAGCACTAGACAAAGTGAATACTGTGCTGTTAGTACTCATTTATTCTACTCATCTAACATATAACAGTATAACTGTAGTGATATAACAGAAAGTTTACCTACAACTACGGAAGTAACAAAATGAACATAGGAAAGTTAATATAAAATTACGTATGTACATAAAAATGGTGAATTTTAAAACATTTTAATAATAAATCTAATGGTCTGTCGACTAATTAATTTGATAAAAGCCGATATTACTGGATTATAGTTTGTAATATATTTTGCTTTTTAATTTGCTCCATTATAAAGAAGGTATTACATAAAATATCTAATCGAAATAATTATTGTAGTGATTACACATGTATTTAGGTTCTATGTCAAGGTCTTTAATTGTTTTATTCCAACTTCCGCTTTTGATACATTAACGTATGTAAGTGTGCACACGGGTAGTACCTACATCGATAATTTGTGGTCAAGTTGAATATATAACAAGTGTTCTCAGCATACTTTAACTATCTAATTAAACACGTTCTAGAATGTTGGAATAAGACAATATACATACATTTTCCCAGATTTACATATGTAGGTAAAACTGATTAATTACACATTCAAGAATATCCTGTTTACGCCTTCACAATCCTGTTTGAATTGAACATGATAATGTCTACGGTTCCTAAATAAGAAAGTTTTAAAAGGATACACAATGAAAATCTATTTTTTATTTAAACAGGGTATTTATGAAATGATGTAATGATCTTTAAAAATAGACAGATCATTAAAAAAATAAAGCAATTATCTCTAGACGAGAAAGCTCCAAAACTTTTTTAAAGTATGTTGTACGCTTCAATATTGCTTTTGCCCTTGTCAACTGTAAACACACCATTATCTGTCAACTGAAGCACCGCTAGGTTCATTTTACCGCTTTAGTGCGGTAAAGCACGATTTTTTTTCATCTCACATCGCAGTTACTTCCAATGTCTGCATGATATCCTTTAATTTATTTTAATAAAACAGACGTACCGGTATTTTTATTGGTGTTTTAATCGTTATTGACGAAAAATCATTATAAAAAAAACACTTTGACACAGTTAAAGTTGAGTTGAGTTGTCAAAACGCAGTGGTACCAATCCACATCTACTTTAATTTGGAGTCTTGTTATGTCAAAGTATAATTTCTTTTTCCAGTGCCACATTTTTATTTCGTTACTATAAATGTAAATAAAAGAAGTGATTTAACAATTGATTGATTATCTTAATCTATAACTAAAAATAGGTCCTAACATTTACGAAAAATATTATTCCACCATTGATCTTTCATCGTGGACATATTGATAAAAATATTAACTATTTACAATTCCTAATTAGGAATCGATAATAAACAAGCATAACTGATGATTTTATGATAGCTACTATGTATATGTTACATAATTTTTTCACGCGAAACTTTATGGAACAAGTTTATTTAATCATATCATTTTCAGCATTGCAGGAGCGAATTGAGAATGATATCTAGTGGGATGTGAGACGTATGAGAGTGATAAGTTTTTATATATACAAACATAAATATATCCATCTATTTATTTAAAGATTACTTGATAAACGTAAAAAATATTTCATCGTAAAAATTATTGTTTGGCTTAGAAAAAATATTTTGCTTGTTATTAAGAGTTGGTTGTAAATTCACGTTAGTTTTATCGTACTTTTATTTAATCCCGAAATCCACGTAACAAGAATAGGTAATCCAAATAAATAAGGTATAGTTGGTTGCTGTGAACTAGCAAAGATACTAGATATTCCAATGCGCCATCACTTATGAATTTGAAAAGAGTTTAACTATTCTTAGTATCATATTGTTTGTATGTTGATTCTATTTGCGATTTTAGGTTCTGACATCAATATGGTGTTAAAAAATTCACTATAAGTTTTTAAACCACCAATCATGTGGTTTTCCAGATAAAATAAAGGCACAACATATTTGTCTTTAAAAACTTAAAACATTCATGCTTTTACCTATTTTTTTTTTACTAAAAACATTCCTAATGGACTTATTGATGACTTCGATTTGTTTGTCTAGACGAAAAATGTCAACGACCCATTTGATTCACGAAAAAAGAAAGCGATACACAACCAACTGAAGTTATGTATTTGTGTTATACATTCATACATATCTACCAATAACAAAGGCAATATAAGGGAACCGGTTTTGGCACGACAGACAAAAAAATAAAACAAGAAAATAAACGACACAAATGACAGACACGAAGTATACATATACATATCATGAATTACGTAATTTAACTGTCGTTGCAATCAAGATGAACTGCAGCTAAAACTCATAATAAGGATGTAGCTATTATGTGTGTACGATGGACCTGCCTACCAGAAACTTAAAGAGAGTGACGAAATACCAAATTATTTAATTTCTAAATTTATTAAAATACGTAAACCGTAAACCTGAATCATTGACTAACGCTGGACATACAAATAATAATGGTAGTGACGTCAAATATAAATTATCAAAAATAACCACACTTACATCTTGCTTTTCACGAGTTCCACGATAAAGTAGGAATTCAAAAATCATTATTTTATAAGGAAAATCAAAAGCCGTGATTGGAATGGGATTCTATTTTATTGAACATTCTATCTGTGAAATCTTTTAGCGGAAATTGTACAAATTTCTAACTAAAACCGCAGTCAGTAAAGTTGTGCAATCGCAAGTTTACCCAGTAATGTTTACCGTTCTGTTCATAGTTTCATAAATTGACAAATAAGTAAATAAAGATTACATCGAAAAAAAACCGTCCACTTTATTGATCTACCCACAACGATTGAAACATGTGTATATTGCAATACATAGAAATAATCTTTACATTTATGTTGTTTGATCTCTGTCCTTTGGCAAATGGCCTATTATATAAAAGATTAGTAAGTCAATAAACATAAAATATTGTATTCAGAGAAGAATCAATAAATTGCCACTTTAAGCAATTTTAGATACTTTAGAACTTTGGGGATAGATTTTAAATACACGATGACTGTATCTGCAGATACGTAAAGTTACAGCAAAAATTTGTTGTCATTGATGAAAAGCGTATTTTTCGCCGTTCGTATGCATTAGAGTTTAGACCAGTGCTGTTTAATCGGATAACTGAATAAACGATTATAAATAAATAAAACGACTATAAATTATAAGAAATGACCAGTTAACCGGTTAATTTGGTGAGTGTTCAAGCAGGGTAGAATTACTTTGGCGATGTGGAAATTTTTATAGCTAATAATTGGCAATATAAATTATCTAAAGAACTTTTACAGTGTAATATCCACCTCTCAACGACTTGGGTAATTACAGACCAATCAGCTTTTTGCCTCTCTTTTCAAAAATATTTGAAAGTATAGAGTGAAAGCTAAATTATTAGTATTTTCAGTGTTTTTACTTGTTATTTGCTAAACATGGCTTCCGTAGCAATAAAGACGTTATTTCGTTTTTTAAATCAAATTTATACGAATCTAGATCATGGGATTCCTGGCCTTGCTATGTCTATTGATTCTTTCTAAGGCTCTTCATTGTATAAACAACTTTCTTTGCCTCCATAAACTAGAGAAACACGAAACACGCGGCATCAACAGTTGGTTCAAATCTTTTTTTTTTAAGTAATAGATGTCAGAAAATACTTTGCCACAACATTAAGTCTACCTCGTTATCGTATAAAGTTGGTGTATTCTAAGGGTCCCTATTAAGACCTACACTTTTTTTTTTATTTATATTAACGACTTCCCTCACTGTCTTTCACCATCCAATATTTTATCTATTTATAGCAATGATATTAATATTGTACTTTCTAGTATCACCTTAGATTTTGATGAATTTGTTCAGTTCAACTGTGGTTATCATAGAACAAACTAATGGTACAAAAAAACAATCGTATTTCCCTTAAAAATAACAAAAAATATAGACTAAATGGTTTGATTTTCAACAAAACTTTTGTTACATTCATAACCTTAGCTAAAATTTTAGGAATTACTATTTGACGAAAATTTCAATTGTTTTCACCATATTGATAATATATCTACGTAGGTATTGCAGTAGTAATGTCTTGAAAACCTTTTATTTTTTCCATTATTATTCTAAAATAAATGAACTGGAGAAATTCTTCAAATGCTCAAAGCTTGTTTTTCCTTCAGAAGCAAGAGTAGGCTTAGCTCAGCATGCATCTGTCGCTTGGTGTGTGAAAATAATAAACTTTTTACGATTTGTATATATTGGAAATGGTCTCTTCTGCTCATATAATTTTTTCATGTATTGACGCCAATACCAAGCATTTGCACCACACTAGATTTCGCTCACTTTTTGCTGCCACCTCAACGCAGTTTCACTTTTTTTCAAATGGTTTATGGGGTGCAAGTTATATGATAAACTTAATAACCACTCGAAATTAAATCTATTTTAAAACAACGCTGTAAAATGTTAATTTATATCATATGCTATCGTGGGTCCCTCCAAAAGGTGCGTAGATCAGCATAAACATATCAAACCGAGTTTGTTCAAGTTCTCGAGATATTTGGATTTTTTTAGACTCAAAATATTTGCATGTTGGGCTATTCATATCGGTCCCATCATAATTCATGGTAAAAAAAATACCTCAAGAACTTTAACGTCTCGGTTTGACTCAGCGCATATTTAGGCAAGTCTGAAGGAGAATTAAAATATCTACGCCCACATTGCAGAGTATTAAAAAATCATCAGCAGAATAATATAAATGGTAAAAATAAAGAGAAATGCTTGATGAAAATAATTCAGTCAAACTGTCTAAACGAATGGAATTCTGCCAAGCCATATAAAGAAAAGGTATTTTACATTTTATGCAAGTTAAAATTAATAACAAGATAATAATTAATAATAGAATATGCACAACATACAGTAGACCATATACATATTACATAGTGTAGGGAAATAACAGGTACTTGTAACAAATCGATTTGTCATTTTACTTGATATTGCTATATACATACCTTCTTTTACCGCATTTGATAATTTTAAACCTTTCAAATTTTAACATTTTGATTTGGTACAGTTAATTTATCTATCTGCCCTGATGAAGGCTGTATACATTGCCAAAAATTTGGCATAATAATAAAGAGTTAAACACTGGCAAGCCTCTCCACATGTAATTGATCTAACAACCACATCAACAGATAAAAAATATGCAATCAACTCGATAAGGACTTATACGAGTTCGCAGATTAAATCCGACATTTTTTTTTTAATACAACCAACACATTTTTCAAAATTTACCTCCAGTATTTCAATTTCACCCTGCGTATAAACCTATATGTCGGAGACAGTTGTCATCTACGAAACATAGATGATACTCTGATACGCAGTGCCTGGCTTTCTCTCTCGTTTTCCTGCTCCAGATGTTCGCGCATTGCGAACAAGGGTCGCGCACAGCATTGCTCTAAAAATACCCACGTAAATAGATGCACATGTAGTATTGGTGTTGAGTACGGGTGCGGGGTTTAGCAGGAAGACGGATTATCTCGGTATGAATGGGAGAGCAGTCCGATAAATATTTATTTCGGAGGGAGGCTATATTTAAATTCGTACTACTAATAAGAGAAAAGATTTTTCTCGCCTTATTCGTTGGAATTTTTCAGGCGCACTTGAAACGTCAAAACTTGGCGTCCTGCGTTTAGAAGCTTCTAAGACTAGATATAGTGGATTAAAGAGATTAATGTATGTATTCTCATACAAACACGTACTTCAATTTTTTTCAGATTTTTTTTTCCGTTTCGATTATTTTCATTTAAGCTAAAGTGCAGTATAAAATATTTGAGTTAAATAAAGACATCTAAGATATGAAAATTAATAAATATTTCCAACGTATTCAGAAATATTTTCATCAAATTTGGTTTACAACTTAAATAATTTTAAATTGGAATTCCTAGGTGCTGAATGGGTTAATTATTTAACATTAGATACCTATACTTACTTGCAATGAATAAAAACTCAAAAAAAAAAATAAATACAACCGTAATATTTTAAAAATTTTACTCGAAACTAGGAAATTAGTCATATTTTTGCCAAGAAATTCTAATATTATTTATAGTATAATAGAAGTTCAAAAAATCTAATGATCCAGTTTAGTGGAACATCCTGTATAATTATATGAAAATAGGTGTATTAATTATTAAGTTAATGGCAAAACAGATAAAATCTTTATTATGGAAAAAATTAGCTGATTTAAACTAAAATAGCCAAAATTATCATTTCAGAGTTCAAATTGTTAAATATAATATGTAATTATCCACAGAAACACATGCTCAAATAATAGCTTACCACTACATTGGTAAAAATAACAGAGAAGTCGCAACTCAAATAGTTGAACTGTTAATTAAAGCATTAAAAAGTGTGCAAGTGTAGCAAATAAAAAACGACCAGGACGGCCAAAAATAATAACACCAGCAAACCATTACAAACTTCAATAAGAAAATTAACTTATTTTAGTCACCTAAAGAATTGTTGAGTAAAAAAGAATACCTACCAGAGCTATTCAAATTGTAATTTAGTTTTGAGCACTAATAAAGTTTCAGTAATAAATACGTTATGCAATAAATTACTAAGGAAATATACACGCGCATATATTTATTCTTCAAAACAAGTATTTATGTAAAGTCAAAAGTATAAACAAGATAGTCGATGCAATCCAAATGATATTCGAACTGCATCTTACAAAAATAGGACCAAACTATTCTTAAAAGTATGCATATATCTATGTAATATTATTTAAAAAGGTATTTTTTCAAATAGTAGTTTACTTTAAGTCATTTTTTGTATACTTAAAGATTTTGTTATTTTTTGCCAACAATCAGATCATTCTGATGTCTCACTGTGTAATGGTGACTTTCAGAATTAATTATTTATTTACTTGACAAATAAATACAAATTTGGAAAATTTAAAACACTAGCCTGAAATGGATAAATTAAAAAAGGAAATTATTTAATCTGCTACACAATTTATTATTTATTTTTCATCCAAGACAATTGACTTTTTCAAAGACACGGTTTAAACTGTGATCTTTACTGAAATTTCTTAATTATTAACTGTTTTGCACTTGTTTTTACCACTTTGTTCATTTAACGATTTCATATTTTAAATTCAACAGCCGGCAGAAGACCAAAAATCTGGTCGAAACATCGCTGATAAATTTATGAAATATAAATAAAAAGGATATTTTCTTGCTTTATTCTCTTCAAATCAACTATTACAATGATAATGAAGATACAAAGGAAGATTTAATTTTAAAAAGACTGTTGGTAATATGGTTTAATTAGGTATTAGGTATATGTGGAAGTAAATGGCAGTAATTAGTAACATTTAATTTATATTGGTCTTGGTAGAAAAATTGTGTTTGTCTTAAGTTAATGACACCTTCTGCCACTTTTTTTCTTATTAGTAATCAAAAATAAAGAATTAATTGTACAAAATATGGCCTGCTTTGGCTCCGACCAAAGTTGGTTAACTCCAATATTTTTTTAAGTGTTTCCGAGTATTTCGGAGGTTCTACTATAAACCAGTTCAAACATCCGATACCCCAGACTCCTTACCTTGTCCTTACTAGTTCCTGCTGACCTAGATTCAGGGTTAGTATCCTTGGCCTCTTCGGATGGTGCTTGGATTCAACTATAGTTAAATCCATGCCCATTCGAAGATTCGTTGTTATAGATGCCTTTGCCTCGAATTAGGTTATTGTGCCTAGTTCGCTGCCTAGTCAATCAATTTATAATACTCTTCCAGTGAAGATTTTCCTCGTGAATTGCATCATACACAGCAATCATACACCGCAATCACGAGTCGTTTTTTGAATCAGATCCATCTGCTCTTGATTCTAGATGACGCTTGTCCATTACGTCATCTGTAATCCTGACCCTGCCTCACTGAAACTTTTATTGCGTTTCTTCGAGGTTTGAGGTCGTGTTTTAGAGTCTTCGTCAGGTCTATTTAACCCTTGACATTTTTCTTATTACCCTTAGTGGTTTGACTTATACCTTCCACCTTGGGGTTTATCATTTTCTCTGCCTTTAAGACCTGGTGAAAAACATATTGATAAAGTTTTGCATTTTCCGAGAGAAAAGACATCAAACTTCTAATCTATGTAGTCAAATTTTGCAAAAGGAAAATAGATACATTTATACTGACTGATAGAAAGGATTTTTTAAACCAAAGAAAGCATATTCCTTCATTTCACAATTGCTATTTCTTTGGGACGAGGTGCACTGCTTTTAGTGACAAAAAAAAACTGTTCAGTGTGCAATAGGCAAAAATCTTAGAAAATGGTACACACTAAATCGTTTGTTAATAGAAAGAAGTCGAATTCGATAATAACAACTTTAAAAGCTGGCGATACTTTCGGTACTACAACAATATCTAGTATCCAAGTATGTCTATGTTTATTTTTATATAATCCTAATTAATACCACACATTTATTTCAACTATTCTTGTTACATTTGAACGATTGCTTTATTTTTATTCACAAAAAACTTTAATTCAACAAAATGAATATTTCATGTGCTTACAATTTCCAGTTTTTACCACACTGTTTTACATATTTGCAAAAAAAGTAACTATTCCATACTGTTAGCGTGTCACCTTTCCACATTTTTACAGCATGTTTAACGACCACGTGACGTAAAAACATAAAAAATACATTTTCCCGGTCTTAAAAGTCCCACGAATGACCAAGCAACCGACTGAAACTAAATGAAGTCACGACTTTCATTATGCCCTGCATCGAGTAAGTTCCCGCACACACAAAAAAATTGCAACTCACCCTTCTTGGCCGGCTTTTTGACGTCTACTTCGCTGGTATTTGATTCAAGGTTGACCTTCTTATCCGTAACTGGGATCTGATTGTTAATTTGCTGCTCCGATATGATAAGGTTCGCGCTTGCCGCTTTGACGTCCTTTTGCTTGTTTTTACTCTTACTTTTCAGTTTAAACATGTTGTATGTGAGTATGTAATGAGTACGGTGTATAAAAAGTGTGACTATATGTTACTCGTTTTTTTTTTTGGAAAGGAAACAAAGGCGCTCTATTCTAGCGGCGAAAAATCGAATGTCGATGTTTCTACGGAAAAACTCGTCGTAAATCGTCGCTATTTTCGCATACGCTGATGTATATATTGTCGAATGCGTTTATTATCTCCAACGTAACGAATAATAGTATTAAATAATTATCTAAAAATAGATAATCACGTCACCACACTGACGAAGTTCGAACACGGTCTAAATGCAATCACACGAACTCGAAAAAAGGTACAACACGATTAGAAATGTCAATTACAAACTGCGCGAGTAATAAATGACCCCGTCTATATATAATATCACCTCTCAGAATTACAATGCAAACCGCGACACCGGTTATTTGTATTAATTTAACGCAACAGTCACAAGCTCTTCCTCTTCACTTCTTCCTACTGTCAGTTTTCTTTGTAGATATGCCACATTAACGCACGCAAGTCGAAAACACTGCTCTTGAAGCTTGTATCTCGAAAAGAAACAGATGAAGTTCGCGAGAACTGATCAAGCGCCACTGAATGAGTGAGCGACTAACTTGGACGAACGAAAACAGCAATCCACGACTACCAATGAGCCTGTACAATAACGCGGCGGAGTAGGGAGTTATACAATTTGTAATACCGTTTTGATCCTATAGTATTCCACAAAGATAAACCAATCTGTGGTTAATCTAATCGCATACGTATATAATATAGGTACCAAAACGCAGCCACGCAACCTTGAATCTATTTACCCATTTTATATTTTGCAAATTTGGTTCCAAATGGAGAAATCTGTTGCAGATGCGCAGAAATAAACACATATTATTTCTAAGTATTCAAGGTAAAGTATACAGACGTTCTATTCTTTAATTTGTCACACTTTGAATAACTCTGAAATCATTCTAGCATCTAACAATCAATATGTGGATATCCAAAAATGCAAAGAAAATCCAGTTGCAAACGTAAAATTTTAAATTCTGAGACAACCAAGGATTGCCTTTAGAACTACTTTAGAATGCTTTTATAAATGAAGATGCCCCTGAAAACAAACAGAAAAAATATACTACAATCTTGATCACAAGTATATGTCCGCAATACATAAACATATGCTTTTGATGATAGAAAAGAATCTTCAAACCAAAAAGTCACCTAAAACTCAAGTCTTGGAAAAGTTTGTAAAAAGTTGCGAATTTGTCTTTTTCGAAAGGAGTTTTTGTTTTATCCGGGAAAACCGCCTTAAAGCAGTTATTGTCACATAAATCTAGTACCACAAATTTTCTCAAAAGTGTTTTGCTGTAATTTGTGCCGTTTAAGTCGAAATAACGTTTGTCACATTTGTCATTGTCATAAACCCAAAATGGCAAGAAAACCTTCTTAACACATAAAAAAAAAAAATGTATGCAATTCGTGTTAGTAACGTACAAGGTAAAATTACCGAAAATTAGAAACTATAGTGTTTTACCTTAATTTTTGGTAACTTCACCCTCTATTACGTTAGTGGAATTTTCAACAGGAATTTACAAACTTTTATTTATTTAGTATGAAGGCAAAAAAAGTACAGATATTATGAAAGTAATCGGAAACGAAATAAATTAACGGTATGTAATCCAATTACTATCTACTGGAATTAACCAAAATAAATTAAATGATTTTTTTTCTTTTCCATGGGCGGGCATAATCCGAAAAGTCACATGTTGTAGGTGTGTTTTGTACAGCAGTTTGGCGTCCAAGACAACACCCAGATATTTGATCTCGGTTGATACGAGTATATTAGAGCCGAATATAGTAGGACACTGGAGTTTGGGAAGTTTCCTCCTCCATGTGAACAGAACCACAGTCGTTTTGCTAGAGTTGACATTAAAACCCTCTCTTATACACCACCTTTCTACGAGTTCTAAGTGCGACCTGCATTCTTTCGGATACCTACTATATTTGTTAATTTAAATACTATTTAAACTTAAATAATGATAAATTTCTAATACCTCAAAACACATTATGCAATTGTTTTTTTTTTTTCATATAATAAATTAAAAACATTGAATCTCTGCTAAATTAACCGAAGTTTTAGCATTAACTTATCCGCCGTAAGTGGAACACAAGTTACGTATACACAATTACGTATAATACGCCGAATCCTCTGAATAAGCTATATAGATAATAATTTATTGGAAAATATGTTAGAGATTTAAAGGATTTGTATACCTACTATAGTTTTATATATCATTCATGTCGTTTATCCGGTGTTCAATTAAAAACATCATCAAATAGCATATAAAATTTTTAAAAGAATTTGAGGTATGTTTTAACTTTTGATCGGTCAAAATTAAAAACGTCAAAACTTATAATTATATATAAGGGCCAAGCTACGACTGCCCGTTTACGTTTAAGACCATAAAAAAAATAGAAAGAACTTTTGCGGTTACCTACATTATTCATGTCCGTCAAGACGAAATTCTCTTCCACTTCATTGCTTCTCAATCTTAAAAAATAGTAAATAAAATGGATGGTGCCAACATTTAACTTGTGCTGCGGTTCAGTAGAAAAGTACATTTCATTTCTATATAATTCTAACTTCGCAGATTATTTTTCGACTCTTTCTCCTTTCTCTTTATATAGAAAGTACTAAAATATGTTTTTAGTAATGGTTGCTTAATGAAGTGTGCGAATAATACAATACAATTATAGTCTCCAGAATACACTTTTATTATTTAAAATGAATAAGGCAGCGTTATTAGAAGATACTACTATTATATGCAGTAATACTGCGTATGCAGTGTTAATTGCAAGCCCAACAAAAATGCCGTACTATACGAATGCGCATTATACGAGGAAAATGCATTACTAAAACAGCAGCTTTTGCAAATTTAATTTAATGTATGATGTACTATCAAAGATAAATCGACAATCGTTTTGAAAGATAATCCCCTCGATATTATGCAACAAAGATGCCGCAACCTTTTTGGCTAGATTTACATTTGCAGTGTTTTACTTTATAGTTTCCGAAGAAGAGTTCAATAAGAAAATAATTCTTAGAATCTACACATGCGCAATCGCTGGTGGATTAAAGGAGATCTATCTTTCTTTATGTTTCCTTATGGCTTATTTTACCTATGTCATCTTTTTTTAAGTCGATAGTACATGTTATCAAATGTTTAAATTAAAAACAAGTCCGATATAGACCTAAAAAGGATGATAAAATTTGATTTTAATTAACTCTAAAGTATATAAGCCAACACATTATTTCCCTTATTTACAATATAATTATTATTATTTTTTATTATACCCTTTTTGGTCATCAACATTTTACATCGACATTTACTATTATTAGGTATAGATGAACTGAACTGCATCGCCAATCAAATGTAGGCGAAACCTAACCAATATCTGTAAATCCCGAAGACTTATTACTAGCGTACTTAATAAGCGAAGAATTTTAAGTTAAGCAAACTAGTTCAAAGAAAATCGCTTGCCTGCTTGATACTTAAAATGTCCTGATTTGTTTGTGATGTAGTAGTGGGTAGAGCTGCTATGCTGCTGTTTAAGATTCAAGCGGTGCCACGCACGGTGTGAACGTCCCGTAATCACTGCGTCACAAATCATTAAATGTGCATTTGAGCATTCTTAAACTAGAAATTTAAAACGTAAAAATAATTAAATAAATGGTCATATTCTTTTATTAAATGTATAATGTTAGGAAAAGTAACATATATTTAAAGAAACAAACAAACTTCCAAATTACGCTGGCAATTATAATTGCAGATCTGCAGAGACAAAAGATAAAACTGGCTATATTTAATTTTTCATTATCTTACATTTATCGCTACATTTTCGGCTATGAACAAAACCATCATGAGAGCAAATAGTTCATCCTCTTCAAAAATGAAGGGCTCTACCTACTGCTCGATCACCAATAATGCCACCCACATACATTTAATGACCATCTACATATATACAAATGTTGGCAATCTATTTTTCTGGGAAATCTAATTGACCCACTCATATAGGTCTTAAAAGCATGCTTCTCTTACAATATAAAAGAAACTTTCATGGTTGCCTATACCGCAAACAGGCGATTTTATTTTCATTTTTAAAAAATTTCTGTATTTTGTTTTCACTTCTTTTTTTTTTTTTTGAATTTACGTTCAATATAATATAGAAGAATTTAGGTTTTTAGAAAATGTAATCTAAAAAGATATATAACTCTACCTTAAATAAGCCAATCTTTAATTCTCCCAACATGTTTGCAGAAATACTTTCTGCACAGCTGTGAAAGTGGAGAAAAATAATACTCATGTTTCCATATGTCCCATTACGTAACAAGTCATTTCTCAAACACACATGCATATAAATACATGTACATTAATACTTGCGCAATCACATATGTATGCAATAAAGATAAGACAAAACACCGCTCATCTGCTATGTTCATAATGGCAGCTAATAATTAGGCAAATAAGTTTTCCAAAATTAGAGACAAACTTTTAAGTAAAGGTTAATTATGAAATTCAGGGTTCAATTTTGTGATACATAGCTCCCTATTATGATTCCAATACATTTTAAATTTATTTTCATTTTGCACAGGCTGTTCCAAAAGACTTAACACCATCACTTTTTTTTTAATGCAACCCTCTGTATATATTAGCCTCTTTCGCTAATTGATCCGCCCTCCCTATCGGTAATGAGAGGGCGGATCAATTAGCGAAAGAGGCGGTATCTAGGGGAGATAGTTTGATGTTTAGATTTGGGCTAATTTCGGCTAGTGTAGTTAAAAAAGCGTTTAGGGATAAACTTGATAATGATTGGCAGAGTAGGTGGGATAATACCTTAAATGGGAGGTGGACTAGGAAATTTATCGGTAGCGTTACACGTTTTAGGGAAATGAGGGTTAATTTATCGTATCAGGCGGTAGAATTAATAACAGGTCACGGTAATTTTAAATCATTTTTGGGAGGGTTAATGATTCGCTTTGTGAATGTGGTGGGGTAGATACAGCAGGGCATATCTTATTTGAATGTCCACTCACTGATGAGTGGCGGTCGCGTACGGAGGTTAGGGCATTAGCTAGGGGGTTAAATTGGCCGCAACGCGAAACAGATATTAGGGATAATGAGTCGATCGAATGGTGGGAATTTTTTAGTAATGTTGCTAAAGAACTAGATAGGCTACGGCATGATATTTAGATAGTTAGTAGGGTAGCACGTTTATAAATTTTATACTCTTTAGTGGTCGGAATTGGTGTTAAACTACAAATATTTAAAATATAAATCTTTATTTAATTACTCTTGTTTAGAATAATTAGGATTAAGTTATTATTAAGTATTAGAATAGGTACTGCTGTTGTTTTGTTCGTTTTTTTTTTAGGTCATCATCTTTCCTGTTCAACTTCTGAATGTGTGCAGACGGGAGCAGCTACGCGAGAACGGTAAGGCTGTCGTAATTTGAGGAGACGTGGAAACTGCTTCTTCGGCACTCAGAAGGATAATAATAATTTGCGGCTATCAGTAATAAGGTCTGGGACTTCTTCCCAGATCCTCCCAGAGTAAGGTTTTTGCCATGGTTTTCCTTACTCCGTGGCCATTGATTTATATAAGTATATATTATATATAATCAGTGTCCTTGGCGAATGCTGAGAGATAACGAAAGTCGTTCCATGGGCGCATTTAATAATAACTGATAGCTGACTGATTTAGAGTAGACTCGCGATTATGTGTAGTGTATTCGTGTAGTAGTATTCATATGGTTGCGAGGCTACTGTATTATATTTTTGTTATTAAGAATCATGGGGAAGTTATTTAGTTAGAGTAGGATCATTTCAATTGTTATGGAACCATATAGTACTTAGAATAGGTAGCCTCGTGTAGTACCTTTTTAGGTGGAACACGGGGTTGGGATGATTTGTAATAATTTAGTTATCATAAATAAAGCGTGTATATTATTGCATTTTTGGATTCATCGCATCAGGTTTAATTAAAACTGACAACTTTTCAAAATTTTATTCCAAATTTGAAAAAGACATTTCTTTTTTAAGTTTTGTAACTTGTCTTCCATAAAAGTTTTTTTCTTAATCCTCAGCTATAAATTATCTTTTGATGTCAAATAAGAAGTACGGAAAATTTGAATCGATTTGATCGAGCGGTTTCCAAAAAAAGTAGCATAAAGAATGCAGTTTTTCCTAGTAAATAACAATGAGAATCGACACCCTTAAATAACACAAATTTTGTAAGAACCTAATCTTATTTTCCATGTTTCAAATAGTACTTAACAAGTGTGTAAGTTATGTATTTTAGAGTGAAGTGTAACAATAGACCACATTTTATAATCCAATTATAATAACCTTGTCATTTTATACAGAGTGTACAAAAATTAAAACTAAGCAAACAATAACTTCAAGTGCTTATAATTTGATTAATTTAAATAGAACGTCATATTTTTTAATTTACCAGCAAATGTACTTTTTATAATTACCTATTGAATTGATATTTAGCTTTATAATAGCCTAAGCTTTACGTTTTACAAAATGCGCCTAATAATCGTTCTTTTCACCATTCAGTGTTTTTTAAATCAAGTTCTAGTGTATCTAGTTACCTATGGTATTTAGGAATGAAAAATAACTAATTTAGTCTGTCACTTTAGCCTGCAAAGTCTGTTTTTGCTATTGCGTTTTTATTTATTTTTTTTTGTTTACATTTAACTATACATATAACGGTACGTCAAAACTTATTACAAAGAAACCCCAGGATAATATATACGATGACTAAAAACGAAAGTGCTAACCCTAATAACTGAGAGAAGGCTGTGAATATGATATTTTGTAATTGGAGAAATGGTAGACCTATATTTAAGTATTAAATCTCCCACGGACCTTATTTATTTATCTATTAGGATCGAAATACTTCTTGAGAGATCTCTGTTTAAAATATGCACCTGCGCTTAATCTTAGAATTTTTTCTCAATACAAACAGCCAAGAGAACGCCTATGCTCAATATCAGAACACGTGTTTCTTGGATCTCTGGCTTAGAATACTCGCATGACTCTCTATTATTTATTCGAAATGTTCCCCTTCCTCAAATATTTACCCATTATCTAATAACGTAATGTAATGAGATCGGTTACTTGGGTTCTATGGAAAGTATGTATATATTTCACAGGGTGCTGAAGCAAATATTGACACAAAGTAAAATAGGTAGTAATGGGTAAGATTTTATTAAATTTAAAGGAATTTATTTTAAGTCATTAATTTGTTTTATTTTAATTGTCTCAGTGATTACAGAATAGAAAAAAAAATCCAGTACACTATTATTAACGCCTGACATTTGCCTACGCTACGACTATAATGCTAAAATACTTAAAAATAAGGCTATTATTATATATGACCTTCTCTGCTTTTTATACTAATTTTTTTGTCATGTCATAACTTCAATGGTATTTTAACTTTTCCAAAGATAAATGATTTCTTATTATACAAAAGCAAATACCTCACCACTACAATTTCATTCATTCAGCTAAATTCTTTCTTTATAGAACCCGCGAGAAATTGTTTTGGTTTAACTCAATTTTTGGTCATAATAACCAAAAAAATTCAACAAAGAGCATTTTGTTAATTTAACACAGTAACTTTGCTGAGTGCACCGAATCTGTTTTCTCTATTCAGTAGTGCAGCGAATAGCAATAGAGAGACACAATAAAATATTTATAATTAACTAATAATATTTTTTTTAGTGAATTCCTTAAAAACGTTTTTTCGATTTTTTTCTAGTTTTTCAACATTCGATCATTATATTTTAAATGAACCTACTAACGAAAAAAGACATTTTAGACACACCTAACTGATCATAAAACAAGATGATTATCGCATACAGACTGTAGGACGCAACTCTTATCCAAATGACATCTATAAACCTTTATCTACCCAGAACATCATCAGCTCTTTCGTCGCACCATTCTCAATCTGTTATTAATGACGCCACTATATTGCACACACGCAAAGGTCAATGTTCGCTAGCCGAAATATTGGCCTTTCGAAAAGACTTTCCCCAAGTAACCAAAAAAAAACAAAATACATCAACTTCACATTCACTCAGCCTTAAAAATCGTAATAAGTCAGCTGTTGTCAATCAAAGTAAAAGTTCAATAATTTCTAAAGTTAGCTTTACATAACGATATAATTTTTGCATTTTTTTTATATAATAGAGAAGAAATTATTTATATAATTTGCCCGAGGTATCATAATACTTAGACGGGTATTCAACTATAGAAGATAACCGTCGTAAATTTATGTAATGGGTACTTCATTGTCGACGGAAGAAGTATATGGTGATAGTTTCCTTTCTTTTTTGCAATAAATTATCTACTTTAATTAAAATATATAAGTGAAAGTCGGCTGATTGATATGTGGAAAGACAGAATGGCAGCGTTTATTTTATGTGGAAGTTACTAGAACAGATTATAGGCATATCAGGTCTCAAAATTAGGAGAAGCAGCGGAAGTAGACCTAATATTTACACTTCAGAATATTAGTAACACGAGGTAATTCCAAGCAAAAAGGATAGAAGATAGTCCTAAATTTGAATTTATAACTAGAGTGGTCGGACGTGTCTGCTTACACGGGCCGCACTCGCATCACGCTATGCATAACGTTTAGCCATAGTACATCTTCAAGGCAGTAAAATCACTCCCTCCGATTCGTATATCTAGTATCAGTCTTAGTCGAGTCTTAATGCGATTCTCCGTTAACGTTTTACGCATTGTAAATGTAACACAATATCGGCGTAGATAATTCCAGAAAACGACATTATTCATAATGTAGAAAAGTATATCGGTAAATTCCAGGATTTACATTATGGTGGTGCCAACATAGTTTGTACAGTGTACGATAAACAGTTATTGTGCTGGCACAAATCGGACTACACATTGGTGGTGGTGCATCTGATCCGTTATCTACCTATAAAAAATATTTTAATTATGCGTGCATTACATCCGTAGATGTTGAATGGTGTTGTTCAAAAAATAATAGCATGTTTTATCATTGCGACGAACGCGGTTTAGTGAGAAAAATCTTGAAACACTTAATGCTACAAACTTTTCAGTCATTCACCCTACTTAAATAAGATACGGGGATTATATACAGTGAGGTCGTAAATTGTGGTCCCCCTGCATAACTTTTGAACGGAATGAGATAAAGCAATCAAACAAAAACAAGGTGAAATTACAGACAATTTGTGATTTTTTGCCTATAGAGATACGCACATGGCTTCTGATGTAAAATAGAGGGAGTAGCTATCTTTAAAATTTTAAATGGGAAGTAATTTCCAATAGAAGCTCATTTGGAAGATATTTCTATCACTTTTATGGCAATGCAAACAGTTTTACGATTTTCAAATTTTTTACCAACTTATCCAAGATTAATTATTGAGGTACCTACGTTACTTTTTTCGATGACCCTCGTATCGAATTACACGCCTTTGAGCCAAAAAGACGTTATTCGTCATAAAGTCGTCGCGCTCCAAAAAACAATTCCATACTGGTGCAGTACAGTACTGCACCGTAGTAAAAACTAAGTAAATAATTAAAATCTTTTAAGTTTCTAATTTGGAAACACGCCGAATTGATTTTTCGAATTAAAATTACACAATTACACCAAAAAATTTACGGTAGTTTTCCGTTCCTAGAAAGATGATTACCATTACACTTTATGATACTATTGGAAACTGTTTTACTTTTACAGTTTCAGGTATGAAAAAGCATATGATTAGTTTTAGACAGATTCGTGCCTAATTTATTAATATTAAACCACTGGCTTAAGTCATCCCAAAGCTTCTTTGCGCGTTTACACACTTCTTTTATATATAAATGTATTAAAAAATAATTTATAAAATTAACAATATCGTTTATGAACAAGATAAAATGAATGGGACTCAAAATGGAGCCTTGGAGCACTTCCATTGTAATAGGTAAATAAATTGATACAACGTCTCTATACACATATATTCATAAACCGCCAAAATAATTAATAGAGGATATACGTAATGGCACACACTTCAACGGATTTTTTTCTTTCCAGTTACACGGTGGCTCTAATAATTATTTCATTATAATTACCGGTAAAAAAAGATTCATTTCATAACGTAACACATAATCAAATAATTTCATGTTTTAAGAAACTCAACGATTCGATGACTGAGGCTTAAAATGTTTAATTAGATACTTTTTTTATTAAAATAGAGCACTTCCTGATGAATTGAGTAGTTCAAGTGTAGCATTGTGTGAATAACAGAAAAGGGCGATTAATTTTTAAAATGTCGAATAAATTTCAATTACCAAATAAAATTGAAATTCCAAAGAGCGTTATTTCATGGTTAAAACCTGGGAAATCCCAGAGAGAGCTCCATAATGTTCATTCATAATTATTGCTTTTAGGCGTTTCTGAAGAGATGAACAGATAAAAGGTATTTTACAGTATTCGCACACGAACAAAACATCGATTGTCCTGAAAAAGCAGATCTTCGTGCATACATATTCCTTTTTGTACAAAAGAACAGGAAGAATATAGCTGTGTATTAACCTTTCCCCGGAGACTTTTATCAAAAGAATATTCAGAGACAGCGGGAAAAAAAAATGTGCCGAAAAGAAATCGCAATTTTCGATGAGGCATAAAACATCAATAAACTCAAATTTTGAAAACCTCCTAGATTATTATTCTTTAACTTTTTAAAATAAAACATGACAGCAATCGTTCAAAATCATTAATAGGAAGATAAAAATGACCATATTTTCATGGGCCATACCATACGATACCTATTACTCAGCCGTTTTCCCTTCCAAGTAAACTTCTTGAAACATAACATAAAAAGTATTTAGAAAATCCAAAATAACATCAATTTCAAAGGAATTCGACTTTTCAAATGTTTGAAGGAAGACGAAGGAAGCTATCTTAGAAGGGTACTATTGGAAGTGTCGAAACTCTATTATAGTCAGCTAAAAGGTTTACATACTTAAGGAGTGCAAATTGAGGAAGTAAACTAAACCATTTCCTCATCATTCGTTTAAATTCCATTTAAACATATATAAAACATTGCAGTAGATGAACTGAATATATAGTGTATTACTCCTGGACAAAACACGACTTTGTATATACCAACAAGTGATTCTTATCATTAATAAATATTCAGAACAATAACACAATGTAGAATTACAGTTGTACACGTGTCTTACCATTTTGAATTGTTTTATTTTAGTTGCGTCATACGTTGTGGTGTGTTCTGAAAGTGTGTGAAACATTAAATTAAGTAGGTAATTTAGTCATCACCATTTCATATTTGTCCTTTAAAAAGTGTTACGCATTAATAATATAAGACCTAAATAAATAAATGTAACACAATGGTGATGGAATGTTTTAATAAAAAAATACTGAATACTGCTCTGGTCCATTTGTAGGTATGTGCTGTTATGTCCACATAAATCTAGTACAACTTAACTTTAGTCTTGTATGAGTTCAAACTTTTCTTTAGGCGGATATTACACTATAAAAGTTTTTTGACAAACAACTTTTTTAGTGTAATGTCCGCCTAATGTTGCTTACTTATTAGTGTAAGATGTAAACATTGTTATATTAGTCAATTTTTTACATCCGAAATCAAAACACTATATAGTAACAAATAAAATGTAGGGGAAGAGGGTAACTACCGCCATTACCGCCCTCCCCTGTATACGCGCACGTTAATAACCGCGCTTTTTGCCTTGAGAAAGTTTTCTTGTCATTTGCGGTTTATAACATACAACAATGAGAAATGTGGCAAACGTCATTCTGACATAAACGGCAGAGATTATAAGAAAGCACTCTTGAGAACATTTGTTGTAGGTACTAGGCCAGTGACTATAGCTACAAGTTTATGTGAGAATAACTGTACAAGATGTATACAGAATAAGTCAAAGGTAAGCGACAATTTGAAAATGTACACCTGCGAAAAAAAAATTCAGTCAATTAATAATTGGTTCATTTAACAATTTTTTTTGTATTTATACTCAAACACTCCATGCGGTTTCAGAACCTTTAGAACAACATAGAATTGGATGAACTTTTTGGTTGAAACAACTTTAACCCTTCGTTAGTGTGGTGGGGTATGCCATACTCCAGAATGTAGGCAAACATACTGGGGTATGGCATACCCCACCACACTAACGAAGGGTTAAGAGAAAGACAACTAATTTACTAAAGAAAGCAAAAATTAAAAACACAATTCTTCATTAATCGCTAAATGCAAACAATAAAAATAGATGTGTTTGGAATATAGTTAACAATACAGTAAATACCAGTACAGATAAATATTTTATACAATTCAACAATAACGATACCATCGTCCAATGATTCTTAGGAGCTTGCAGAATTATTCAGTGAGCATTTCAACAATTTAGCCTTTAAGAAATAATAATAATATATACATCTTTCCAATGGATGTTAATGAAATCTATAGCATCATGAATATTCCTACCAAAATGTCAGCTCGTATGGATGAAATACTTTGGTTCACTTGGTCAATTTGTCGCTTGCTCAAGGCACAATACCGGTGTACCACAAGGGTCAGTGTTAGATCCTCTATTATTTTTAATATCTGCACATGATCTCTATCATAATTTCAATAACAGTGAGATCTGTCAATTTGCCGATGATACTTCAACTGTTTTTTTTTCAGCGAAAGTACGATCGGAACTATCTTCAAAAGGCCAATTCAATGCTAAAAAAGGTGGACGCAAAGAAAACTGTTTAATATTTAATGTTGAAAAAACAAATTGAAAAATTATTGTTTATGACTGTTACAGAGGGAACGATTCTTCACTATTTCTGCGTATGAATGGACTGGGTCGGTGCCTGAATGTGCTATTATATTTTTTTTTTGGGATGCGTGATGGATAAGGGGCAGAACAAATAGATCTATATTTGCCATTCGGGTACTGACATCTAATATGACAACCGAGGTAGTTATTACTTCGTCGGTAACCTTAGTATACCATCACATAACACGGCACAGTTTGAGCGGTCCCACTTTTATAATAATATAAACATTTACAATAAGCTACCACCAGACCTGAGACTCACGCGCAGCACCGTAGCTTTAAAAAAAAATTAAAAACATTCCTTTCCGGAGAAGTGCTATTACAGCATGAATGAATTCTTTGTGAATTAATAATTTGCGTAATATCTAGTTATTGTTATTGGATGTTAGTTATTATTATATTATTATGTTTTATTTTTATTATACTGAATGTATTTATGTACCATCGAAGACAAAAGTCTTGACTCAAAATTAAATAGAGAAATATTGAAATACTGAAGAAACTCCAATGATTCTATCTCTACTTTTGTCAAACTTGAGTCAAGACTTTTGCTTTTAATAGTACATGGCGGCAAGGCACATATTTGCTTTTGCAAATCCGAATACCAAATAAATTATTATTATTAATATTGGAATGGAAATTGAATATAGCACTAAACTATCTGTTCTAATCAATCATTTTATTGCCTTTTCGCCTAGGCCGTCATCAGGCATTTAAAGAACAAATTTACAAGAAGCCAGATTATGGCCTACGCCGAAACATATATGTTAAAATTATTAATTGGAACTTGAAACAGCTAATTTAGTGCTACTATTCAATTTATGACCAATATCGACGATTCCGATAATTTTGTCCGACTAAAAAGAAACCGATTCTTAACTTAATAAGCATTATTGCACATGCATTTACATATTTTGCAAAAATTCCCAAAGCCGCAAAAATTAGAATAAATTATACCTAGGCAGACGTTGTTTACACATAAGAATTCGAAAAATCGCTTAACCTAAAAACACCATTTACGAGGTGCCGGACTATAATTAGACTGGCATGTCTTGAGATGCAGAAACGCATTGTCAATTCGAGGACAAATTCTAACGGCTTAAAGTCTAGGTATTCTGAATACCTCCGGAACGATATGTCGAAATTAATTTCATCTACATACCTAAACATATGTATCTATTATTACATCACTCACGCTGATATAATAAAAATACCGACTTATCAGTTGCGAGTCACCATTATTTCATTAATGTTTACAATAAAAACAATTTCAAGAATACGATACTAAATTTGGTAGCGCAATATATAAGACCGGTCACTAAATTACAGCTTGCTCAAACTGAAACATCGGGTCCCAGAAGAATGGAAGTCGATGAGAGGTCCTTCAACCGGGAAACCAGTTGCCAGAATAAGTAGAAAGTGCAGGCACAGAAACAAAACTTTTATTCATCGACAGGGAACAACAGTAAAAAGATTCTCATTTATTTAAAGTATGCATATCGACTAATACGAAAGCAGTGGCTGAGAAATGCAATAGTAAGGATCACTAAACAAAAAATTGTTACAGGGTAATAATATAACGACTATTCGTGTAAAACAAAAACTCTGGCAGATGTAAGTCCAACTTTAATTAATATTATTTCTAATAGATACATTTTTTAGCAGATTGCGCTGTGATCCAGATGCAAAATAGACTATACATCTGCAGAACATCGGCCAAAACTTATATGGAATACCTGCATGTGTATGTCTAAATATAAAAGAATGAGACAAATGATTGTTCCCTTTTAATGCAGGTAAAAGTTATTCCTTGGTAATAGTGAAATCAATTTGATTGTTTAATCCTCTCTTAGGCGAGTAATGGATCACTTCCATAATTGGTACCTATATAAAATTAACTTCTTTGGGCATTATTGGATCCAGTCGCACATCGCATCACTAAACCGATTACACTAACCAATAATATTTGTTAACTGTTATTTATATATTAATACATAATATACGAACACCACCGTCCATAAGTGTTCACTCACACCTAAAAAATTAAAAAAAAAACCAACGAAACGTATCTTTGTAAAAAGTCTTTAATAAAAGAACTTTGTCAAAGAACTTTTACAGCGTAATATCTTTCTAAAGGTGTTAAGTTTTGTCGTATGGAATGTTTAACAAATATGATTTGTGTTAAGTCAAGAAATTTAAAAATGTAATAATATACAGTACGTTTCAATTGGAAAAATAAATTGCATAACGTTATGGCAAAACCGAACAGCCTGTATATGTTAAAATAATTTTAAATTATGAGACACTCCATCTTAAGTAACTTCTACTTTAAAGATTTGCTGCACACCTGTATATGACGTCATCTATGACGATATAAAACTTGAAGTTAAAAATGTGCTACGGTCAAACTATTATTGGTCAAGAAAATGCATGTTTTCAAATTCCGTAAGTATTGATAACATGGCTTCTTACTGTGGACAAATTAAAGGTGGATGATCTATAAAAAATAATCAAAAAAGATATTCTTTTTTATGATTATTTTTATCTTCACAAAACTCAAAAGGCAATTACGTCAATGTTAATCAACTAACCCAATAAAAAGCGTCCGGACCATTCACTTGCTATTTCAGAGTAAGAACACCATTCATCCAATAATGTTGGTACCTATTATTATATCATACTCATCTATTAACATAAACCTTGTTTACAACAGAGAATCAAACTTTTTGTACTCGTCTGTTATAGTAAATGCAACATAATAGATTCTAATTGGAACCCTTGACATTATCAATTCGTTTTTTTTTTCTATTATGATTTGGTTTTTTGTCAGAATAAATGATGAATCCAAGCACTACACTCACACATTAGTATCAGATATTACTGAAAACAATAAAAGGTTATTATTTGTTGGTTGGAAGAATATGCTTTGGTTAATTAAAAATTACTAACAATTATTTTATTGACGTAATACCTACACACGTGTAGAGATAAAACATAAACTAATGGAATTAATTGTTATCTAACAATCTAACACCAATCCTGACCGTTTGAAATTACCGATCTGCAACCCCAAGAGTTAGGTACCCTAGAAACAAGATATTGATTTTGAATTCCATACATAATGCAAAGTGACCTTTGATAAAATAAATTCGTCACGTATATAATACACAGTAAACTTTAATGTATGCACACAACCTACACGTTTTAAATGCACTATGCCGCTTGTTTATTATAAGAATCGGAAAGAAAGCAATAAGAATGTGTAAAGATAATTGTTCTTGCAGTACTCCCCTGCTCGTCTGTCAAATTGTAATGTTACAAAGGCCCTTAATTAAAACATTGATCCGTCTATATCCTGATGTACTTATTCGTTTTAAAATTCCAAAATTGCGGTCAATATGAACAATAAAAATATCCAGTAGGCGTAGGTGTGCGAAAAACCGGTAAACTTACCCATTTTTTTGAATGAAACAGTCGTCGTAGAAACCACGCACTTCTCACAACACAGCACCCAACTACTGATACATAACCGTAATTACCGGAATCGCGAAATACGTCCGTTAAAGAATTAAATTGGCTAAAATTGCCATTCACGTCAAAAGGGACAAAATGGGCGAGCCCAAATATAGTAAATGTGTTGCTCGTTATGCAGCAGGGGCAGCACTGCACCAATAACAATACGGCGTTATACTAGCTATATACAGTGTTGGGTCATAAATACGATATTCGATTATCAATTTCATGAAGTGTAAAAAGTTCTCGCCTTATCCATCGAGAAACATCGGACAATTAAATGCGAAAATGATACGAAAGGCGATGCTGATAAAAAAATGATGCGATGGGAATGAATTTTGGTCAAAGGTCAATAATCCTCTTATACCTACTGATAGATATATGTGATTAGTGATTATTGTGCATAATTCAGAAATAAAGTTATTTAGCAATTGAAAAAAAAAAAAATTCCAGAATAGATTATGACTTAAACAAAAGAATGTTGAAATGTGGATAGAAAACATGCATTTAGGTATGTATATACCGGGTGTTCATTTCTATCATATATTTCATCGTATCATTCATATCCATTGTCTTCATTGATAATGCGTAAAAATAAAAAGGACCAATTTTCCTGAAAACGTTGATGCGGTTGATTATATAGGTACTATCAAAGATAATTGACTCAAGTTTGACATAAATAGATATAGAATCATTGGATTTTCTTTAGTATTTCAATATTTCTCTCTTTCATTTTGAGTCAAGACTTTTGTTTTCTATGGTACATTGTCGATAGCAGAGGAAAGCAAACCAAAATCTAGATTTTTTAATGTAATTAATTCATATATTTTACATTTATCGATGTTTTCCCTCCCTAGAGCCATTATTACAATCGCGATTTAAACCGTAGGTTAATAATCTTCGGTTTAAACTTTACTTTACTAAAAAAAAGCTCGACCTATATGGCGAGGTTAAGTTTTTTTTCATCCTTAACGCGAGAATTCAAGCGCTGTACGCTTGACCTAACGATATTTGTATTAGATTTTGTGGCCCTGAAAAAATTTCAGATTTTTTTTTAATTTAATAATTAATACGCCAATGTCAATAGATGTGGATTGGTACCACTACGTTTTGACAACTCAACTCAGTCTTATGTCTATATTAAATGAATTGTTTAATGATGATTTTTCGTCAATAATTAAAACAGCACTAAAAATACCAATAAATGTGTCTTCTTACCGATATTATGCTTATTTTACACTGGAAGTAACTGTAAGATGAGAAAAAAATGCCGCACTAACGCGGAAAAACCTACTGGTCCATCAGCTGACAGATAATGTTGTGTTTACAGTTGATAAGACGAAAAACAGTTTTTACATTCGAACTGACCCAAATAAAGACAGTTAGTTAGTTAAAGTCAGTTAGTTAGTGAAAGTCAGTAAGTGCTCTATATAGAAGATTCTGATTTTTTTACACTTTTTTTTTTTAAATACGGGGCGATTCAACAAAATTAACAAAGAGTATATTCAACGAACATATATAAGACAAGAAACGTCACTTGTTGTCGGCCTCTTTAGATGTTTTGTTGTCGGAAATATTACTTCTAGCGCTACTTCATTATTTTAGCACCAGGTGCCTCAGTTGTCTTCCTGTTCTTTTACACCAATAAAAGAGCGTGAGTCAGAGAGGGAAGCACAATCTCAACTCAAAATGCCCGGTATTTGTCATCTTCTATTATTTGCTGCGGTAAACGTGTGTAAGTATTAAGTATATCTTTTGCGAATTTTGATTAGTAATAAAGACATTAGTGTTATTATTAAATAACAATACAGTAAAACACAAACAAAATAACAATAAGTTGAATTAAAAAAAACGGTAGAATTATTTCAAGAATAACATTTAATCATTTTCGATTAGTGCCAACGACCGTCAAGGTCAATGTCAGAATAATGACTGCAGCGGCGCCCTCTCTGTAAATTGATAGTACTATCACAACGCCAAAGTCGTGCGCGCGGAGCCGCCAAAAATAACAAGTGTCGCTTCTTGTCTTATCTTTTCGCTGAATTAAAATGTGGTATTTTTGACAAGACATCGCGAAAATGAAATGTCTAGGTGCCTATACATCCAATATTAATTAAATTTTATTGGAAAGATTAATTTGAAAATGTAAAATATAGATATAATCAAAATACGGGGCAAAGAGAAATACCGCATTGCATATGAAAATCTGCGGGGCGGGAAGTTCATATAATGTACAGTGCCTTAAAATACGGGACGTCTGGCATGTTCTATGTTCATACGGAAATGAGACGCAAAATACCTATTTACACTTTTTACTGATAGTGCGTTGTTGTCAAATATGCCATTTGTTATTGAATAGATGAATTGGCGAACCGTTATAATGATTACTACAGTGGCGCTCTGTGGTGATATAATCGAATGACGGAAACAGGTTCATTCGATTACTGAGAAAATCATTCGAGAACTCGCTTATGACGTTTCGATTATGAATAATTCAGCAAAGAGACATAATTCAGTAAATTAAATTTTACCTGAACCTCGTATACTCCGTATATTTCGACTTCATACTTCCTCCTTTGAACGACACCCAGGTGGCAATGGTATTTAGACAAAACTTACTAAATAATAAAATTACTTCTACAAAATTGGTCACTGTTTTGTATGCCGTTATATCAAATATCTCTTGTAAAATATTTGATAAATAGGGGTGATATGAAAGAACTTATAAAATACATCTTTTATAAAAGTAAACCCATTACACTATCGAAGCTGTTGTAGTGTAATATCCGCCTTATCTTGGTTTCCTGTTTATTTCACATAAGGCGAATTTTAGCATAATATGCCAGGAATCTATTTTTTCTTTTGCAATTTATCATGAACACTTTCACGTACGTACATATCTTATACTATAGCCATGCTATAGCCCTTTCAAGCTGACAAGCGACTTCGTCATGGTTAGTTAATAACGTCGTATTTTTAAACGCTGTCAGGTTCAAATGTCAGTTGATATTAATCTGAGCGGTTATAATTACAAATAACTAAAATACACCATGCAAAGTGAGGACAATGCAACACTATAGAGCAGGACAAGCGCTTTTTTACTATACATTTGAAACAAATGAGAATTAAGCTGTCTAATATTATCGCATTTATTGCAAATTATATTACATCTAACCGGACTAGAGTACTGACAACTTAATTGCACATTGCATAGTTTACGTTAAGCAATAAAACATTCATTGTAAAGATTTAAACTTTATTCAAGAAACGAATGATGCATTTTTAAGTACATTATATCAAAGTGATTTTAATCTTCAACCATAGTTGATTATCATTATCAACATCACAATTAAGAGTTGAATAATATGCAATAAATAATTTAAACTCTTTATTCTAACTTTTTATAACACACTGTGTTAACAATATATAATATATTTCGTAAAATTTAATATATATAATTATTAAAACTCCTACTATGATAGTAGTTGTTAAGCTTATTAGTTTTTGTTTTCATTATCATGTCACTTCATTGTGTGATTACTTTTAATCTTCTGTGATCTAAAACTGCATAATTACGTACTTTTATGTAAATAATTAATTCGACTGGGATTTAATTCACCTTTTTTTATTATTTTAGTGTTTAAATATAATAAGTGTGTAAGTTAAATAATTTGTTTTATTAATCCATCGAAATCTACCATCATAAGTCTTTCTTTTCCTGTAAATCAGTGTGTTGTACAGACTAAGAAGGTTAACAAAGGAACATAAATCAGTAAATAAATTACAACTGATAAAAAATAAAATCCCATTCTTATTAAACACATATTTTTATAGCATCATAATACACAATCACGTCCCAAAGGCATATTAAGTAGATGTTATATTTCAAATTTACTATCTACGAAAGATATTTTCGTCGCATTGCATTTATAGACAAATTGAAATTGTATTCATATTGGACAGACAGATATAACTTTTTACACCACTCGATAATTGCATAATTTTGTTAAGAAAAGTAAAAATATGAACATATTTAAGACTTTCTAGATTTTTTTTTCCAAAAGAAACACCATTTGAGATTGTTATATAAAGATGTCAGTAAATTTTATAGTTATTTATATTAACTTAATTAATCTTCGTTTTTAACCGTACATTAAGAAGGTGACTTAAAATTTATAGTAAACTGAAATATAGAAATATGTATATAATTCTCTAAAGTTCGCAATATAATTTTTCATAATTTTTCTGCAAAATAGCATAAAAACATCTATTACGATCAACTCTTTTAATTAATATTGTTCATGAAGCAAAATTAAAGCAATTAAGTTTTCATAGTTATAAACATTGAACTTCACTAAATTAGGTTAACCTGTATATCACCAAATTGAAATAAATGAAGATCATTCGATGTATTATACTATTTTCATTGTTTGCTATATTTTTTGTGGGACATATAATACAATTCCGTAACCACTACTAAGTGGATAGTGATGCGCACAGCTATATATTTATATATTCAAAATATATATACAGTAATAATAATAATAATTACAGTAGTAGTAGTGTGTAATCATAATTGAAGTAACCCAATTTTAATCTCAAGAAACTATGCATTTAAATAACTTTCCACATATTTAAGCTACATTTTCAAATCTTAACATTTTGTATCACATTTTAACATAACAAAAATATATCCATATGAAACTGACAGATTCAAAATCAAATGAAGCAAAAAAAAAAACAAGCAGTAAAACAGCTATGGAAGAGAAATAATCATGATAACAATTTTTGTTTTTTTTTTAATTATTTTGTACTTTACCATCTACGCTAGTGGCTATATAAAAAATAAATCCTACCCCATCTGATAGAAACAAAGAAACAATAAAGAGGAATAAAATGTATGTATATACATATTAGAAATTAATCAATTATGGATTGCGTTGTCCAAGGCATATTATATATTTTCTCATTAAGCAGCAGTGAAAATATAGAAAGAAAAGTTAAAATAGTACACAGACGAAAATCAACAAAGACAAAGGTATCTATATAGCCGTATTCACAATGTTATTGTATAAACTATCAATTATCTATTCGAAAAAATATATTCCATTTTATGTATGCTGCCTTGCATAATACTACTACATTATATTATTTTTCTTTAATTATATTTCTTCTTTTATTTTTCTTCATTCAAGTCCACCACGATGAAAATTAAGTAGATATTGTAATCATCTTACGCATAAATATATTGAAATTAGTTAGGTACTTATAGTGAAAAATCGCCTTGCCTTATAATCGCGCGTTCACATGCACATTATTCAGTTTGTGTTATTCATCGTCAGTATCGCCATCGCTAGAATAATCCTGGATTGGGATTGGTCTAACGAAAGGTGCGGACGACATTTGCCTAAAAATAATGCAATTTGAAGATATAATAAACTTAACGCTAGAATATTCAAGAATGTTATACTATTTTCCATTTTTTTTTTTATATTTCTATAATGAAAACATCGTAGATTAAACAATGAACTTACATTAATCTGCGATAGTGGTTTAGCCATTCCTCAACCATTTGAGCAACTAGTAAAGGCCTTTTATGCAAAAATTGTTGAGCGACCAATATACCACCTTCGGTTTCACAAACATCTAGCCATTGTCTTAGTATTGTCTCTTCCCTACCAAGCTAGAAAAGACGATTAAGATAAAACTTAAAGTGCAAGATCGCGCTAATACCTCCGATTCCGTTAAGAAATGAATGGGCAACAGTTTCCTCTCCCTGTCCATTAAAGGCAAAAATGTACTGTGTAGTTGATCGGGACCTATATTGGTGTGTTGTGTAGGCAATCGTGTGTCTAAACTAGTACATGGTTCTAATGGAACAAGTGCTGAAAAGTGACCTCTCGTATAACCTAACGCTATTGGTGTTCTGATGCAAAAACTCTGCTCCCACAACAAGGGCAAGTACACGCCTGAAGTGTAATATAAAATTTGGCAATAAGATGGTGTAATTCATTAAATAAAACAATCTACCTTCAAACCGAGCATAGCCTAGTGCTTCGCCTCTAAAGCTTTTCACATATTTCACCCCATAAACTATAATGGGTCTCCTCAGTATGTGAGCAAGTGCAAATACATGCAGTTGTTCTAAACTAGTTCCAGGCTGGCTCGCCAACGATAGTAGACTTGTCCAATCCTCTTCCCATTGTCCTTCTTCTAAGGAATATTGCAAAAAAGATGCTTGACTAGCTTCATATTCCTTCCATCTCGGATAAAACCTTAAAATATCCAATGTACATAAAACAATATACGCCATTTTACAGTTTTTAACAGATATTTTATAAAATACCATTTCAAACATAAAATAAAAAGCTTACAGGTGACCTCCTTGGCTTAAACTCTCTGCTAAAGCTCTTCTCAAAGTATTATCCCTATCAAAAACTCCCCATGTTGCTTGCATAACGGAATCTAATAAGCAATCTCCGGCTGATCTGTTCCATAAAGCATAAAGACGTGAACCTAATCTCACTGTTAATTCTAACGACCAATTTATTACTGCAGGATCGCTTTCTAATTGCTCTTGGGCGTCTTTATCCAATAATTCATTAAATAGCTGTTCTTGTATAGCAGTTGGTAGTAACTCTATATCTACAGACGCCAAATAACAAATATATTTGATATTTAATAAACTAGTATTTCATCTAATACATACCAGCTGGCAAAGCAAAGGTTGGTAATTCGGTAACAAAATTGCAAGCAAAATGACCTTTTCTTTGCCGGATAGTAGCTGCAAAATGTCTTCTAATATCTGCGGCCAAATCTGGTGCAACATAGCTGGGTACTCGCTTGACACCAGAACCAGATCCTTCAATTTGAGATAATAGCATTGCAAGCATATCCTCTCGTTGAAATCTACAAGTAAATGCGCATTCTATTGTCTATATAGTTTACTTGTTCCATAAAGTAATTTGATTAAAAATGCTCCATACGCGGAAACATAATAACAACTGATAACTCACCGATTTATGCTATTTTTTTGCTATTAGCATTAATAATTATAGGGAAATTATTTAATTAGAGTAAGAACATTTCAATTTCTATGGAATCCATGTAAAATACTTTGAATAGGTAGCCTTGTATAGTACCTTTAGGTGGAGCACGGAGTTTAGGATGAATTATAATTAATTAGCTTTTCATAAATAAAATGGAATTATTTGAATGGTACCCATAAGACTGGCAATGATGCATTTTATACTGGTACCTACATTGCCATTCTTTAAGGTTAAAATCATATTTTAAATAATTTTACATGTTATTTACATTTCATTTTAAGGTTTTCAAACATATATTTGGAGCGTCTGCAAGTCAGTCAGTGTAAGTTAGTCATGTAATTAAATATTTAGATACATAACAAATTATTTAAGTAACAATAATCAGCGGTGCTGATATATATTTCGCTGCGAAAACTCTAACAATATTGAAGTTTTTCATGTGCTATCGTATGGGATATGCTGTGTTACGAAGGGATTCAATGTTTGTCAGACCCCTCCCTCCTCCCCGCCGGTGACATATGCACCAGTCGCCCCTGATAATAATAATAAATAATTGTAACAATAATAATAATACTAATGCTATATAATTAGGTTTGTGAAGATTTGCATTTGAATAATAACGGTTTTGCCAAATGTAAGACTTTTAACGAGTACTTGACTCACACTGAATAACTTCTATTTTTCTCATGGAGAAAAATTATTTAACTTTTTTTCATCAAATACAAAAATTATATCCTAGTTCAATAAAATTTAAATTTATAAAAACATTGTAATGATAAAGTGAGAGAAGAGTAAAAATATGCAAATAAAGGACTTTCTGATTTGTGATAGTAACGCACTTATAAAAATAATATGTTGAAATTAGACATATTGTGTTGATATTTTCAAAATTTAATTGTCCCTTAATTACTCTTCTGCTACTACAATTAATATTTACGTACTCACCTTATAGCTAAATGTACTAAAGTATGTCCTACATCAAATGCAGATGATCTATTCAAAATGGCTACTTCAGATGCTGTAAGAGTCCTAGCTGGATCTCCACCAGAGGTTAAATATGCCTCAACAGGATTCAAGTCACCTTCGATAATCCCTATGCAAGCATTCAACCAATTCCAATCAGCTTTCCTTCGTAAATGTCGCATTTTTCGCTCATATTCGCAGTTGTTCGGACTTTGCGAGATGGAAGAATCATGAATATTAGGGCTACCTCTAATCCTATCATCCTCATTTGCACTAACATCACTATCTTTCTCTGGTGATGGTAAAATGAGACTGGAGGCTTGTGATCTAAATGTGTTGTTGGGTACACTTCCACACATTGCACATTTTGTCGACTTTGGCCAATTCTCATAGGTACACACTGGACAATTCCACTTCGCCAATGTTGTTCTTCGACTATTTTCTATATTTGTAACACTTGCTGGTGGGCTGCTATTTCGAGATCTCGACAAACTTTGTGCAATATCTGAATGCTGTGATACACGTAATGGTTGTATGTGTTCGTGAATGTTATTTACTGAAATCGGTGCAGGTGATCCACACTGAATACACAAATTCTCTCTAGAGGAATTAATGTATGTGCAAACTTCACAAACCCATCTATTTTTACCTATTTTGTTTTCACATGGACCAGATGCAGAACCTATGATATTTGTGTTGCAAATTTTCTCATCATTTAACTTGTATATATTTTCGCTTGCATATGGTTTAGGACCTCTGCACATAGTGCACTTTATAGAAGAAGGGAAGTTTGCATATGTACAATATTCACAAATCCATTTCTGTTCGGCAGAGTCACTCATTTTTATTTAGAATAATATAGGTTTATATATACTATATACACCTGAGATGCACTATTCTAAATCAGGTATAAGGTATATAATACTTTTGATTGTTTAATGTATTGTATTTGTCATGAATTTATCATGATTGTAATATGGATGTTTGATTTAAACACACTGCTGTGTTAAAATTCTCTACTGGGCTTTGGTTTCATATCTAAAATAGAAAAAAACTTTGCATTAATCTATTCTGCCAGTAACAATCTATTTTAATTATTTCATTGGCAATGATATATTACCTGGCAAGGTAACACACTATTAGGACATGTATGCTTTTGTAATAACAGTGACATGTAAGTATAAACTCTTTTCCATGTTCTATCTTTTATGAAACATGGATATATACACGATAAAAGGCTAAACGTAATAGAAAAACGGACCGTACGAATGCTTGCGTTTATGTAAATTATAAATGTAAACAAATATGGGACATTTTAATGAACTTCTGTGTCTCACCTTTATTAATAAACTGGGAAAAAACGTTATTGTTGAAAAGGCACAATGAATAATGTTGTACGATTTTCGAAAAACAAATAATTTAGATACCATTGATACTTAAATCAATATTTTTTTATGTCAACACAAATTCTATTTTCGTTTAACGTCAAAAAATGTGATATTTTGACAAAAATTGTCACTAGCTTCATTAGGGATGACTATCGGTCGGTAATATAGGAAATTAACAAAACAGGACTACCAAAACAGACATGACCTATGGACCTATCGTATAAGCTATTTCTTATCTTTGCTTATAAACGCGAAACATATGTTTTTATTTGTTAAATGCATTGTTCTTGATTTCTTGAAAGCCTAGCAATTCGTTCGAGAATATACCGGCTATAATCAGTATAACTTTGTCGTTCGAGAATTGGAGTGTAGCCCTATAGCCAAATTTAAATTTCCCGCCACAATTTTCAGTCCCTTCAACGTAAAGAGATTAAAATAACTATGGATGTAGTAAAAAAATAGTAGGTAATTTTACGTTTCAACGTTGAAGTTAACTGAGAATAATTGCGGGTAATTTAAATTTGGCTATGTGGGGACGCTATAATATTTTCTCGGTTTTGTTATGTTCCTTGGTAGGTATACCACACATTATTATACATTATCTATCCTGTGACTGCTGTCCTATTCTATCTCCATCCATCCAAATAAATACCCATTTCCCAGCAATTACCAGTACACACATATAGCACAAAATAAGTATACATTCTTTTAGAAATAATACCCGCAGAGACATTTGCTTGATAAAAAAAAATATGAATTTCATCGATATTGATGGTAGTGGGCATAAGCGAATGATTTTGTAATCACTTATTCATAATTTATATTTGGGGATTTTTTTTTCCTTAGGTTACAACGATGTCCCATCGTTATAAATGCTACGAGTATTGCTGATTTCATAATTGATTTATTTGACGTATAGGCGAGTATTTATAATCGAAACGTCTTGTCTTAATCAAGTTCTCGATTGATCGTCAGTAACGGACGGTCCAAATTTAAATTTCCCGTAAATATTTTTAGTAACTTTAACGTTGAAATATAAAATTATCTACCATTCATCCTTTTCTGTCATTCGATTATGCCCATCACTAGTTACTGACAATAATTTTTTTTGCAATCTTGCCTACTCAGTCATAACGGTTTGGGCTCAAAACTTAAAATAAATACACCTATGCCTGTCTGATATGTCTTATTTGTAGGCTCATAATAAGAAATCGTGTAAAGAGACATAGGTATCCAAAAATAAAAATAGATAATCTATGTAGGTGACATATTTGGAAAAATATTGAATAGTTGTATTTTATCGTTTATTAAATAAAAACGACCCCACTTGAAAATCTACCCAATTCTTTTATCATTGGCGATAAGTTAGGATAACACCTGTAGTCTTTTCAGACAGTAAGTACATTTGCCATATACATTGATTGGATAAATACTTTATAGCAAAGAAAACTGTATTTTGAAAAGAAGATGTTTGTGACAACTTTCGTTTAAGAATTAAATGGTTAAACACAGTTGAGGATGCTTGTATCATACTTCAAGACTATGCAACTATGCTTGTTATAATAAGTTTGTTCGCGTCGCAAGAACTATTTGCACTATTATGCAATTTTTAGAACTTTTGTGTGCAAAAGTGCATAATAGTGCAAATAGTTCATGCGACGCGAACAAACTTAATAACAGAAATAAATTTTTGCTACAAACCAAAATATCTCTGCTATTTTATTATACAAATTTAGAATTACAGCCCTTTTAAATATTTAAATGAATGACTTAACTTTTCTTAAGTTGTTTACTTCTAATGTCATTTAGTAGGTACCACGCTTTTTGCCTTTTTAATCACAAACAGTTTAATAAATGTAATAATTTTCTAATAAAAAATCTACATTTGAAATACAATGACTATTTATTAAAAAAAAAATTAATTCATTATCAGCAATTTTTACAACAGTAATATAAACAAGGAAATTAATATAAACTGAACAAATGTTTACTTCAGGCGACACAAATATAATTGGGTTTCTGTAGACTAAAAAAGATACTAACTGTTAAACAATTTTACATAATAAATATAGAATTTATATGTCCCTTAAAATTACTACTAACTTAAAGTTTAATATAAAATAAGTTACAAATTAATAAAATTTTATGTAAATCATATATGAAAAAATTCCATTCATTTTTTTTTATTGATAGAAGTAAAATCTATAAATTTTTAGTTAAAAAAATAATGTACAAATATTATTATCTATTATTACTACTATCATTTAAAAAAGGGAGAAAAGAGTGAAAATGTACATTATAGTAAACACGTAAAAAATCTAACTTTATTCACATCTAAGAGATGACCTTTTCCGCACTGGTAATATACTTTCTATTTTTTCTGCGCTAAAATTGCTTTATCACTTACACCACCATAATTCACGGCTCTAGAAGTTCTAAGCTCTCTCACAGATGGTGGTGCTATAATTAATGCATGATTTTCATATGGTTTTTTTGCATTAACTTTCGATTCAGATTCACCTTCATTATTCAGCTTGATTTTTTTCGGATAAAAGGTGTTGCACATTTATCTTTTCTAGGTCTGCCACGCTTTCGTTTTAGCGGGGCTTCTTTAGAATCAACTGCTAAAGTAAGTACGTCATCAACGGAGTTCTGGGAATTATCGGGTTTAACAGGAGTGGAAGTTAAAACTTCAATGTGTTCCATCGATTTGGTCGGCGTCATTTGACGTTCTACAGCTGGCTGACTGACATTTCGTTCATGTTCATCAGAAGTGGTGGAAGTAACATCATTTTCTTCAGTAATGTTTGGAGATAAATTATCTTTATTTACGCAATCTTCTAATTTGATTTCCTGAGATTCTGCTCTAATCTATATAAATAACAAAGAGAAAAACTAGCGTATAGAATTAAATTGATATGTGAATAAATATATACCGGATCATGTTCTGAGCAAATAAAACCCAATAGTTTGTCATAACGAATATTTCCCTCGGCATGAACTGGGCAGTATGAGTTAATACATTTTACACAGCATCTTATGGTTCTTTTCGTGCAAGTATTACAATTATGCCATGGGCATACCCATTTATCTAAATGGGGAAAGAGTATTATATCGCTGTCATATAAACGAAAATGTTTACTTACTATCAGGAGGCGCGTCCAATTTAACACAGTGTAGATGATAGGATTTTGTACAAATTTTATTATTGCAGGAGGTAACGTCTCCAACTTCGCCACACATGAAGCATGGTTTTTTATTGATTGGTTCCAGAATAGGTGGGCTCTTCTTCCGCTTATGCCTTAGTTTGGATTTAGAACTTTTCCGCGATTCTTCCTATAAGATTTTTTACTCTTATTTTTTCTAAAACTTTTGTTATAGACAGTAAATAAAACATTTCTATTATTTTTAATAATCTGAGCCGATTATCTGTGTAAAGTAAATGGTAGTTTCGCTGTAATTCATTTTGGGTAATAAAGGGTTTAGACGCATGCATGGTTACCTGTTTAGCTTTAAGGCCGATAAATCCACTGCAATTGGGGGCGCCACATTTACAAATCTTCTTTTCCTTACCGACACATTCCAAATTATAATTAAACGTTAATTCCGTGTTCGCTGGGATATCAGTAACAGAAAATAATCCTACGCGCGTGTCTCCATTAACAGTCCATTTCTGGGTTTCGCAATTTGGTTGGCAACTATGGTTCATAAAGCGCGCTACATTTCCTTTTGGACACAATAAATGATAAAACGAGATTCTTTTACAATAAACATTATGTAATTAATGTACCTTTTGGTCCAGCATCTAACATACGATCTTTATCAATAGTTAGGAAATAATAATTTTCTTCTTTCTGTTCGTGCATCTTTTTAATCCGTCTTTGATATCCTGTTCATCAATCATTTCTCCTACATATTCAATAACAAATTCACCTTTCTTTAGGGGTTCTAAGGATTTCAATCCCCAACCGCGAGTTTCCGTTCTATATGGTACAAGGGGAGGGTAATTCCGCTTTTCGAAATTTTGATTTTGGCACTTCTCACCAGCAGGACATACTTCGGAATTACATTCGGTTAAGAGCAATCTGAAAAAATATGTTTTCATGATTTTTTCTCAACGCCTATCCAAAAGTTATCCAAATCACCTGTTAAGACAATCACTGTCAGCACCACAAGGATTTTCACTTTTCGGATCACATTCACACGGTGTAGTATTACTGATATTTCCATCGAACTGCCTCACATTACCCACAGGACGATTTACCTTAATTTTAATGTAAGGCGGTGGTTTATATTTTAATTTTATAGCCGCTTCTTCAATAATGGCTTGTTTAAATTCTGGAAATTGCGAATTTTAATAAAACTTTCAAAATTATTAGTAAATATACCTTTTTTTATACGATGTGCTTCTGTAGCTTCTTCAATGGATTTTCTAAACAATAAATCAGTTTTCCTTCTGGAAGATGCTATTACAGCTTCCCCAGAATCACCTTCTTGAAATAAAAATACTCGTCCACGACCTACCCAGTAATGATCGTGACTTCCAAAAAATCTAACAACAAACTGGCCGTTGTTATGTTTGATCATTTTTATTCTTTCGGGTATTTCGTTTGGAAACAGTATTACACCTGGCCACCATCTATAATGTCCTAACTTAACCCAAACGATTTCATCATACAAAGGAAATCGACCAGTCTCACAATCTTCACATATAAATGTATCATCGTCAGTCAAATTTATCTTCAAACATTCCGAATGAACACTAGTTGGGCAGGTTTCGCAGCAAATCAAGTCACCACCTTCGGAACATATAAAGCACCATGTGGTGTTTATAATGGGCAGAGCTTTCTTCTTCACTCGTTTTGGTATCCAGTGTCTTGGGCAGACTATTTGTGTAGAACTATAAATTGCTGTACCAGCTGGAATACAGTACGCGCCATTATGATACGTCGCTGGACATCTTAAACATTTCACAACCTTATCGCTGGTACAACGAGGTATAGCAGCTCTGGGATCATCAGAAACACATGTATGACAGACATGCACTGGACAGACAAAAGTATCCAGGCTTTCATTTGATTGTTTATGTTTAGTAGTTGATAGAACGGACCATTGGGTTTGAGGCCAAACCTTTAGACACTCAGAGTGATAGAATTTACCACACGTAAAAAGAGAACATTTTTGTCTTATGGCTGATCCTTTTCTGGACACCTCTGAATGACATACAAAACAAATATGATCAACATCTTCTAGACACTCTGCACATTTGAAATCTGCTTCATTTTGTGCTTGCTCATTTTTACTTGTTCGAACCACCTTCGCCTTCTTCTTATCTGCATCATCTGATTTATTAGAACCACTACCATTCGATTCTGTATTTTTATTTACTTGCGACGTATGGAGGCAGTTCAATCCTTTGCCTTTTGGTGACAAGTCAAACGCGCTCTCTTCAGAACTTGTATAATCTGTAGTTGAATCAGCATATAAAGGTTTTTTGTCAATTCTCGCCATAACTTCTCGCATTTTTTGATCAATTTTTTCGAATAATGGCAGTTTTTCCAGTTCTGGATCCTTATTTAATGCTAATTTTGGTAAAGCGCCACTTTTCTTACGAACAGTTACAATTTTTACATTGCAATTTTTTATTAATTCTGGCTTTTTGTATGTTAGATTTGCGTCTTCACTGTATGCATTAGCTTTATTAAATTCCTTGCTTGGAATTTTTTTATCTTTAGTTTCATCATTGCTACGATTTAGTGCACTCCTTGTTTGGCGCCGATTTTCTGACACTTCGATGGGTTTGTCATTTAAGATTTCCTCTTTCAGATTATCATCAAATATTTTCTTGTTCTCAGATTGAATGCTACATGGAGAGGTTTGGCTTGTTTCCTGATCATCATCTAACTCAATTTTAATTTGAGTGTTCAAGAATGGAGATATTTGAATTTCATCCAAATCTTGATCGCCATACTCTTTAATTTCTATAACGTTTTTACTATCAGCTTCGCTGTATCTAACAGGTTCTTGACTCTGACTTCTGGTAATCCTACGGTTTTCCTGTTTGAAGAGATCGGAATTTCTTGCTAAATTTCTTGATCTCTGCGACCTTTGGAATTAATAGTGCCGTTCGGTTCTTCTAGTTTTGTATTTTGCTCATTTTGAACAGAACTTATAACCTCATGTTCCATAGCAGAATTTAACCCAATGTTTTGTTTACTTTGACAATTACCGTTAATGTTGTTAGTATCTATCACTTCAGTAAACTCGTGCTTTTTTTCAATCTGTGAATTTTTATATATGGCAACATTTGGACTTTCGTCAGTATTTTTAGATCTTCTAAGCGATCGTAATGATCTTTGTTCAATATCTTTTACAACTTGTTGCACATTATTTCCATCTTCTTCCTCAATAATCGTATTTTGCGACTCTTCACTTTCAAATGTGTTATCCAAAATACTAACTTCCATTTCAGTCAATTCCGAATCATCTTTACTTTTTATTTTTCTGCTTGCGCACGACATATGATAATAACCATTACACCTTCCTTTACATTTTATAACGCCTTCAGGCTTTTCACATATTTGACAAACTCTCTCTTTTGACACTCCTTTAAATAGATTGTTGCGCTTGAATAAAGCTATCTGAGACTCTATGGTCAAAGGAAAAGGCTTGGAATTGATTTCTTCATCTGAGAACTGGGAGGAGGAATCATGCTTTTTTGAATCAACATCTCTGCTATCTACTTCATCAATTGTGTCTTTACTGTGATTTAGTAGTTTTATAGAATTTTTACGCTGTAAAGAAGAACGCGTAGATCTTTTAAAGTCTTTGGTTTCATCAATATCCACTATATCATCTATAACTTTCTTATGCAATTTCTCTGTACCTATTGGACTAATAATTTTCTTGTGAATATTTTTGTTACTAATTACTTTCATTCGCTTTGATAGTTTATCAACTCGTTCTTTTCGTATTTTTTTATTTAAACGTCGTGTTGCGAACATTTTCCGAAAAAAATCGAATTTTTCTTTTTTTCCTTTTTCTTTTAAACTATCTGCTTCTGCGACACCCACAATCCACTGCATATAAGATTTTGTATTCTCATGAGGAATTATAATTTCATTTTTCCTCTGAAAACAAAATGATTGTTTAAATATTTAATACAATTCTAACTTAAGTTACCTCTTCCTTAACTTTATCCAGATCAGTATTGAATGGTAGCAAATTCTTATTTGAAATCCATGATCTTCGACCATTATCGCCAAAAAATCGTACATGATAGCTAGTAATATTACGATCTGCAATTAGAGATACCAACAATTTAGGATATGTGAAGTATATGAAGGACATACATTTTGATTTCTTGTATTCCTTAGACTGAGGATCCTTTGTAATCATACAGGGCCAATAAGGATAATTACCAATCTTAGCCCACAACAAGTCCCCAAGTGCAAAATGAATTTCTTCTGAAAATTTGTAAAAATTTTACATTTTGAAATATTGGCAAATATTATTACCTGATGTTATATTGTTTGGGCTATCTACAAATAAGCTATTAACTTGTACATCAGCCACTATACAGTTCTCTTGAGATATGTTAACCTGTTGGCTAACTGTATCTGTAGATTGGCGCTTCTTCTACTTCTTCTTCTTCAGATTTCATTAGTTCTATGCGTGAATTGATTTGGGTTTTCAGTTTATTGATATCTATCGTATTTGCAAGTTTCTCTTTATCCAAATCACTAACAATCTCTTTATTTTGCTTATCAATAAGTGAAATTTTTATATGTTCTTCTATATCCCCTATATCCATTTCAGTGACCTTTTTTTCAATTTTTGTCATATTATCACTATCCCTTTCATAGACTAAAGCACATATTCCTTTCTTTGGTTCAGAAATAGTCGATTTTAAATCAGAGTTTAGTTTAATATTAATATTACTTTCCTCGGCTTTTTTAATACCATCTTTCTTGACTATAGTAGTAGTAATAGCATCTATGCTCCTTGGTGTTTTCATAAAACTTTCTTTCCTTTCAAAACGTTTATCATCATCATTTTTGGTAATAATTCGCTTGATAACTGTCACTTCTTTCTTTTCACTTACGATATCTTTCAGCAATTGTACAGAATCATTAATTGTATCCACAGTTTTACATGCATCACTTTTATATTTTTTGTTCATGGTAGGAGAAGCTATTTTTGGTTCCCATTGATCTTTCAATAGCACTTTATCCTTACTAATTATTTCATTCTTATGTAATAACTCTTCATCTGGAGTAAATCTGCTTCGTATATCAAATATTGGAATTTTCATAATATTGCTTTCTTCATGACAAATGTAATCTTCATCAGCAGAGCCAATTTTCCACAGTGAATCTATCAACTCCCTGTCGATTAGGTTTACGCTTTCAGGTTTTACAACATCTACATCAATCTTCAGATATCCGTAAAGGCTTTATAAATGTTCCGCTATTGATTGGTACAATAGGTTCATCCGGTAATCCAAAACTTTCAATCAGTGAGGATGGTCTTTGAAAACTTTTTCGTTTATTAGTATATGTTTTTAAAGTGCCCTTAGAATTATGTTTTGTAATTGTATCAAGCTCCAAATCATTCGATTTGTTTGATATTATTTTAAGCACTTCTGCTACATCTATTGATGGTGTTTGAAAAATTTCTTCACTTAAAATAGGCTTTAATTTTTCTGTAAGTTGCTTATCTTTAATTTCAAGCACTTTCTCTTTTGTAACTGAAAGACTCCTTATTACAGGTGATGAATTTATGTTTCTCGCCTGAGGTTTAGAGTTTCTTTGAGATTTTGATAAATTTTCATGATTAATATCAGAATCACCCGTTACGTGTAAAACTTCAGTATTATTATTAATGTGTGTCATTCGAGGCTTAATTATAGATTCTTTCGTAGGTACTAAAATTCCATTTGTACCAGTTTGCCCAAATTTAGTCTTACTACAAAATTTTGTTGGTGACCTAGTTCGTTTTACCTCCCCATTTTCTGGAGTGTCATCTATAGCATCATCTATACTGCAGAAATCCAATGAAATCTTTGGTTTTCTTGTACGGCCATAGCGACTTATTCCTAATGGACTAATTTCCTTCATTCTTAATTGATGCTTAGTTTTAACATTAACAGAAGACTTGATTTGTTCAGCATCATCCATTTCTTTTAAGAAAATTAAAATCTAAAATAACATTTGAATTATTTGTAGGTTATAAATACGAAAGCAATTAAAAATCAGTTCTGTTAAGGTCGTTATCATCTAAAAGTCGTGAAGAATAAAAAGAAAGAGAAATTTTCCTTTTGAAGTTAATTTATCAACCAGATTTTTGAAAGACTATTAAGTTTTAACAATAGCCCCAATAGTCATTAAAATAGTTAGTAACAATGTTATACAAACCTATCCGTTATGAGATACAACTTCTCACATTTTGTCAGGCTCTAAAAACAATCTTAACAATTTGAATATATAATTCATAAACACCATATAAACACAAGCATTACACAAAACCACACATTTTTTGACATCGAGCAGATACATCTGAATGTAGTTGCGCAACATTTTACAATTTCCCGCTTGATAATGTATATAAATGAAGTTAGTGAAAATTAGAATTATTTTTCTTGAATTCCTAACAACACAAAATGACTATAATGTGCTGTTCCAAAAATATATAAATGCATAATATCTATATATATATATTAATTATATGTGAACATTACACATATGCAACGTTAGGAAGCTGTTTTCTATTTTAATTTATCATTACTATCGTTATTGTTTATACATACAGTTGGAATCGCCTAAAGACACTACGTGAAGCATCAATAAAAAAGTAAGTATGTTTTAATAATTTTAACGTTAAAATAACATTTAAACTTGTTGCTCGTATACCTATAAATAGTTTATCAAAACAAAGTAGTTGTATATTCATAGTGCGACATTTGCTTTGGTTCCTCCTTTGTACTTATTATATTTATTTATTTTACTCTTATATCAACAAGGGGGTTTGTATATTATCGAACATGTATAGTCTGCTTCAAATTAAATGTGAATTCCTAGGAATTTATGTACGGAAATTCTTTGGCGTAATTTCTGGTCTCGTTCCTGCGTTGGTTAGACAACTTTACATACAAGCTCTGTAAAAGCAAAAAGTACCAAGAATTCATAGCATTTTTTAAATAACATTGTGGTGTCGGAAAAGGTACGCCTACACTTAAATTCCATCACTTTGACTATTAGAATATTTGGTACGCCCGAGGAAGGTTTTTGAAAAGGCCAAACTATAGTAGTGCAATGTAATACATATCCACTGTAGTAAACGCAACAATAAATTCGGAAGTACATACATACTACTAATTTCATTTTATCATTTAACAAATCTAATTATGGACTGTCACAGCTATATCAGTAAATTTTCGCTTATCACTCAACAGAATAATGTTTAAAATAGGTATCAAGAATTTCTGCGAAGAGCGGCATACAAATTCATTTGTTCTACGTAATTTATGTGTAAGCCATGGCCGATATATATCCTTGATACTTTTACAAAATAATATTTTAGAGAAAAGAAAACCGTAGATATTATTATGGGTGTTTATTTAAATATATCATTTACAATATACAATGTCACACAATGTTTATTTAAATATATAATTTACAATATACGATGTCACAGGCAATTGTACTTTCTAACAGTCGTAATTTTTTTCGTTCCGATTTTGGATGCTTATTTTGCGCTGCGCACGTGTAAATCGTTTAAAAACAACCCACAGAAATGTTTTAATTTATGATCTGCGAACAAGAAGAGAACCTTTCTAACGGTATTTTGAAAAGAATAACATTTTAGCTTTACAGGAAACATACATATTGAAGGTATTAAAATTCGTTTAATAATTCCATATTTGTTTAATAATAAACTATAAAGTAATGATTTGTTGTCATTTCTTCATAATTTCAATAGTTATACATTTGGATAATACAATCACCTTTATCAAACATTTAGAAGAAACTAATTAGAATCAAATAAGATCAAGTAGATCAATCTTGTTTTGTTAGGAAGAGATAGAGTGTACACCACTCCCCCACTATCGCAGTTTCTCGAGATCGTATATACAGCTAGATTAGATTTCCAAATTCAACGGTTTTTGAGATATTTATGGTTTTCGCAACATTTTTACATTTTTATTTCCTTTTAAAAAATAGATACCGCATTTAGAGGCCATAAAAGATAATGATATGATTTGCTAAGGCGCAACGAAGAAAGTCCTATCTGTCATATTCTCTCGAAACAGCAATACTATATTTCATAAATTGATAATTAAATTGGATGTCTTGCACACCTGCACAAGATATCGCACTACTTCACTTAAATTTTATTGGCTGAAATATATTAACTTTATTCTTTTTGTTTCTTTACGTTACAACGCAATGTTTTATGAAATAAAGTTTTGCGGCCTGACATAAAAATGATAAGGTTAAAAAAACCTACAAAAACGTATCTACACGTTATGACTACAACTGATTCGTGACTAATCTACGTGTCTTCAGCAAAATTCCATCTCCATTGATGTTCTAAGATTTTCAATGCAAACAGCGCGTTGTATCATTAGTCAGTATTAGAAGCTTGCGCATTGTTTCGTACCGCGACACGAATAAAACACAAACTGTCTGCGGCGCATGTCCCTGCGTTTTGTGTTTTGACGAAAAAGGACAGCAGAAAAGGAGTAGTTGAATAAATTAACATATTAGTTTGCAACCAAATATACACACTACGAAAATCATCCATGTAAGTGAATTATATCAATTCATCTATGGCATCTATGGCATCTATGGCGCATGCAAGAATAAACTTTGCAATGATTAATAACGGTGTTTTGTTAATATTTCATCCACATCATCTCGATGATGAAAACAACACTGCTTAAGACTAAACCGACTATGAGCATGACAAAGCAAAACTGAAAATCCGTTACTTTGTACTGCTTGTGATGTAGCGATGATGTCACCATATGCTTCTCATATGGTGTGTTCGTTGAAACAGAGCGCATAGCATCTCGATACCATTTATTTAGCAATCCACTGGCAATTACGGCCCCATTAATTTTGCTAACAGCATCTGTTAGAAGTGAATTTTTTCTTACGACGAGTGCTAAATCAAATTCGCTAGGGCATTCCGGAATCATGTGGTATTTGGTGTAGCCGTAGTTTTTATAATCTAATATCTCTCGAAATGTATTTATTGAAGATCGTTCCAAGAAGGCAGGGTGTTTGGATTCATTTTTATTTAAGACAACCAACTTAATTTTCTTCATATACGGTTTGGTAGATTCGAAAGTATCCTTTAAGTTTGCCGATTTGGTAGAAACTACCCAGTTGGTTTCAGATAGTTGTTTTAAAGTGTTAATATTGTCAAAATCGCGTGGTAAAGATAAAACTCTATATAAAGAACTTTGAAACGCAGTATTAAATATAACGACAAACACCAAGAATACTCCAAAAAGTATTCTGCTTGGATATTTTATAGACAAAACGAAGCGGGAAACGTTTAGAATTACCTGCAAAGCATCCATACCTATTGTCGGAATACGATAATCAAATGTTTTTGCGACGCTAGTTGTAACATTGCCAACTTTTGATATAACATAGAAGCATAATATTTCAATTAAAAACAATGTCACCACTAAAATCCACACTTCTTTGGTGAAACATCGTAGTATCATATTACTTTGTTTAAGTTCTGTGGATTTTGGAACAATAACGCAGAGTTTGTCTTCGGTTAGGGTATCCAAAAACGTAATTCCTTCGACGTGATAATCTGTCACAAATAAAGGCGCAAAAATAAAATCAATTTCTTTTCTATAGAGCTTTTGTAAGGCGTTTGTTGTTTTATTGCCATCACGGCGATTGTAGAAAAAGAATGACGTCGAAAAGTTTAATTTTCGTGCAAATATACTGGAGAAGAAATCCGTTAAATCCAGTTGTTTGAATAAATTCTTAACTGATCGCACTTCTACACCATAAAAATCTACTTGGTTTATCCAAAATTTTATCTTTTTGTATTCAAATGGATCAAATACAGAAAAAAATGTTGAAAAATAATTATAGCCTATGATTTTCTGCGTACCGTTATTTAAATCAATGCACATAATTAGAAGTTTTTGAAATGGAATATCGTACGCTTGGTTATAAATCAACTTGTAATCATGTTGATCACTTTTATAAGTGATTATTAAGGCTCTTTTCACAATTCCAGTAATGCTGCGTCGAATCATTTGGAGGTACCTCAAAGTATTTGATGTTACATTCGACAAAATAATAAATCCGTGGTCAAAATTAGTCTGTAATGAACTTGCGACGGGTTTTAAAGTAATGGTGCAAGTAAAGTTTTCAAAACGATGTAGATTGATAACTTCATCCAGAGTGAAATCCTTTTCGCCGTAGATTAAATCCAAATATTTGTATCCGTTAAAATACCACAGTGCAAATTTCGTGATATTTTCTTTAATTTCGGTAGATTCATGGCATATTATATCGCTGCCAATGGAGGGAAACGGAAAAGACATTAATATCATGATTTGATTGAACGCCAAATATCTGTACATGCTAGAACTAAGTATGTTTAGAATTGAAATTCTAGCTTCGTATGTTCTCTTTCCCATATAAGAGCTTAGAATATTTACATATCAATTATTTTAAATTATATAGAATTGTTGTAGCCCAGGACATGTACTAATTTATGTGAATGTGATTATTCTTTAAGAAAACGTATCATAAAATATTTACGACCTGTTTCTAAACCAATAATAAATATATTTTGGTTCTAATTTTTGTTGGGTTTGTTTATTACCTTTGTTAAGTGGGATAACTGTTTGCTTTCTGGAGGCGTTGTCTGTATGTATAAGTAAATCATTATTTGGACAAAACTTTTATATATACATGTATAAAAAAAAAACTTATAGCGGTGAAATTGTTTATTAGTGCTGCTGAATCGCCACATAACATGTGCCACAACATAATGACGATTGTTACAATTTGTGTCCTATATATACAGTTGGAACCTTTACAAACACATTTTTCTCAAAATTTACTGCACTGTAAATACTCATTAAACGTCCAATTAACAGCCACAACACTGAAAGAGATAGAATTTCGCATATCTTATATTTTTAGTATGTATCGTAAATTTTACTTACGCTAGGAGGTGGACATGGACATGGACATGGACTTGGACATGAACTTGGACAAGGGCAAGGGCAAGGACATGTCGGTACACAAGGCGGTACAACCGGGTATACAATGTTATATACTGGTTGTGGACAGCAAGGTACAGGCACTGGAGGAATCGGACAACAAGGTGGAGGAGGTGCTGGACATACCGGCACGGGAACGCAGCAAGGCATCGGGCAACATGGTGGTGAACAACATGGTGGACAAGGTGGTGGCGGACAACAGCTGCAGTCACACATTGTTGCTTTTTTCGCTTCTTTAACAGTCGAAAACACTTAAAATTTTGAAGAGGGTTTATCGAGACAGGTGAGGATTCAAATGACAAGTGTAAAATAAAACAAAATCTTTTGTTTCTATAGTAAATTTGGACAACTACTTGGATTTATGAATTTCGAAAATAAATGTGATCTATTTTTTCAAGGCTTTCTTAAACCATTAGTGTTGATCAGTGATACCGCATATGGTATCTAGTTATTGATAAATGTTGCTTTGCGTTTTTATTTTTTGCGTAAATGCAATACGCAACTGGGCTAAGCAGCAAGTCATTCGTTTTGTGTTAACCTTATTGTGTAGCGGTAGGTACGTTGTTTTGAACTAAATATTCGTGGAACGTAAGTAAAATTTTCTGTTTGTATTTAGTTTTTCTCTTTCCTTTATATATATTATTAGGACCTAAAGTACCCTCTGATACCATATGGTATGGTCTCGAAATGTATATTTTTTAGACCTGGCTTTTCATTATGCCTTATTGGATATGCTCTATGGAAAATAAAAAAGGAGAAAAAGTGAAAGAAATATATATATATAACCTCGCCGCGAGATGGTGCAGACAAAAGATGAAGGTGGAATGATCTATAATTTGACTAGACGACAACTTCGAGCTTTCGCTGAAATGAAATTGAAAACCAATGAAAGGTCAGGGGATGATCCATTACCTGTAACAGAAAACCCTATTCCTTCGACATCAAAAACAATAAATACATCACAGACAAATGACTGTTAGTCAACCTTCTGTTTTCTTTCTAAAAATCTGGAATGGATCTCTAGAGAATTAATAGTGAACGACATAACGACAGCGTCCTTGTGGATTGAAGGGGATTTCGAACCGCAACAAAAGTCATTTCCTAAAGATTTATAAAGATATGTCACGTGTTGATATTTTTGAGTATTTTTTTCACGATTTTGTGCTCGAATACACAGTAGAAGAAACCCAGAAATATGCACAATTCAAAAATGAGCCCCCCGATCTCGATCAACGAATTACGCTGTTTTATTGGAATTTTACTTCTTACAGGATACAATCACTTGCCATCAAAGCATAGTATATATATATATTGACAAGTAAAAGATGTGTGCAAAACTTGATGATCGTGAAAACCATGAGGAGAAACAGATTTCTTCAGATCCAAAACGATTTGTCCATTTTGCCGACAACAGTGTTGTTCATGAAAATAATAGAGTGTGAAAAATACGTCCACTAATGGACAGGCTCAATTATTAATCTTGGATAAGTCGGTAAAAATTTAGAAAATCGTAAAACTGTTTGCATTGCCATAAAAGTAATAGAAATATCTTCCAAATGAGCTTCTAAATGAAATTACTTCCCATTTAAAATTTTAAAGATAGCTACGCCCTCTATATAATAAGTCTGAAGAACTGTATACCAAGGTGATGACGATTTTTTACGCATGGAATCCCTTCTTCTCCGATATTCATTTACTTATTATACCCACAATTTTTATAGATTTTATGGGAAAAATTGCACGCGTTCTTTATGATTAAGCAAGATCATTGCTGATACCACAGTATGTTATAGGTCATATCACTAGGATCACTCTCGTATTTATACATAGGTTTTTGAAACTTCGAACCGATGATCTTGAGTTTCCTTTTGGCGGGAAATTCAAATTATCTGCTTAATGTACAAAAATTAAATATACAAAAGTTTTATAAAATACTACGTGCATTTTTTTATGAATGATGTAGGAGGGAAGTAATTGAAAGCAGAATATTTCCTTCTAAGTAATTCAGCGCGAAATAATCATGTAGCGGCATTAGCAGTACAAGTAAATTTACGTTTTCTAATTTGATGTTACAATAAAGCTATAAACACACTCGACGGAATGTCTTTATGGATTATAAAGAAGCTAGTGCGTTGATAGATTTACAAGCAACTTGTACCGGAATATCTTAAGTGTAAAAAGGCGATTAATGTGCAAATTACAAAAAATATCACAAGAAATTCGTTTCTTACGGTCTTTATAGACTTCCCTTTGTAAAATTCGTTTTCAAACTGGAATGCCTCCTCCCTAGCTTTCTAACCGAGTGGTCGGTCATTCCGTATGTGTAAATATTAGATACAATTTAACGTGTTAATTATAGTATAATAATCATATTTTAGACTTTTTTTGCAAGAACATTCATTCTCCTGAAAGATTGTAAGGTATTGCAGATCTTGCAAGCCATTTGTAAACATGCGATCTTCGAAATGAACATGAAATTCTACAATTTTGTGGATTCTGCAGTGTGGTTAGCAGCTAATACCTAGTTCTAGATTGTTGAACAGTATTTATTAAAGCTTTTAACGAGCTGAGTGGAATTCTTGCCTATCTGCAACATTTGGATATCTAAAGAAATATAAACCAGTGAATTGATAATAACCACATTTATAATTTTTGACGGAGCAACGAATACCAGAAATCATGAAAGAAAACGGTAATGGCGGCGAGTGACGCTACTGATACTGTGGCTGATAAAATCGATTTAAATGAGAGCCGTAACTTTCCAAAAAATGAGCAATTTGTGACTAATTATTGCATATTGACGTGCCAATCAATCTACAAAAATGTCATAAATAAAATAATGGCGAAAGAAAGTTTCAAAATACTTCTAATGTAGGTGGCTTATTATATTTTTGACGAAAATAGTCGCTATGGAAATGCGTGTTATTTAGTAAAACGTCAGCTTCCAATATTTCGTTTGGCAAAATATATATCAAAATTTTCAAGTAATTTCCAACAATACATAAGAAATAACGAAAATGTCTTGCTGCCCGCCTAGCTGTGTACCTTGCCCGTCTCTCCCCTGTAATCCGCCGTGTCCACCGGGTTGTGCCCCATGCTGTCCACCGTGTTATCCACCGTTGTGTGCTCCAATTACGTTCTGCCAGCCAATTTGCTGCCCTGAACCTGTTTGCCCACCATGTCCGCAACCTGTCGCTGTAGCTCCGCTGGTTGCCCCTGTTGTTCCACAACCGCCTATAGATGTTGTTATAAAAGTTATACCACCGGCTAGGCCTTTGAATCCCTGTCCCCCATGCTGCGCTCCTCCACCGAGGTGCGGTGCTCCACCGAAATGCGGTTCCCCACCGGCGTTCCGTCCCCAACCGTCGTGCTGTCCTCCACCGTCGTGCTGTTCTTGCCCACCGGTAATCCTGTTACTTGTCAAAGTATGATATTACAGATAATGACATGTTTTTATTATTTAGTCCGGAGGCTGTTGTTAGAGTACAAGTACTTACTGGTATCAGCAACTTATGCTACCTACTGTCTTTATATCTAAGTATAAATATTGTGGAGTCCTTCGTAAAAGTGATACTGCGGTAACGATAATGTAATGTAACAGTATATAGTATATTGTATGAGTAAGGGCAAATATATTATGTAATTGTTGAAGTTCTTCGCCGTTTTAATAAGCTGGAATCATTATTGCCATATTCAAACGAGTCATAAACGGTAAAAGTTATTTTAATTAGGTTCATTTTTATACTTGGCATTTCTTTAACTACCGTAGCACAACTTGCACACAAAATCCTATTATCCGTAAGCCGTTAACCACCAGTTGGAGCAACTGGCCTCTACCCTCCTCCTTCCGAGCAGGCTTTCCTGCTATTATAATTTAGTTTTCACATATTCATGTTTTAAATCTACTAAACTGTCTCTTTTTTCAATAATAATTGCTTCAGAATGTAGTGGCGGCTCGTGATAATATTGAGTGGCGAGGCCAATCATGGGCCAACTACTCCTCCCCCTCCCCCTCTCCATTTTTATGTATATGTAAATAGCGAGTGGGATGTTACACTGCGACCTAAAAGATCTATTGTGTTCCCCTATTCTTGCTGTTTTACAGCTGGCCTTCCAATCCTACTCCTTTCAAAAAGTGTTGGATATCAGAAGGCCCCAGGTTAGGTAAGTCTTCCTCAACGATTTCATCTGCTCCCAGGCACAACACCCTTGAGTTGTACAGTGCTACGCAATTTGAGAGGAGATGGATGAGTGTTTCATCTTGTTTCCTAATCTTCCCCAGGCGTTTTGCTCCTCCTTTTGTTCCTTCCTTGTGAGGTATTCTCACTTTGGAAGTGGACCCACTTAAGGAGGTCCTGCTCCACTTCTTGTTTCTTAGCGGTGTTGTCCCGCTTAAGTGGGTTAAATATATTTCCTTCCTCCATGGTTGATCCCATGAGTAGCTAGAAAAGGTCCAGCTCCACACAGCCCCGCAAGCAGAGATATGGCTAAATACAATGGGGTGCGCCAAGTGGTCTTCTATCCAGCCACGCATCCCATCAGTCTAGTCCGCCAGCTTAGGATTTAGGTTTTTGTTGAGGTCATCTCCTCTCGGTCCGTGCAATTAAGCCAAGATCCCACATCCCTTTCGGGACCTGGTTTAACAGCTGGGGTTTCGGTACCTGAAAGCAACAACTGACATCCTTGTAGAACCCTGTACAAGCCCTTCATTCATCTTTATTCATTCTGTTCCGGTTTTAAGCAGAGAGAGCGAATTTATAACCGCCACTAACCATCTCGTCTTGAGCGAACCCTAACAAGATGGCCTTTCCCCTATCCACCCAAGCTCCATTTTTATTAACTTTACAAAGTTAACGATATTCACAATGTCCACAACACGCGTTATTGGGCCTTGGGAATCCTCATGTTAGTCGCCGAATACATGTTCAACAAAGATTTTCTGTGAATGTGTGGGCTGGAATTGTAAATGGACTACTTATTGGCCCTTTCGTTCTGGAGAATCGATAAAGTGGGGCTCGTTATTTACAATTTTGCGCGATAATTTATCGGGACTGCTGGAAGATGTTACTCTTGATTGTAAATAGGCTATGTGATGGTTTCTCCAATGTGGTGCTCCACCATATATTTTTCGAGGCAAGTGCGGCGACATCTGGATATAATGTGATTCTCGGTAAGATGGATAGCTTGAGGTGGTCCAATAGCCTAACCACCTCGATCGCCCGACCTCAATTCTGTTGATTTTTATTTTTGGAGTCACTTAAAAAGCATTAGTGTACTCCGTCAAAGTTAATACTGAGCAAGAATTGCGAAATCGGATACATGCCGATGCCGAAACAATCCGCCAACACCCTGGTTTAGGCCACGCCAGTGGGAGATCGTGGATTTGGCGAAATAGAAAATATGGGAAATAACTTCGAACATTTGCTGTACTTTAAAATATTCTATATATTCTTGATTTGAAAGTAAATTTCACGAGTATCTAGGAAATTAAAAAAAAACTTTTAGTACATTTTTCCCCTATTAGTCATTATTGTCATGAGAAATAAATCCCCAAGTTTAAACGTATAGATTGAGAATTACCCTGTATATGTAAATTAAACGGAGGTACTAACAATACCTACATAGATGATTTAACGTTATATTATAACTGTACCACTTTATCCAATTATCTAATTGAGAATTTAAAAATACTTCCACCAACTATCTGTGAATAAACATATCTTTTTGGGCGCTGGCGTTTTTACATTATTTTTAATCATAAAAATTAAAACCGCAAAAGAAAATAATATACTGATGATTGAAGGTACTTTTTATTGAGAATGAAATTAGTTTTAAGTAGAATATATTTGAAACTGTAATTTGTGCCGCCAGCATCGAATGTGATGATTTATTGAAAAGTAATTTTACATAGTAATTTGAGCTTCAGAACCACAGAACTAAATATGGTCTTAAACAGTGGCGGCTCGTGCGTGGGTCACCGAGAAGGTTACTATGTTACGAAAGGCGTGTACCGGTGATGTACTGTAATTCGCAAGTGGCAACCTGATTCTTAGTTTTGTGTTCCCAAAATTATGGTATTTAGGGAAAGCCGTGGCTAAAGTTTGATTTATTCAGGAGCTTCCTGTAATTTTTTTTGAAACAATCAAAAACTCGTTAGCACCACAAATAAACCTATTTGGTATACGCCCGAAGTTATACAAAGAACTTAAGTGACTGCCGGAGCCTTTTCAGTAACATACGCAAGACCGCCGCTGGTTTTTAAAGACGGTCTCTACATCCGAAATAAAATTGATTCCCTGCAATATTGGATACTACAAGCTGCAAAAATTTGTCTGTGAAAACAAGAAACCAATCTACATTGCTAAGATTTATCGTACTAATTTAATCGTATATTTCAACATACTTATTAATAGTAAATATAAAGCCTGATAACACTGTGCTTCTTCACTCCCAGGGTTAAGCATTGCTGATAGAAGTCATTTTTTTGTTCATTAACTATTATTTTGACATTTACATGACAAATGTCTACTTAATGACAGCTTCCAAAATACATAAAATTCTCAATTTTTACCATGTCCAAGCATATAGCAGTACTTTATATTAATACGTTGCCACTAAAACTCATTGCCTAAAATTGTTTATTAAATTGCATAGGAAGTGGTTTAGTACGTAATGTAAGGTGTATAATAGTTACTAGTATAGGGGTATAGGTATATCCGTGATTTCTATTTCAATTCAATCAATTTAGGTTTGAAAGGGTTAAAATCTTGGTAAAAATACGGAGCGTTCTTTCAAAAATTTTATTGTTACATATAATTTCTGACAAAATGTTGTAGTTTTATTTTAAAGATGTATAATATTCTTACGCATCATTCATTCATTCATATTTGTAAGTATGTGAGTCATATCACAACAGCCAAAATGGTCTAATATTTACAGAAATATGAATGAACACATAATGCTTAACATGAAGGTGTTAGAATCCTTTTTTGTCATCGATATCCTGCAGACCGTTCCTTTTCGAAGACATTTTCTTGCGTCGCACCTACCCAGTATTCGTTAGCACTAAAGTAATAAATGTAAAAATTATTTTATGGTGTCGAAAATTGACATGACTTACCTTTGGCGGACAGCAAGGAGAGCAACAAGGAGCACAGCAAGGCGTGCAACAGGGTACGTATACACAGCACGGTGGCGGGCAGCAAGGCGCACAGCAAGGAGCCGGACAGCACGGTGGTGGACAGCAAGGGGCACAACATGACGCAACACATGGGACGGCGCAACAAGGCGAGCAGCAAGGTGAGCAGCAAGAGGGTGGGCAGCAAGACATTTTGTTGTTGTTAGTGTTTAGTTAACTCACTCAGAAATTAATTTTGAAAGAGAATGCCGAATGGGACCTAAAGCCGGAGAAAAAAAACGTGTGGTACGTTTGGATAACTACAACAATTTGTTTTGTTTATTAATTTCATGGTTCAATTTTATTTTAGTTGCTATGTATTTACAAAGCTAATCAGGGGATAACACGCGAATGGCGAAATTAGGCGCGAAAATTTAAAAACACTATTTATCTTAGGTTGGTATTAATTAGAAAGCGTTTATTTTTTTAAATAGTGTTTTGTGATGTGTGTTTGCGCAAATTAATATCGTCGGCAAATTCAGTGCGGCAAACCCCTAAATTAATTATTAATTATAATTTCAACTAATTTTCTCATAATGAAGGAAATGCAATAATGTCATATTTGTATTTAAAGATACAGCTAGGTATACGTCTATTATTCAACATAAAATTAATTTATGTACATTATTGCTTTATTAGATATTTTTGAAATCATGGCATGGCTATTCAAAATCAAATTTCTAAACAAAAGTGTTCGAGAAAACAAAAAAAAAATATGACATTTTAATATTCTAAATTTACGTGTATCACAACTCCATATATTTTTTCGTTCATTTCGGCCAGAAATCTCGCGAAATTGTAGTCCTACTAAATTTACGTGAAAATGCCCGGAAAGTGTAATAAAGCAGGTCTGCTCTCCCAATTAAAAGATCTGGTGAAGCAAATCGATGATGGGTAAATTCTTTCTTAAATTGTCACAATTCCAGATTGTTATAAAATAGAACATATATATTCTAGCAACTGTTGCCAGAAAGATTGCGGTCCTTGTTGCCCTGGGCCTGTTTGCTGCGAACAACCGTTTGCACAAGTATGCTTCACTTGTCCACCCTGCATTCCTCTGCCGACAGCTCCTTGTCCTGTGAAACCGTTGCAGTTGCCCTGTCCACCATGTGGCCCAACCCCTGAGGTATTAATTTTTATATATGTTATGCAATATACGCTTAAAAAAACACCAATTCCTGCATTACTTTGACATTTCAAGCCTCACGAAAATCATTTTCGATATACAGTTATTAAGTGCTGACTTCGCTTGCAATACTTTACATATTATTGAAATGATTTATCTTTTCTGTAGATACTAATAGAATTGAGGGAATTAATTGATGAACTATGAGAAATCAGTAGATACGGGTACGAATGGAAGGTCTGCAAAGTGTAATAAATAGTTTGTTTCCTTTTTATATTTAAGAATAAAGTATTTTGATTGGTATTATTTTTTCTATTCATGGTACAAAATAATTCTTAGTTATTGAATGTATATTTTGCGTCATAGAGGTAGTAGGGAGGAATATGTTCAAAATGCAATGTTCTTCGACAATTTCGTATTCGAAAAATATATATGTAAAGAAGTTTATAACCAACATTATAATAAATTGGGCAAGGACACTGGCGTAGCTAAACATGTTTTCTATTGCATTTTGGAAACACTGCAGCTTCTTAGATTTTGAATTTAATCTCCCATTTTGTGGAAAAGAAAATTGGAAAAAAGTTTGTTCACCATTTGTTTATTATTCATTCACATTCATTTTTTGATTGAAATAAAAGTCGATTATTATCAAGAGCCTAATTAAGATAAATAGTGGACAAAATATTTTCTCTAATGCTCTCTTGTTATAACATTTTTCTGTGTTTCTTTTCAATTGTTCTCTACATTAGCATTTTTCATAAATATTCCTTTTGTTATTTTACGTTTAAATCAAGCTTTCACAAAATGTAACATACTACAAAAACTATGAGCTTTTGAATTCCTGTCACACAACTGTTAATGCAGTTTTAAATGTAGAACAAATGATACAAATGATTTGGTTAGATAGGAAAAAGTTAATAGTTCGAGTTGAGCTAAATATTTGTGTTTAATTGCAAGACACCAAGAATACACTACAAATGTTAGTTAGTAGCGCATTTTCTTAACAAATTCTTAAAACTATTCAAATTAATCTTGAATTAGGTCTAGAGCTGCAACTTTCATTGGCACTCCAGGGGCGTCACATTCACGACTTTGTAATAATTGAAAAATAAAGAAATAATACGGTAATTAAAAAAAAACCATAAATAACATATATATTCGTTTACTAACTAATATTGGTGTAAGCTGCATACACCTGTGCACTTTCATATTTTGGAACCCTTTTTAGTATATATAATCAGAATAAATTAACCTTTCGACGTTAAAAAAATTATCTGCTGCTCTCGCATACTCTAATAACAAATATTTACCTCTAGTATATTATATTTTACGTGCTATTTTTACACATGTTTGATACAATCAATTAACGACGCAAAAACCATGCTATCAAAATAATATTGATGATTACGTCTTCATGTGTCCTTTTTATAAGACCTTGCTTTCGTCTTCTCATATCGCATCAGAAGGTATGAAAAGTAATATTTTTCCATGATTTTACATTACAGCAAATAATTGCTCAAGAAAGAGATAATTTAAATAGCAGATACGACAACTTCTACAACAATTATAATATTGACTATCGCGAACAAGCGATCGTGCATAGGGACAACAATAACTGTTGCGGCGGATGTTGTCCTCCGGAAAGGCAACATGGTGTGACGGTAGACGGAAAAAACCCTTGCTGCGAGGATTATATGGTGCAGAAGAGGAACGGCGTCGACGAGTGCTGCGGTTGCCCGACCGGTTTCAAGCCATGCAAGATGAGACTGTTTCCGCCCCAATGCTGCAATCCAATCGGTGTCTGGGGCGCCCAAGTGATGCCCTGCGCTTCGAAACCTCCGAAACCAGAAGTAAGTACCACCTTACCGCCACCGGATAAGTGTACGCGCCCGGGATGCAAGCACTGGAAGCCAGAAGGCGGGCCCTGCTTGTACGACGATCCGTGCAAAGCTCATTGTTTCAATCACCCTCCTGGCATGAAACCATCTGGAAGATATCCATAACTACCCTGTTGATGTGCGTACGTGTACTCTTAGGCGAGTTTCTTCATTTCATAACTATAATCATTCATATTTGCAACTTACACCATGACGCGATTAAAAAAAAAAGTATGGGTCGGCGACAAACAAGTCTCCATCATATTAAATACTGCAGCTGATGATATTTATTTGATTTTAAGAAACAATAAATCTAATTAATTATAAGCTGTTTAATCTATAACTTTTATACGTAGATGTATTGCCGTCTAGATATACAGGCCCAGTACATTGAGTGGGAGATACCCAGAGAACACTGGCCGCAACAGCGGATAGGCATGGCATAACATCTATTTCCTGTGCGATACCCCTACACAGTACCTACTCTCACCTCGTGGCGTAGGCCTGTATATTTAGTTGACGTTGGTAGATGTGAATAGGGAGTTCTTTCATTTCAGATATTGTGATTCTACATGCAAAGTAATATAGGGAATTAATTTATAGTCATTGTATAGGGCGCGGCAAAAATAACTAAGCTAACTTTTTATATATTTTAAATATGCATTTACTAATACTAACAATATACTGTTAGAATTTCAAGAAAATTTTGATTTCATTGTTTCCTTTAAATAATTCTCCATTATGACAAAATGTCGTTTAACTGTTTCTCGATGATTTTTTTAAATGCAACGTTTCTGACCTATTTATCAATTAAACATTGTTTTTTCATTAGTTGTCAAGGAAAAAGTTCTGGTGCCATCGACTTTAATAGATTATTCCTATAATTTTTGTTGATATTTAATTGTTTCTAGTCTGTTGCGATAATAGGATAGATAAAATTTTATTCTAATGTGTTGTTAGCACATCCATAACTGAACTATGTTGATTTAATTGCAAATGGTCAATATTTGAAGCTAGAAGAAATTGCTTAGATATTTTAGCAGCTCCCGTTACATTTAATTATTGAAACTAAGTACATCATACCAGGTTTTCTGTAAATTAAGGGTATAACCTCCATTATCTTCTTCCGAACTAAAACTCACGGCGGCTAAAGCTCCTTTTTACTTTGAAATGTTATAATATCTTTATCTAAATAGTTTCTTTTTTTGTTACAGAAATGCTGTAAATAAGTGTGCAGTTTTGTGAGTCCTGTGATGTGATCATAAGTGTGTGTATGTTATTGTAACCGTTTTGTAAGATGTCATATAATTGAGTATTGTCCAACTATGTAAATAAAATAGACTATCTGTGCATAGTATTTATTTAAAACTACCTTAACGTACTGACATTTACAAACCCGGCATTATAAAAGCCACGTTGTCTAAAGTATTTGATAACTGTTCGGATGTGCAGCAGTTTTCTTGCAGCTCGGGAATCTGTTGCGTAAGACAAAGTAAGGGACCCAAAGCACACAATAGCGAATCCAGCAACACCGATAAGCTACCAGATACCGCAATTTGGCCCTGCAAAAGTGCAAAATAAACATTCTCCTGGACCAAGTGGATAGTTAATTACCTCATGTTCTTTAAGTCTTTCTCCGATAATGGTAAGGCTTTCTCCTAATAGTTTAAGGTGCGCCGCTACGTCTATCGGCTTTATTCCTGTTACCTTGTATATGGATGGTGCTTCTTTGCCTTTAGGGCTTGGCGGCGATATAGTTGTGTTTCCGACGACTGGAACGCCCAGTTGGAATGGCGTCAGAGGACCACCTGCTGTAGATTTCGGTATAATTTTCTTGTTTGCATGTTTGTTTCCCTTGCTAAGTTGATGCCTCAACTTGTGCGGATGATCATTTTGATCTATAATTGATTTCAGATTCTAATGTTGATCTCAGAAAACTTTTTCCTTTATTTCGATGTGATTTTTGTTGCGAAACACTTTGCAATTTACAGTAGTTTTAGTAATATGATCTCTTTTGAAGCAGTTAGAATGGCGTGCTGTATTAGTTGAACATGTAAGTGAATACCTTATGACAAAAACAATGAATGATAAATACGAAAAGACGTTTGTGTGATGTACACTTCGGAAACATAAATTTCAAAAACTTTTAGTTACTTTATTTAATTACCTTACTCAGAACAGACTCCTTATCCTGTTTAGGTGTAAAGCATGTTGGAAAAACCTGTTTAAATACTATTGCAGCGTAGTATAGATAAATGAAAAAGAAAAATAAAAAAAAATACTTAATGCATATTCCTCTCAAGGCTTGAAGACCTAAGAATTGAAGATTAGGAATTGAGAACGATAAATAACTTGCAAAGCACTTAAGATGTCCATAACGTTTTAATGTAAGATAAATGTACAAAAATTAAAAAGGGCGGGATTCTATTATCTTATTATATTGGGCTGCTAACGCAATATCTGGAAAAAAATACGTTTTCCAATTTTTATTGATTTGTGTCTGTTTTATCATTTAAACAAGGTCTGGAAGTCAAATCTGCATTAGAAATAGCAACATTTGATTCTTGTTTGTCGTATCTGCAAAATGTATCCGTTTATGTCAAAAGGTTGTAGTTTCTCAAAATTTCGATTTTGCAGATAAAGTTCCCTGCTTAGCCGGGCTGTTAACAGGTAATGAGAAAATTGTGAAAAGGAAATAATAACAAAAACAAAAAATAAAAGTTGTCAAAATTCAAACAACAATTTTCAAAGACTTACTACCACCAAACCAGTTTGAATTTGTCAGTAAAATACGAAAAAGTAATTGGTTGAAAATAGTAAAATAAAATAATAATTTCAAACACCACATAATTATTAAAAAAAAAAGAAAATACTAGATAAGCGAAACATAAAATTAAAAGGATGATTTTAGTTTTAGTGTATTAATATTACGTGGAAATATATTCACCCAAGTGTACAAAACACGGATAAAGTTTTTTTTTTAATTGATTGGACTAATTAAAAACAAAAGTGGTTAATCAGTTAGAATCATACAATCACATACAGACCAAAATGTATACATTTTCCGAATATAGATTTTGTAAAACAATATGTAGTCACAAACTCTACGGTATTTTACACTAATTAATAATTATTGGTCTGTATACTTAATATGTCCACAAGTTGTATTTCAAAATCTATGACAGTTTCTAAATAATAATTCGAATAGGCCTGTATATTGTGGTATTATAATGTATTCAGAGGCGTAACAAAAAAAGCAAACAATTTTGACTACAGTTGGCGTCCATTAAATTACATCTTTCATGTCCTTTAAATATTAGGTCATTGATGTTAAAGTTAAAATAGACGCTCTGCTTATAGAATTTTAATAATTTCCTGAATATATAAAGTTACAACATATCTGTCTTAAACCTACTCGAATCAGTATTTACATTATGATGAAACATTTGGAAGCTGATGCATTGAAACGCCCATCTATACATGTCCTTCTATTGCTGCTATTTATAAGATTGGTGTTGTTTAAAAGATTTCGCTTCAATACCACCGCTTACTTTACGAAATAAAGTGATCTTCTAGTAGTCTAACATTTAAAAATATTTCTATTTATTTTTGTGAAAATACATTAGAGTTACAAGAAGATCAAGATAAATAAACGAAAAAAAAAAGAAAAAAAACTGGTTTCAAATTTTAGCAAAATTTAGATTTATTGGATTGGAACTCTTTTCATATCGACTGTAGGGCTGTAAGCAAATAAGTAGTATATATATGTTTACAGACATACAGATAATCTTACTAGTACTTATACATAGAATTTTACTTGCGTTCGATTTAACATCACTTTATCACTAATATTCTTTTTTTATTTATAAGAAAGTAAACTTCTATGCTATTACATCTACACACCAAAAAATGGCTGGAAACCATAAATACCTGAATATCAGATTCTAGCAGAATAGTATAGGGTATGTTAGAATGAAAAGAAGCAGTTAAATTTGCGTAGGCGAACCAACAAAACAATATTTCTGCAAAACTCACCTTTATTCTTCCGCTGTGACTTAGAACGACCTAGAATTTTACCATCTTTTATTATGAGATGTTTTTTCTTTGCCGTCATATACAAACTTTGTTGTCCTGAACTGTCACCACTACTTGCATCCAATCGCCTAATTCCGGTCTCTTCATTTTCATAGTCACTATCGGAATCTGCCGAATCTTCGCTAGATTCAGTACGATTATCATATCGGTCGGCTTCGTACTCCGAACCGCTATCTTGCATATAGCTATCGTCGTAATCGTAATCCGATTTATGAACACCTTCCGAACTTGACTTATTAAAGTTCTGAAACATTGTGAATCTTATACACATAAAAAAGAATGATTTTAATGGATGTACATCATCTGATTTTTGATTTCGAGGGGACTGATAATCGAAAGGCTCCCCACTCTTGCGCTGAACTTGTCCTTGCCTTTTATAAGGTTTGTCGATTTCATCTGGAGATTCGAAGTCCATCAATTTGGAAGATTTCTTTCTTACGCGACCACTTCTGGAGACACCTGTGACTTCAAGATCTAGAATGAATATTGTTTTACACTTTTAAATGTTCTAATTAACATATTAGCATAATGTTACCAACAGATCTCCATGGGATTTTTGAATGCTTGTAAGAAATAGAAGAAAAAACAAACAAACTACGCCTTTAGAAAATGAATAAAAATTTATTGAATATATAATTTACAACATCATACATTTAAATATTAATCCTGCTCCCAACCATCTTCATCACTCAAGAATCTTCGCTTAACATTAGTATTCATGTAAGGCCTCAATGCCCATTCTGTATCCGCTGCATCAGCATTATCCAATGTTCCAAGCTTAATTTCATATAGTCGTAGTTGGAATCGTGGTCCTACTTCATTTAATTCAACCTAAAATGAAAAATTAATGTAGTGTAGTATGTGCTTTAATACAAGATCCCTTCTAATTTGACCAGTGAAAATTATTTATTGCTCTCTACTCAGATACTAATAGATTCTCTATTAATTTAGCTCTCTTTAATACATTGATCACAAGGTAACATTCTAAAATTCAGGGGCAGTTGTAGAGGAATGTAGAGCAAGCATAGCTCCAAGAGAAGCTGAACATATAGTAAAACAAAATTGAAGAAAAAAAACACGTGAAAACATCATGAAATTCTTCAATTTCCCACCTGGCTACATAAAAATTGCTAAATCCTGATAGGATCGGTCTGTCAGTAATTGCATGCTATTTCAAGCACATTTTTTTTGTATAAAACATTGAAATATATAATAAAATACTTAATATTATTAAATATAATTTTAGTTTCAAAAGCCCGAGAATGTTAAAGAATGACGAAACGTCGCTAATTACATATATTTTTTTTTTTTAATAAGCATCAAATGATCTATTAGATTTGGTTATTTTTAGCCAACCTATTAATACCCAATTTAAAATCATCTTTATTAGTGTTACAAATTACCAAGATCAATTTAAAAACTGGAAACATTTTTTAAACATTACACCTTTAAACTATTATGTGATATCTGTAGAGAAGCTGAAATAGACTCAGTAAAAATCGTGTAGATAAAGTTTGAAGAATACAAATACCCTAGAAGGAGTAATTAAAATAGATAATTACCATCAGTAATATTTGAAGCACAAATTATACTCGATTCAATATGAAAAATGCAATTTATTTTAACTTTACTAGTTTCCTTCATAATATTGTCAATAAATTACTACAAGGGAAAACATATTTCTCCTACTATATGAAAGAGCTTTTCAAAGAGTTTTTATGTATAAAATTTTTATCACAACTATTTTCAATGGTCAAATATAATATGGATAACTGGAAGAGAATCAAAAATACCTGTCTATCAACAATTTTGTAGTTGTGATGCCTAAAACTGATATAATCATCATGATTCGCAAACGTAATTACTCTTTTCGAATCTTCTTTTGGCACTGGAAACAAGTACTTCAATATCGACATGACACGATTTCCTAAACTTGTCTTGAAATTATGAAAAATCAAATGTGGATATTGTTCTGACATAGTTCCGATATCAGGAATATCGTGCCTCATTACAACATCTGATAAAGTGAAGTATGCTGTAGGTCCATATGGTAAATGACAAATAATTAATCCATCAGGAATTCCTCTGTGTTCATGCACAATGATAAAGTCGGTAACATCATTAGCACGACAAGCATGTATTAATTGTTTCATCTCATAGTTACCTCTGTTCATTCTTTGCGCATTAGGAAATACTAGTCTCATTTCTTTAACAAACTGTTTCAATCGTGAACTCGGATCTCTAGAGGTAGTTATTACAATTTTGGGATCTTCTACACCAGCATACCTATATTCGTCATCCTGAGAGTTTGCTAGAGTTCCACCACTTTCAGATCCAATTTGTATGGCTGCTTCTGGGCCTCTATCTTCCCATTCTAGTTTTTTTTGATAATGTAAAGCTTTCTTTTGTAAATCCCCATGGATAGCGGTGTTCTGTTCCAGACTTTTCTTAATGCGATTCTTTTTATCCTGAATGCTCTTTTGCCGGTCTTCAACAGCTTTACGATAAAGATACTCCCGTCTCAATCTAGCTTGTCTTCGTAACATATTGCGATTTTATAACGGTAGTATTTTACAAAACACTATTAACTATCACAGTAAACTTAACCTGCTAACATACACAAAACACGTTCTTAACCACAAATTATTTGAAATTTGACAAATGTGTGACCGCTATTACCAACCTTCAATTAAAATAAATATTTTGGCTATCTTTTGCGATATAAACAATTTAATATCTTAAATTGGTTGTTTCTGAATTTAAATCTGAGTTACTTAAATATTATTAAATTATAAGAAGCTACATTACACATTAAATATAAAACAAAATGTAAATACTATAACGAGATTTGGTACATATAAATTTACATTTAAATATTCATGCTGCGTACCTTCATTTTTTGGCTTTTTTGCTTGAAAATTGTCCATATCTTAACTATAAAAATTGATTTATTAGCCAAGAATTAAATAACTTTGATAATAATGCGTAAAATATTTTATGCCGATGAACTCGACTCGAGAATTTTGACAGTTACAAACAAACGTTAGGTCTACCATAGTTGGCACTACTAATTATCACAATTACGAGGGTCAATGTATAAGTAAATCAAGACATCGATAGATCGTCTTTTTTTCAATCGTTCTCTTCACTAGTGCTCTATGTTTTTGTTGCTAAACAATAATTATAAAGAAAATTGAATAACACCAAATTTAAAGTTCCCACAATTATTTTTATTAACTTCAACATGAAGATATGAAAATAACTATTAATGTAATACAAAATTGTAGGTAATTTAATGATTCAACGTTGAAGTTACTAAAAAATAACATAAAATAAGTTACTATATTGTGGGAAATTTGGTTGCCTGGAAAAGGTTTACAAAACTACAAAATAAAAGTTGAACGCTATTGTTTTGCGCACCTTGGTCAAAGATAAGTTTTTCTATTTTGATCTTAATGGCTTGTCCTTAATGTAGAAGGAATTTTTCGTGTATACGTCATCTAAGGTCATTATCTCATTATAAACAGCGCCGCGATGCCAGGTGATTGTGCCATATGGGTGTTCATAAAAATTGAACAAGCGGTAAACTGATGTTTGTTAAATTCAAAACAAGTTGTTAAAAACTATTGGACATGTTATTATCAATTGTTTTAATTTTTATTTGTTCGGAATTATTTTAGTTTAACTTGGCTGAGAAAACACAATCGCCCACTGGTCACTGTAACTTTCTTTGTAACAGATTAAAACCTAAAACTAAGTTTTTGAATTTAAAAATTTATAAAGCTGATAGGGGCACTACTGTGCCATATCGAGAACTGAATGAAAGATATATGAGAAACCAACACTCTTGACCCACTAAGTCACTGAATTATGGAATAAAACATTTATATTAAAAAATTGTTTATTCAATTAATTTTACATATTCTTTTAATCACAGATAAACTTATTCCTATAAGTTAAGATTAAATACACTTTTTAAATGAGAATTTTTCAATTAAATATTGTTTCTGGTATAAACAAAATACCATATTAACTGATTTTGCTTTCTTGGAAAATAATTATCTCAGAAATATCCGTATAGTACTAATTAAATATATAAATACACTACATTCAAACGTTCGATGTAATTATTGTGAAGCATTAGAATTTCCCATGTTGATATACTGAATGGTGAAGTGAATACAAATATTAAAAAGATGTTGCAATAACTTAGACACTACTCTTACTCTTAAGATAAATAAAAAATAAATATAACCAGTACAAAATTTCAATACTTCTTTTAAAATACATGTAACGGAATTTTCAAAACCTGAAAATATTACAACATCCTACACTTTTGTAATATTATTATTTTGAAATGGCTTATTTATTTATCTTCAACAATTACTATTTTCATTCTGTTTAACACTTCAAGAAATTAGAAAAATAATATTTCGTAATAATCCAAAATACAAGTACAATGCCTGTAAGACATAAGGCTCCTCTGACAATATCTGTTAAACCCAACGAAATACACATACAGTCCTTGTATATCTGTAACTTGACAACATAGACTATATAAGTCACTGGCAGTTGTTTAACTGTACGTATGTGTTTGTCTTTTGATATTTCACATGTGTAGCTACCTTCATTCGCTGTCGCTTACTGTGGAATACCCATTTTGAAATAAAGGTTGCCATGTATGATCTGTTTCGAAAAAAATATGTGTGCATAAAATTTAATAGATATTCATTGATCACATAAATACAATACTCACAAGTTCCTTTATTTTCTAATGTTACTTCAATATTATCAAAATAATCCCTGAGACATTTCTTGCTAGTATGTCTATAGTTGAAGTCCATTACGAGAACTTTCTTATGATTATTGGTGGGAATATAGACTTGCAGCATTTGTGTCGTGGCAGTTAGCGGTTGCAACTTGTGTTTATCAGGCGGCTCAATTAGTTCAAAAGCGTCAGTGGCTATATTCCATGTAAAGATACAACTGGCAATGTAAACATCGGGTTTAGAATGTGATTCATTTAATTGTAGGGCACCTATTTTTATCACAGCTTGGCAAACAATATGTCCATCAATTGGGCAAATCTAGAATTAAAAAAATGTGTAGTTGTAAAAGGAATTTTTCAATCACACATTGTTTATTAAATTATGGGAAGTGTACCATCTTTAGCAAATTAAATGCAAATCTAAGCTTCACAAATCTTCGATTATTAATGAAATCGAAGCTACAGCACACTGAAATAGTAATTAAAAATTATTTGCAAACAAATCTGAATTACGCATTGCTCGGTACGCAAAATTCAAGTATTTTAATATTTACAGATTGCTTTATAAGATTAGATATGGCATCCATCAAAGAAGTATGTCAAAAAATGGTGTGCTGGTTATAAACTTAAATTTGCCGTCATTTTCTATCCTTCTGTTTAGAAGTATCTCACGTTAATAAAATTTTGCAGTGTAAACCGGTTTACTTCCGCTACACCTTCTACTTTTGGGTTAAGTAATTGCCTTTAAATTAAAGAAGACGGCAGCGACATCTCGTGCTAAAATAATGTAGTACCGCCAAAGGTAAGCTTTTTGACGGCACAACATCAAAGAAAGCGAGTGTAAGTGTCACTTCTTGTCGTCTTATGGTGTTCCCTTCGTTAATAAAACAGAAAGTTATTTTGATGATATTAGAAGAGAAATAGAGTTCAGAACTTTTTAATCGTTTATGCTCGCACGTTGCTATTGCTATTATAGGCTTATGCTAACATGTTCGCCGCCTGCGCGAGGTAGCGCATTAACGTAAATTGCACAATCCGCATGCGTTTGGCGTCCATTTGATCGTAAACGAATCCAATTGAAACAAAGTTTGTGAAATGTATCAAAATTTTCAATCATCTAAACCTAATAGATAATATAAACTTGCGAAAAAAATCGGGAGTACAATTAAAAAAAAAAGTGGGATGAGAATGAAAGGTTATTTGCACGATGGGTGTTATAATAACAGGATCTCGTGAAGGTACAATATCGTCCCAATTCTAGTAGAGTTTACTGCAACTTTTTACCTTATTATCTTACGAATAAATAGGTGTGAGACACCTGTATATGGGTAATATTGGCTTAAAACACAAATTAATTAAGTACATGCATTTCGAAATATACTGAATATTTTGTATACTGTGGAATATAATACTTACATGAAGTAATTTAATATCATAATCTTCACAATGAAGAAATTCTAACTCTAACTCAGAACACAATTTCTGTGCTCTTCTCTGGACGAATTGTTCACAGTCAAATGTCCTCTGTGTAATAATCAATTGCGTTTCAGTCACTTGATCAGATTTAAATTCAGGTACAATATCGAGTTGTTGATCAGTCAATGTTTGAACAATGAGGGGTATTTCTATTGGAATATTATAATCATCTGTAAGAAACATGAACCATTAGAAGCATATTTAAGATCAGCACAAAACAGAGTATTATTGATTTTCAACTCTAACTACCTGCTATTAAAGTAGTAGGTAACATTTACCTCTACTTTGTCCGGATACTAACGAACTATCTTCGAAGTCCACGCTAGAGTATCGGCGAACCACTTTCTTGATCCACTTGGACGTCTCGTCGCGTTTCGAATCTACAATCAACAGGCCTACATTGTGTTGATGCTGCTTCTGATCGGTGTGACTGATCTGGGGTTTTAGAATCAGTTTCGATTCGTAATCCGAACAATCGCTGTCTAAGCTTGGTGAATAGACGTTGAATTTCCTTGCCGATTCTCTAGGACTTATCGGCGACTTAGAATGGTGGGGAGAGTTACGAATTGATGGTGAGTACAGGTTGCGGGCACCCCCTGGACTGAACTGACCGTTGTTACGCGAATTAGGCGATTGCATCGGAGAACGGATACCGGGTGAACGCGGACTTAAGAATAAACTATTATTAAGATCGGGTGAACGTAAGTTGCAGCGATTTTGCGACCGATATAAATACCGCCTTTCCCTGCGCAATGAATTAAAAGGAACTATGTTCTCACTATTATCCTCAGAAAATTCGTATTTCTTATCGGCTAATCGTTTTTTACGAAACGAACTCAATTTTTCATACTTCTCATTTTCCTCTATAAACTCGTACGCCTTCTCCGCGATTTTTTTGTCGATCTTCGATTTCTCGACTGTTTTTTGCGCGCCCGAACTTTGTGGCATGGAAAAAAAACAATCTTTACCGTTCTGAAGACGTTTCAAACGCGGATCTACGATATTCTGTACGAGAGTATTGTGATAACTCTTTCCAGTCACATTTAATGGCTCACAACTGATATTTAGTTCATGAAACGGTTTATTACAATCGTTACCTTCAAGATCGTACTCGCTAAAGTCTTCAAGAATTGCTTCCACTACACTATTGGTACTAAAATGATCACTCATTGATTCTGACACTTCACTAAAATTATCCCCAAAATTAGAGTTCTGATTAGTCGGTTTAGTATCCTCTTCCTTAGTAAACATGGCGATAACTGGTGTTGGCGGCTCGGAACTTGAAACATTGAGAATATGTATGTAATGGCCGGTGTTTATCACTAAATGATCCGGAAAAGCTAATGAGATTTGGGGATCAAAGGCTGGTGGCGGTTGCGATAAAGAAAACATATAGTGCAGCATAAAACCATGCTTAGTGCACCAACCTTGCCTCAGTTTACCTAAAAAATGAAATTTTAAAAACAATCATTAGCACAAGGGGATATAAGAATTATATTTACTAGTATGAAGAGAAGTTGCTTTGCAATATTTGCAGTTGTTAGGTGTCGGCAGAGTCAATATCGTAAGGAAAGTCATTACTGGATTCGTTAACCTGAAACAAACTATAAATTTGAAATTTCGCAATGTATATTTATTATATATTACCCTAATCCATAACAAATTAATTTATAGGGATCAGTTGGAAATTGCATGAACATAATTTTGTCCAACTCTTCTGGTCCTTTGAGTAATTTGAAGATGCGATAGTTCGATATATATTTCAGTTTCTCACCAGGTACAAACCTCCAAATATATAATTCATATTCTATGGTAGGAAATAAATTAATTGGGTCTTCTATTAATTTTTCTTTATAACTAATGAAAAATTGGCCACAAAGAGTAAAACCCATAAAAATATGGCTCCTTAAATGAAGATATAAACATAAATTTTAAAATAAATTCAAATAAACACTATATGATACTTACAATAAATCAGCAGAAGTTATGAGCTGATCTAATTTAAACCTACATTGGCAATGAATATAATTGAAAATACGTTCAGTCTTAGCTCTAGAATTTTTAGTAACCCTGCCATACAACTAAAATCAAAATATTTAAAAAATTGTTATTCTACTGATTAGTTTGACGTTTAATTTTTAGGTTAGCTTGCTTTATACCTGTCTATTAATTAATTTATGAATCACATTGATATTATTTGAATATTCACTCGAACTGGAGGTTTCTTTACTAGTTTCTCGGGAATTAAAACTATCACAATATTTAAGAGCATAGTTTTGAGACAAATTTGAATCCGAGCTATCGTCATCGTACACACTTGACGCCATGTTGTTTGTTTCTTTCAGTCGGCATTGGTCGGCATCGGCAATGCTTCAAATTTAAATTCCCAAGCAGATTCCACTAAGAAAAGAGATAATAGTTTGTTTTTATTATTACAGTACTTATTTTATCGTTCTTATTATTTATAAGTATATACGGTTTAAGTTATCATCTAATATTAAGAATATATATTATTATATTCTTTTAGAACAAAAAATTAAAAAGGTTTGAATTAAAAAAAAAACTAGGGATCGTTTATTATTTATATCTAGTGAGATTATCAAATTTTCTTTATAGATCGTAGATAGCAATTGAGTCCTATTTTGCGATTAAGAGTAAGATCTTACCCTGAATAAATAAATAAAGGGGAAAGTAAACGTATTATATAATGATTATAGATACTATCGCGCAACGCATATTTACGAGTTAAGGAGGGTGTATAGGATTGTCGTAAAAGCTCGCGAAAGTTCGGCTTGGGAGGGGGCTGTGTGTAAAGCGCTGCTGCTCCAAATTTAAATCGAGTCGTTTTAAACGCATTGCACTTAATTATCGGCTAATTAAAGACTGATTATGTTCTCACAGTGTTTATTCGGCTCGTTAAACGGGTCCATCTGAGACGATACAACCGCTTGCATGTCCGGGGCGGCTTTTTCCGTCGCTTCTTCCCCGAGATCGGATCGGCTACGGCGATGAGAGAATCCCGCGACGTGTCGGCTGTCCTCTTGATAACGAAATCTTCGCGAACGTTGGCGATGTAGCAGGTAGACGACATATGAAACGATTATTTTACTACTTTGCATTGTAATAATCTGTAAGTAACGTCAATGAAATGTCGAAATGTTTGTGTTAGTGTACGGGCTCTAACCCCCAGACTATAATATTGATTAAGCCCTCAAAACACTGGCCACACGTATCAACGGCAGAGTTTCAAATAAATTATAGCATCATAGTGACTGAAAATGCAACGCTTTTTATTTACGAAAGCACGAAGAAAGATTGCAGAGGAAAAGTTTGAACATAGATGATAATGTTTACGACTAGGTAAGTGTGATAATAGCTTTATCACCTGTATGTACCTACATTTCCAGCTAGATAGAATTCAACCATTTATGTGCGACCTGATTAGATTTGCTTGTAACATCTAATTACTCCTAGAATTTATATTAAAATATCTAACGATGTTTTCTAATACGCTTTATTTTATCTAGTTCTGTTTTTTTTTTGAAATTTTTGATAATTTAAATATTTTTCTTGGGAGGAGAACGTTCGAAATATTTTTAACAAGATATTGAGTTTATCTTTTTTGTTTAGAATTATTACGTAATCCTATAGTGCGAATGGCAAGGGGTACTCAATTACTTATTAACTATTTGGTCACTGTATTTCTCTTTTCATATCTATGATATTTTATGGTAAAGGAAGAATGATTCCTTGCAAATTATTAAGAAGTGTTTATAAATAATAAGTTGATTTAAATAACAAAGCATTTCTGCCCTTTTACATAAAAAATATGTCTGTGCAAAATAGGATAGAATCATTTAATTTTAGGTGACTGACATTCTCAGAACCTATTTCAAAAAGGGCAGTGCCCCTGTCAACAAACCAGAGACATATTAACTTTAGCTTGAGTCTTTCAAGTTTAAAAAGGCTTTAGAGATACTTTTCTGATGAGCGTGCAGCGAACATTTTTGATTATTTTCACGGAATCGGATTTGTCCTACTTTGCTCTTCGTTAAAATGTTTAACTTTTGCCAATTTTAACTTTGTCGAGGATTTTTTATATACAGTTAAAAGCAATTTGACATAATTTTGGTTTTGTACTAATATCTGAACTTTAATAATAATGCACACGTAATATAGTAATAACGATTATAATTCTCAATTAGAATGATTTAAAATATACGCCGTTAAAGTGTATTTGATACAATTAAAATTGGCGGAGGAGCTGGGCTGGTTAATGTTTTACATCGCATCTAACGTATTTAATAAAGTATAACGGGAATGTAGTTTCAATCATCAATGCTTTACTGATTTACACGATTTTCTTTTTAATCTTGACGACGGCAAAGTAGGTATTTTCTATCTATTCCACTGTATCTTCTGTTATTGTTGATTGAAATTGTTATTGCAATAGCTATGAATATAGGTTTTATTATTCATCTACACAATATATTGTGGACTAATGTCCTGTGCTTACTATTTTCTAAATAGATTTAGTGTTTGTTAATTTCTACAAATTCCTAATTACCAATTTTGAAGGAGAAAATGTAATGCTGAATTTCAATTATTTTTTTGGTAACGATGTCTCCTAAGTTCAACGTACATCGGTTGCTTATCAGAATGGAAGTGATTTAAGTTTTATTTTCTCATCAGTTTACGTCGATGTTAATAGTTAAATAATCAAAATGTACTACAATTTAAAACCACTTTTTTTTTCGATTACCACCCAGAAGTAAAAAAACAAGTTCATTTGTCGAGAATAGCTCTCTCGCTATCTAAAGTAGTGTTTAGGACATTATATACATACGTAATACAACATTTATCGATTTCTGAAATTGTGTTAGTCATGCACTTTCCAATGAGTGCACATTTACTACGTGGCAAATATAGTACCTACTATCACACATGTGTGTGAATAATTTTTAGGTGTCTTAGAAATAAGGCCGAGGTTTTTAGTTATTATTGTTTTAATTTATAAGAATGTTGTTTTAAGATTACTTTTGTAATATTTTCCAAAGAATTTGTTAAGTTTAATTAAGTTAAGCAAGATGCTTGTTAGAACTGCCACTGTCACGGATAAAAAAAAATCATTGATTATAGTCCGGGTTATATCAATAAATTTGTATGAAGTTACCGTAATTTTGATGCACTTCTAATTAATCTTCTTTCTTTTTTCGTTTGTAATAAACTGTACCACCACCCGCCTCAATTTATAAAGTTTGTTACAGATTTGATGTGGCAGTTACGATATTTTTTTTTGTTATTCTTTTCGTAACATTTTGAATTAATTTAGAATTTTGTTCCTCTGACATTTAATTTAAACTTCCCACACAGTTTGAATAATCTGAAAAAGGTCACGAAATGTTTACACAGCGATGAGAACAAAGGAATAACCATAAGCCTACGCATTTGTATGGTACAATAATAGGTATCTTCATTTCATAAATTGTCTAGATACTAAGATGGAGATGTCTCATAATTTGTCGAAAATAATCCCAGTATGATTAAAACTGTCAAGTGATGCTAGGTACTTCAGGTTTTCTTTCCCCGATAAATAGCAGCATCAGTTTTCTATGGTGCAAGTTTTAAACGTTTACACTGCAACCATTCTGTTGTTGTGCGATGAATATACTGGTCCTCGGTATTGTAATTTGTGAGATTTCGTCGTAATTCTTCCATAGATTTCTAATTTATTGTTCAATTGGGGAACCTTCATTCACCAATGTCCTTATGATTGCTTTCCATTTAAGTTCGTTTCTAAGGAAGATAGGTTGTAGGTAAGCAGCTATAACTGCTATGTCCATTCCTACTTCCTACTGCATTTTGAAATAGATACCTCGATGATCTCTTTATATAAACACACCTGAAGGATTAAAATGAAAGAAAGAGCCGCTTAGACTTAACTTTGCTCTATACGGATTAAGAAGAGCGCCAAAATGCTAGAACAATGATTTCAATGACGTCGTGGAAAAACTCAAAGATCAAAATAGGTTTTTATTTTTGTACAAAGGAAAAGGAATATTTCTTGCATTATTTGTAGACGATGTTCAAAGTAAAGAAAGGTTGACGACGTATTACCATTTCTGGGAATGGAAATAAACCAAAGTAAGAATAGAATATAAGTGTTCCAACCAGGAATTATAGAAAGATTATTGGAAGAATTCAATATGGAACAATGCCGTGGCGTTTTAACTCGAATGGAGACAAATTTTTATTATGCGTAAGAGCTTCGATTGACTACAACCCTTACCCTATCGCCGATTGGTTTGTCAATTAAGTCAAGTATTAAGTCCTGCCTCATATTTGATTATATTGGCAACTTCTTGATTTTTTTGAAGTAAGCCTTCGCGGGACTCAATTCCTTCCTTGTAGACTATTTTCTTTATACTAGACCAGGCAGAGAAATCTAGGGGGTTAAAATCTGGATTTCTAGGTGGCCAAGGAAATTCACTTCCACGATCAATCCATCGATGTGGAAACTGTTCGTTCAGATACTCGCGCACGGGCAGAGAAAAACGTGGTGGCGCTCCTCGTGCATAAATCACATATTTTGTCTTTGTTCAACTAGTACATCTAGCAGCCCATTTAAATTTTGTTCGAGAAAATTTAAGTATAGTTGACCGTTCAGATTCGGTGGAAGTTTAAAGGGACCAATGAAGAAATCAGATATCATCCCACACTAAATGTCTTTTCCTTAAGGCGTTTGGATCCTCAGAGTCCCACAAATGACTATTTCACCAGTTGAAAATTCCACGTCTAGTGTCAAGAAAATTTCGGTCTTTGTTCTGTTTCGTCTATAAAAACTGCGAAAATCGCAGACGTGCACGAAGATTCCTGAGGTAATAAATTCTGCACAGGAGTGAAATGATAAGGATAGAGTTTCTCTTTTCGTAAGATTCTATTGATAGACATTTGACTTATTTCTATCGATGCACTTAAACGGCGGGTACTTACGCCTTGATTTTCGATAACACGAACTAGATCTGCTCATCTTGGTCTACTGAAATAATTGTTTTGGAGCCGCATTATGACGCTTGAACAATGAATGAACAATGGAATAAAACAGCGAGGCATATTCATGGAAAGAATGATATTAAGGGACCATCAAAAAAAGAAGACTGAAGCACTACTGCAGCTTAGTAGGAATAATCTTCGCACCGGAACATATCTCCTTGAGCACTCAAAGGACACCTACAGAAAATTGGAATCCACACAACTCTAGACTGTGTAATGGGATGACAGAGAACACTTACCACATTCTGTGTGAATGCGAGCCTCTGGACGCAAAAGGACAGGCAATTATTGGCAAGCCTAAAATTAACCCAGAGGGTTACTTTGATCAACCAGCCAGAGACCTGTACAGATTATTGCAGGGCACTAAGATACTGGAATGGCTGATATAATTTAATGGGTAAAAGAAATGGGCAACCAAATACCAAAAACCAAGAGGTTGCAGTGTTTTCGGACACTTCAAGTCAGACGGCTCAAACAACAACAAAACGATTCTGTACTTTGCAAGATTTTATTAACTACCTTAGCTCTCTGTAATACTTAGGGGAAGGTGGGGCAAGATGAGAACACTAAGCTTTAGAACACTGCATCAGGATTGTAAATTGATATGCAAGGTTCTAAGTAGGCTTGTTGTAATCTTTAAACATTTACCTGCTGATGGATGTATTTACAATTTTTCGATGGGTACTCCTGATGTTGTGAGAAAATTTTGAAAAGAAATGTGTAAATACACCATCTTGCCCCACCATGAGGGGTTCCAGATGAATTAAGAATGGGTTGTAACATAAATCTGGGTAATAGGTAAAAAAATAGATTTTATTCTTAAAAAAAAACACAGGAACTCTAAAACTCTTTAAAACGGAACTACTTAAAATAAAAAAAATACAATAACGATTAGAATATTAAACTTAATCTTCACAATTGAGACAATAGAAGACGAACTCATCCACATTATTCGCACACCCTCCATGTACCCAACCTCGCCATCCATGGCATTATATCCATACTTCCCCTCACAATACTAACTTAGAGCGTCATCTTCGTCAACAGAAGAACTTGATTATTTCCTTGACGTTTTCTAAAAATCTATCTCGTTGCTTTCCTTACAAAATTCGGCTTCTTGATCTCTTCTGTTTTCTTCTTTGTCATTTTTTTCCTTTAACGCTCCCTCAGCATTTCTAGGTGCCTTAAGGATTCCCCAGACTTCTATTTTCTTGTAACAGATTTTTATACGTAGTGCTTGTAAGGATTGTTGTCTTTCCCTTGTTACGCTTTGATTGAACCTGTACTTTATTGCTAACATGAGAAATAGGCACTATGTCTTCGAGAAAGCATAACAGCATATCCAGGCATAACGAATCAGACTGAAGAATGAGATAGTGATGTCCCCATGTTGCCCCATACCAATAGTCCCATCTTGCCTCTTTGCGATATTTTCTGGTTATGTTATAATAACATATTAAATATTTGAAATAAACAAATAACGCACTATAGAAGATGCATGCACATGTCAATTAATAAGCACAAAAAAGTGTAGTTGTAAATAATTTACTTATACTTCCGATACTGGCCGTTGAACTCACCATCAAAATAATAACGAAATTCTAGAAATTGCAAAGTTCACGCACAAACAGCAATAACTTTGTTATTACGATTAGTAAAGTTTCCTACATTACAACAAACAAAAAACAGCACTTGTCAATATCAGGTCTGCTATTATTTGACAGATGCTTACTGCCATTTTGTAGATAAGACGATGTCCTCATCATGCCTCGTGGCTCCATCTTGCCCCACCCTCCCCTATATCATAAAACTAAAATACATATAAATGATTTTTTTTTATTTTGTTCATCAAAGAATTAGCTGAATTTTTGGTATTGTTGTCAAATGTTTTGTCACCTTTGGAAATGTCAAACAGAGCATCGTGTACATTTCCGAGCTGAAATACACTGAGAAAAATGAAAATGTCGGCACAACAAAAATTATTATTCTGAACTTTTTGCATTCACCCAACCAGTTTTCGTTTAAATCAGCACACTTAAATTTTATTGCAGAACAGTAACCTCATTGAAAGAAAATACATATGTTAGTTGAATTATATATATATTAATTCAATCAATTATTTGCTTTAACCGTCAGTGGAACTACAAAATTAGTTAACTGAATGCATGTGCGGCCGATTTTAACAAACATTTATTTTAATTCAACCTTAAGATTATTAGATGAACCACAATTGTAGATTGATTCAACAACATTAGTGCAACTAATTCTGCGTAATTGATTTAAACATAATAATAATAATAATAATAATAATAATAATAATAATATTTATTGATTAAAGACACAATTGTGTATATAATAAGTCAGGAAACACAATTAATGAAAACACAATTTATGATTCCGGTGGTTTGAGCATATTTAAATACAAACATTTGTTGAGTGAACCAATTATTGGTTGAATCAACACATCTTTTTTTCTCGGTGTAGTGATGGAGTTATGGCATCAATCTTACCCGACAAACGCGTATCGGACAAAGGTTCAACGTTAAAATTACTACTTTTTTTTTTAACGCAGCCCACTTATTAGCTGAGACAGAAAAGAAATTATACAATTCTTGTACGAGCAAGCAAATGTTCGCGCAGCCCAATACTGCCTGGCGCCCTAGGGCACCGCGCCCGTGTTGCGTTTATGGGACGCGTAGTCCTATATAAATACATTTGTTATTTATCATTTGTGTAATAATTAATTAACCACTTAAGAACTACGGAAGAACATTTAATATATTCTAGTGCCTTCAGCCATAACATTGTCAGAAAGAGGGTAGGTTTTTGCGCTCCCGATGCAAAAATAAAATAAACAAGCTCTTATTTTTAACGCTTTTCAAAATTAGAACTTCGGTTTCTGAAAATAATTTCAAAAAGATATGTCGTACAATACATTTCTGAGCTAGGTTATTAAAATTTCAACACAAAGGGTTAATCCTAGAATGTATGGGTCAAACTCTCAACAACGATGCATAATACGAGTCATGAGTCTTCGAGACTCATGATATATACCCTAATGCAAAAAATTTTGGAGTTCAGTTAGGGTGACACTGTGAATCATTTCTTCGTTATAACATGCTTGCGCTAGATTTAAGCTGCGGTATTGAGGTTAGCGGAGTTTGAAGTAGTTCTTTTAACACATATAATTAAAAAAAATCCATTTGTTCCAGGACGATAATCCAGCGCTGATCTGGTATGCAGTGGCGGAAACTGGCGCGTTCTAAGATCACATCAGGACGATCGCGCACGCGCAATATGCTCTGCTGCGGTCGTAGAAAGGTAAGTTGCCTGTTTCCTTTCCTTTTCCCCGTCGCGAATCCTCGGCTCTTTACTACCTGATGGAAGCGGAAAAAAGAAAAACATTGTTACGCTTTCTGGTTCGATTGACCGAAATGTATATACGCTACGACGGCGCCATCTTTGCCAATTTCTGAAGAACTGTAATAGAACCGTCTATAAGATACGCACGTAAAGTAAAATATATACACTGCTTCGTAAAACAATACTTTTCGTTTATTAATTAATGATATGAATAAGTAGAATAAAAAATTAAAAAGAAGTAATTGAGATTACAAGGATAGCAAATATGTTACAATATGAAATAAGGGAAAGTAAAGGGCTCGTAAAGCGGGGAGTCCCCGAAGATTTGAAGCCCACGTACGTACTGCTGTGTACTGACTGAATTAAATGAATTTTAAAATGAAAAAGAAAATTAAATTAGGCAGCTCAACGGATAAAATTTTAAAAGGGCGCAAAAGAACAATTAAACTCAGAGTTACCCTCGCGAATTAAAACTTGAATCTAACTAACTCTTTAAAATAATAATGAGAAAAATTAAACTGATAACATATATTCCTGCACAAAAATAATAAATGATCTTATATCTATAATGTGCACACATCAATATAATAACAATTATTATAAAGCGAATTCCTTGATGGATAGAATATTTAAAAGATAATTTATGCGAATTAAATTACGATATCAAAATGAAATACAAAATGGTAAACACTGATTCACAAAAATACATGTACTCACGGTAACAGTCGACCAAGGAACTGCCTGACAAAATTCTAAAGCGCACCCGCATACAATACGAACAACGCAAACGCACAAATCACCGACAAAAATCTAAAAGAAAACGCATTTACTCAACTAGCAAACACTAGACACAAAAATGAAAGGAATTAATTTAAAAAAACTTAACACTAAATAAATTAAATCAAATATTCACCTCTTTAACTTAATCTAAACAAAATAAAATCTAAATTTGTAAAAATTCACGGTACAATGATTCAGCAGTTTTTAGCAAATCGAATGTGCAACACAAAATACATACGCGAAAAATGGGATGCCTGTCCATAGCAGTACGCATTATTAATTAGCAGAAGTCGAGAAATTTGTTCAAAGTTTTAGGTACGCAGAGTACAAAGATTGGATCTTTGATTGCAGCTCATTTTGAAAAAAATGAAAATGAATGAAAATTATTGATGCTTTTACTTTATCAGAGCTTACTGTTAGAGCTAGCAATACCTTTAGGAACATAACAAGATGGTTAGACCAACAATATATACACCACAATGTATGCTTAAAAAATGGTCCGCTAGGCAATCGGCCGCCATCTTCAAATATCCAAACCGAAGTGTTGTATCTATACGGAGTTTCGCCTTTCCCATCTTTTATTTGCTATTTTTAATAAGAAGTACTTTGTTCTTCTAGTATTTTTGGGTTGCATCCCCAATTTTTCCCTGCAATGTTTCTGCACACCATCAGGGCTTTTTTGACCTTTTTGGTTACTTCAAGTTTGTGTTTGTTCCATATAAGTTTATTGTCTAGGGTAAAGCCTGGGTATTTAACCTCCGTTCTCTAATCTATATTTTGCCCATCCATTTTTATAGTTTTGAGATTAGATTTTATTTTCCTAGTGAATGCTACTAAGGTAGTCTTAGTGGGGTTAACATTAAGTCCCCACACCAGCTTCTCGTAAAGTTCAATCCTCTTTGAACTATGTCAGAGAGGGTATTCTCAAATCTGCATCTTGCGTATATGACAATATCATCACCATATCCTTGACTATGATGCCTAGATCAATCAGCCCGCATAAGTGTTCGTCTACTATTAGGCTCCACATAAGTGGGGATGTAACTCCCCCCTGTGGGCATTCTCTGGTCATACCAACCCAGATGGTCTTATGTCCCACCTCCGCCTCCACCGACCTGGTAGACAGCAGCTGCGACATCCATCTGGAAGTCAAGTCATCTACCCCCCTCTTAATTAATATGCTTTTTTGGCAGATTCGTGTGGAGTGTTGTCAAAAGCGCTCTCTATGTCTAGAAAGGCGCACACTACGGTTTTTTTTATTCGTCAGTGCATAGGCACAATATTACGTCGTTAATTATAAAATTTCGATGTTGCTAGAGTGTTTCGTCGATTATCTATCAAACCCAAATAAAAAATATCACAAAAAACTACAGATGCTGTTAGAGTAACAAACCACATATGACATATTCAAAATAAATACAAGGTATTCAACGTAAGTAGTTCATTAAAGTTTATGATGTTCTATTCCAGTGATATATCTAAAGAGGCATGGAGGGTGGTGCGAGAATTAACCGGTTGTACTGACCAGCCAAGATTTATTTATCCGAGAATGATCAGATATTGGATGACCCCAAGGTTATTGCTGAACATTTAAATAACTACTTTTCAAACACAGCTGCAAATTTGACTAGTTCCAGTATTGCAAATACGGATCCTATGTCATTCCTTAAATTCAATAATGAAAAATCTTTTTTCTTTCTACATGACATTCATGAAATCATGACTATAATACGTAAATTAAAAATAAAAATTCTAAAGGCTACGACGACATCTCCGCGCAAATTTTAGGGTAGGTAGGGTAGGTATTCGAGAAGGTTGTTGATTTCAGAGTTAGAAGATTTTTGGAGGCCGAGGGTTTGCTTTTCTGCTATCAGTACGGCTTTAGGCCGGGAGTATCAACCAGTGATGCCCTTTATAATTTACTGTTTCACATTTTCGAAAGTGCCAAATGACCAAAAACAAATGACAGCCATTGTATTTTGCGACCTATCTAAAGCATTTGATTGTGTTCCTCATTCACTTGACAAACTTGAAACGTATGGCTTTAGGGGCAAAGTGAACGACTGGTTCCGCTCATATTTGGCTGATCGTCGCCAACTTGTACGGTTGCGGGTTGACAATGACAATGTCGATTCGACAGTTGGCCGAATCATGTGTGGTGTGCCGCAGGGGTCAGTACTTGGACCGACGTTATTTTTAATATTTATTAATGACCTGGCATATGTAGCCCGCCAATCACACACGGTTCTTTTCGTCGATGATACATCCCTTACGTGACACGCTTCAAATAGTGATGACCTAGAGAGATTAATGAACGCTGACATTTCCAGGATTTGTGAATGGTTTAATGCTAATGAAATTACTCTTAACACTAGCAAAACAAAATTGTTACTGTACAGACAACAAACCAACCTTAACATGTCAGATTTTTGGGTGTTACTGTAGATACCTTGGGATGGACCGAGCACATTCAAATGTTGTCAAAGGTCTTGTCATGAGCCTGTTATGCTCTAAGAATTATAAGGCTAAATCTTGGGGAGCATACTGCGAGACGGGTTTACTTTGCACTGTTTGAGTCTCTCATGAGATACTGTATGCATACTGACAAAAAGGCGCTCATATATCAAAATCTATTAAAGATAGGTATAGGGAATGCTGATATAAAATGACTAATTCACTTCCTAATTAAAATGTGTTTGTTCTATTAAAAAAAAATGAGTTTTCTGCATTTGAAAATATTTCACTTTGTTTCTCAGTTTTAAACAACCTGTATGTTAGAATGTGAAGTATGCGTACCGTTTCTTAGATTTATATCTACATTCATAACAATGCAAGTCCCTACTTGCAGTATTAACCGTGATATTAATTTCTGAATGATGCAATGATTATTACTAAAAAAAAAAGAAAATCTTGAATAACCCAAAAGCGACAACACGTAGTTATAGGAATAGCTAATGAAGACTGACGTATTTATGGTCGTAGAATCCAAAAATGAATAAAAAATCATATCATTCTATTTAAAATAACAAAGTTGATGTTTGTTACCGGTCAACCGGGAGTGATATTTCCGTTAAAGTATTTCACATTTCAAATCGAACAGATAATTGTGCCAAAATCTCAAATATAAGCAAATACATAGAACATCATAAACTTTATTAATGAACCACTTACGTGGAATACCCTGTATTATTGTTAAAGAATTAAAGTGTGTTAATTTGGAATATACAATTTTCCAACAATTTTTTAGTATGGTTTTGCTATCACATATAGTGCTAAAAAATATTGGAAAGAAAAGGATATTTCTTTTTATTTTAACAATACATTTTTCTCCGTGTAGAACGGTAACAGACAGTTTTATTGAAATTAATTAAGTTAAAGTCTATTGTGATCGCACCGGGGAAGGAAATAAGAATACAATATATTGCTGTGTTTCATAAGAGGAAAGCTACCAACCATATTGAAATGCAATTACTATTTTATGTACGCACCTGTTTGTAAGTCCAGTATAATTTGGGTGAAATCGTATTCGTAGTCATGGAAGTAGAATATAATTTATCATCTGACAACTGTAGGATAGTCTGGTATCCTAGGTGTCTATTTTAATTGAATGGGGTAGTGACTCAATGTGATTCGTATAAAGAAAATGTATGAAAATCCTTGGTTACGTGTGGATAGTGGATGAAAAGTCTTAGAAAAAAACTGTGTCATTTCTCATGAGATATAAATGAATTAAACCATATTGCGGGGGTATATCTGGTATCGTAGGGGATAAATTCACGAATTTGGTGTTTACTATATCTGGGTACATGTTTTACATGGGATTTTACATGTGTTTGCTGTCCCGAGTCTAATCATACATCCTGAATGTAACGAAGGAGGTGAATATACGAGCGAATCTGGATTGTCACTACAAGAAAATCACATTCAGAGGTACTCTGGCATTTGTATAAACTGGAAAACGAGGTATCTGGTCAAAACATTGTTTAAATTATTATTATTTCGTATGAGATTTAAATTCTGAGCTTTTGTAAATTGGCAAATGTGGTTGGTGGTTTTCTATTCTCTTATGATAGCGCGGGAGATTTTAAAAGTTCCTTTTTGAATTAAAGAATCTAAATTATACTGGATAATTGATAATACTTGTTTGAATATCCCAAATATACTTACCCTGAGTAAGAGTTCTCATACTTTTTGTATATATTTCCTGTATAGACTTGTTCGTGAATTATACATGTTATTAATGATTGCACTGTTTTATTAAAGAAAGTTATTTATTTCGTAAAAAGCATATACCCGGGAATTCACAATAATATATTAATATAAAAAACCGATTTACGCAATAGTACTTTTTTATTCCTTATATCAATATATTTATATTTACTGAACTATAATTTTAAGTACTTTTTTCGCAGCTATTTTTTTTCTGCGCATTGGAAACACATAATTGCGTACCGTACAGTGTAACATATATAAGGCGAACTTTACTTCTCACTCTCGCGAATCGAACCTCTAATTGGCTTGGCGTTTGTTTATGGCGGGCGTAAATCCTTGGCTGCGATCGAATTAAAAAAATTGCGACCTCAATTGCACCTGTGTATAGGAGCGAGGGTGAGTCGTCTTCCATCCTTGTCGCGCTCGCTTCCGGTTCTTCAAGCCCGTTAATTAGTCTACTAGCGTGAGTAGTACTAGATTTGCGTAGCGTCGTAACGATCACGTGAAAGTCGTACATTCATAATGTCGTGTCTGAGGGGGTGTCGTGCACTTATGAATGGCATATGTGCGATCGCGTTCCTCCATTCTTCCGCGAAACTTTCCCATAGCGCCGAATGTCGTTGCGTTATGCCAATTTTATATTAACCTATAAAATTATACAAATAAACCTTATACCTCTGAGGTAAGTGTATTGGAAAAAAAATAGAGACGCTTATTTGTGACATTTTACTTCTACCAAATCAAGAATTTTATGTTTATTTTCCAGTTAGTTTTGCACCGTAGATTATCGTTAACAACAAGAGCTTTGGATCGGGATAATTTATTATCCGAATTTAGATGCTATTCGGGTCCGCTGTTTGAAGCTTGGGATCTGGATAGTGGACCCAGATCTTTAGGATTTGGATATCCATATCTCAATTTCAACTCTTCAACTCTTCTTCTTCTTTTATTTAGGTTATAACCTGTTTTTATTTTCTTTTCCCCGCTCGTGAGCCAGTGGAACATAGTTGTAAATTAAAATCATACATCTAAAGTAAAGTGACCAGATTTTAATGTTGTTAAGGCGGGGCAAAATCGATCATGAATATGATATCCGCATTATAAGTAAAAAATATAAATAAAAGTAAAAAAAAACAAAGCTATAGTTTATTATAAAATAACGCAAAATTGATATACTTTCAAAAATATATTAAAACACACATGCTGTATAGTCAAAAATATTTTTAGGTTATGCAGTATTGAATTCTGGAAAACTTTTGTATAAGAGACTTCGAAAATAGATTTGTAATCAAAGGCCCAGACTTGCATGGGACGCCTGTACAATTAGCTCAAAAAATTATGACCCAGATCGGTAAAATGAATTCATAGACGTAATTCTAACATATCTACTTTAAATGCAATGCCATCGTAATCTGAGACGGAGAGGGCTATCGTCTCGAAAAATAATACCCTTTACGATGCGCGACAAAGATGCCGTCCAGTATTAAAACTTTTGTAGTTGCCATCAAAGGATTTTATACAATAATTCTGATTTCTAATTCTCTTATTTACGTCGATATTTTATTTCATTCAACTGTTCCTATTTTTTTTCTTATATTTGAATTATTATTAACTTTACTTCTCTTTAGTTATCTGGGTGCGTTATATTAGTATTTATAATAAACATATTTAAACAATAATTTATTTTTGTAGATAGTTTTAGTTTAAATTGTTTCATTTCAGTTATAATGGGGTATGTATAACTAACTATTGCATGTATAAATAAATGTCTACAATCTCTATATATGTATCTTTTTTAACTTTACAAATACCAGTGTAAATTTACGTGTTCAGTTATTTACAATAGATATACTATATCAAAAGTAAGAATATTGAAAAAGAAGCGGTTTAATTGCTTATTTCTCATTCAATTGAGGGGACGAACTTTTTATGGAAAAATTCCTAAGAAGATCCTAAATCCTAGAAGAGCAAAATAAAGTTACAACTAGATACTTTTTACAATAATAGGTTTACCAAAACAATTTCATGTATGGTCTTGTTCATATTTTTTATTCTACTATGGAATTTTTGCATAAAATGTGGATTAGATGTTTTGAGTTTTAAACTTTAAAAGATGATTCGACTTGTGTCGTCATGAAAAGCATTAGGAACAAAACATTAAAAAAGAATAACTATTTTTTTTAGTAACTATTAAAATAATTTTTAATAAAAAATAAGATTTTTCCATATTTTCTAGACTTTTTCAATTGGCATTTAAGTATGTCTGTAAGATTATTTTATACATCCATATTAAGAAATTCTTATAAAACTAAACCTTAAACAGTTTTTTGTAACTGGAGTAATGGTTTCAGTAAATTTATTTCTTCAAATAATTATACATCTTCGAAGGTCGAAGAGGACGGATTATGTATGTATGTATGATTATACAATAACACATTTTAAATTTTTGCACAAATTATGCCATCTGATCACATGCGAGTAATCGATGGCTAAAATAAACAACAAAAGAAAGGTATATATGCCGACAATCGTTTCGATAGATAATCCCCTTGATGTTATGCGACAAAGATGCCGCAACATTTTCAGCTAGATTTCATTCGCAGTGTTTTGCTTTATAGTTTCCGCAGAAGTATATCCGCGATAGTACATTACGGCCGTATAATAGCTTCTCGGGATAAGTACACAGATGTCTCAACGAAACAGGCTGTCTTCTCAAGAAATACGAACAGCAACACTTGAGGGTGTTTCTTCACCCTTAACATCGTGCTGGAATGCGGCTGGAAAACGGCTGCCATTTCAAACATTTATTATAATTTATTTGAACTTTTTTTTGTTTCTATGTCGTAGCCAATAAAATACTTCTTGTATAATGTACGTTTTAGTGGAATTGTTTGTTTTTGGATAAAAAAGTTCTTCAATTCAGTAAGACGTTTCGATTTATTTATTTAAGCTTTTTTTCAATTACAATATATTTGAACAATTTCCTTAGCACGTAAACAAGTATTAATTACGAGCAACATTATGTTGTTGTGTCAAAGCTCTTTCTTTTCAAACACCGAAGTAAAAGAAAGAACTAAGTATCCAAAGTTAGAGAAAATTACAGTGATTATTTTCGGTGAAACGAAAATTGGGCAACTGGGTACATCCTCTTTGCGGAAAACTTCGTGCTCTATCCGGGCATGTCTGCTGGTAACGAGCCGGCTTGTAGGCTTATTAATATGCGCACACAGCAGCCGCAGATCGCGACTCACATGATATATGGGCCGCCGCGGTTAATATCCTTTACTGCGAAGAGGCTGCCACTCTTCGATCGATCCTGTTACCCCGGAAAGACACATGCCGAAGTGTTTCGACACACTCCAAATAACCGTTTCAACCCTAACTACATTATACCTATTTTTCTTCACTTTATTTGAACAGTATCTCCAAAAAATATGTTATTTAAATACTTACATAGTATATGTACAACATTATAGATCTACTATTTACCAGCTGAAAATTCACAGCAACGGTCGAAAAATCTTACAGTGTAACAAGTAGTTAAATTGTAATTTTATCCTAGATACGATGCAGTTTTTTTAGTACTGCCACTCATATGACGGGAGTGTCACAAGGAGGTATCCTAAGTCCTTTATTATTTCTTATTTTAGCATATGATAGATATCTGTCTTTTAGTGTCAAATTCAGTATTAGATGCTTAGCTTGTAGAAACTTTATTAGCGTGAGATACTTCTAAGCAAAAAGGGTAGAAAATAGCAGCAAATTTAAATTTACAACCAACGCATAATTTTTTGACATGGATGTCAGGCAATTATCTACCCTTACAAAGCAACCCGTAAAGATTAAAATCAATTAAAATGCTTTAATATTAAACGGAGATTTATAGTTTAATGGAATAAAATCACTGTGTACTGATGTTGTTATTTTAAAAGGTAAACTACATTTATCTATAATGTAGTAACCAGGTTAGTAATTAATGTTAGTTCACATTGGACCATAGATAATAAATAATAGTTAGCGATGGAAGTGTATATATGAATTGTCTATGCGTTTGTTCTGTATTTTGCACTGTAAACACTACTATGCAATTATGTAGGCAATTTATATCTAAAACTGCACACATTTTCATCTACATAATATGAAATTGTGGCAGTCCTTATCAGGGCTATCCTGATGACGTCTGGAGAAACATTGCCGAAACGTCGAATTTAAACAACTGCACATACGATGAAAACAGCCCAAACGTCAGCTCATATTCTAGTAATGCATCGTCAAAAATTTCACGTCAAGAGCTATAAAGAGAGTGTATCGGATTAGAAAGTACAATCTCGACTCAAAATGGCTGCTATTTATTGTCTGCTGTTTTTTTTTTGTTATGCTAAATGTACGTAAGTACATATTTTGTGGAATTTGAATGATATACACTAAAAAAATTAGGTAATTTTTCTTGGTAAAAATCACTTTTTTGGTTAATTTTCCGCATTCAATGGGGTTAAATGTACAAAATGTTTTACGTGAATATTAATGATAAAAAATTCTGTTTCTTAGAAGAGAATCTTTAACATTGTAGTACTTATTACTAAGGAAAATATAAATATCTCTCAGGAAAAACTTATTAATTTCTTACAATTTGGAAAATTACAATTAAAAATAATATCATTATTCAAATAAATTAAATATTTTTTGGATATATGATACCAAGTACTTACGATTTTCTTAAAGAAACTATTTATTTTATACAAAGTCGGTACAGTTACAGATAAAGTAGTAGATTTATGTCAAAATTGTATTACAAAACTGTAAATCATCACGTCATAATGTCTAAACATCTAATAGTAAAATTTTCTGGCCAATAGTAGCAAATACGTTAAACATATTCTACAAGTACAGAAATTGCCGTGAAGATGGCGGTGCTCCTATTTCACTATACTAACTTTCCATACTCGACATAAGTTTTCTACATGACAGACGTAGTTATCAAATATTTAATTATTACTTGTCAGATAAATATTTCTTAGGAACTGTTATCATAACAGTTGCCCGATTGCATACGGTGGCCCTTGATTTCTGCGAATTAACCGCCAAATTGGAGAGGTAACGGGTAGTGGTTTTTGGGTAAGCATTTAGAAATTTTCATATTTTATTTGTCTTTTATACATTAAACCAGTTTATTTTCATTCCTTTTTGTTAGGAAAAAAAAAATTGAAATACCGAACTTTTCTTTGTAATTTAACTTTTAAACAAGTAAAACTTCTATGGAAATTATCACTACTTTAGAAATTCTACTTATGAGAATTCCAGATTACATGAAAAACCTTCGAAAAATTAGTTATAGTTAGAAATATTAGTTCTAAAAGTAAAATACCTGTACGGCTTTTGGGGGACAAAATTTCCCCGAAATCGTACAGAAATTTTATCACTTTTTTTTAGTGTGTAATAAGGAAATTATTAGGTAGGTACTGCTATTAATTAATAAACAATACGACAATAAACAAAATAACAATAACAATTCTGCTGCTAAGCAGAAATACATTAATTTGTTATTTTGTCACCGTAAAAAGCTGGCAATCTTTGCAAAATAACAAGTTACATTAAAACGCGGTAGAATTACTGCAAGGATAATATTTTATTATTCTCGATTACACTCGAGGTACTAGATCCAAAATTGATTCGTTTTGTATAAAATAAATATTGTTAAGTTGTTGGATAAAGTTATTTTACCGATAGGTCGCTAGAGAGCCGATGTATTTTTTCAAACAATTGTTTTCCAATCATTCAGTTTCACTACTCATCGAGAGTACCCGGAAATATCGGTTACTTCTACGGGTATACAAAGATATCACAACATTGATGTGTTCTAGAGACAATTGTCGTGAATTAATAAAATCCCATGTAGGGCGGAGTGATCAAGATATTCAGGTATCAATTTCTACGGACTAAATCTGGAGATATACCAAAGACATGTACGGAAACAAAAACAAATCAATTAGCTGTCGAATTGGGATTTGCATTGGTTAATAATTACCTTTACCTACAGGAATAATTGCAGCAGCTATATCTTGAACCTTAAACACACTGAGGCCAAGTAATTACATACAAATGTACAAGATTAGTCATCCAGATTATATGCAGAGCGAGCTACATTCACTGCGAAAATTATTTCCAGTTGAATAATTTTTGTCGTACTCCTCACAAACGTACTCTAAATGAGTTTCCCCTTTTAGACCTGTACTACGGTTATCTTATCTCCCGTTGTCTGGGGTCTTTCAGCAATTCGTGTGGTTCTTATTAGAGCAATTTTCGCGATAATTGGCGGATTATATTTAATAATTCTTTTGTGCGCTTTCTGTTGGACGAGGACGGCTTGCGGAGGCATTAAAGTAATACCAGGGGATTTTGTTGTTATTTTCTCGTCGAAATTTTGTAGGTAAATTATTTAATTTTCCTTTATTGCTTACAAGGGAAATTTTGAACGCCCTGCTGCAAGTGAAGTGGAGGACAGGGATAAATTTAAGTAAATACGCGTGAAATTAATTCTCTGAATAAGTAATAATAAATGCGAAGAATGCGTTTTGATTAAATTATAAAGTGTCATTTACAACACGTTGGAATAAGTACTGTTTGTTTTTGTTGATGTAAATTAGCAGTGAAAAACAGAAAAAAGAAGGCACGCATTAAATCTTCATTTTGCTCAGGTAATTTCAAAGATAACAAATTCAATTATGTTTTAAACATCTAACTGCGAATTGCTGGCGAAACTTAATTCTCTTATTTCTGCTACTCGCCGAGTTGAAGTAATCCAATTAATTTCTGGAGTTTAGTTTGTATAAACGAGTTATGCAAAAAGTTAGCAGCCCATACTGGGGCACCTTGTGTGACTTTTGGGACCTCAACTAATTGGCTCGTCGTAAACTGACGGTTAAGACTATTACAGGTATCTGTACAAGAAAAAAAAAAAGAATTAATATTTGTTATATATTATCGGCATAGTATTAACTTATTCTTATCATTTCTTTTTCAGTTAATACGTTCTGGTAACTCACTATCAGTACATGTAAGTTTCATTTCATCCATATTTCCTACACCATTACTGCACATTACGTATTTGCTTCGGCGAACGGTATATTGGGTATTAAAAGTTTTATTAATTTATTTTAATCTTTGCATGACTTTGTATATTTGTTTTGGTCGTACCTAATTTTATTTTTAATTTGAATATATTCATCACAATCCTATGGTTTCAGATTATTTACTATTTTATTTGTAGAAGAATTTATGCAGTTTTTGATTCATGTAATTGAACATTGAAATTGTTTATTCGATGGAAACATATACTTTAAGGTTTGATTCTACTATTTGTATATGCAAGTAAAGCTAATGCACTGTTTTTAAATAATTTTGGAATTTTTAAATTTTCAACCTTAAATGCAAATAGTTTAAATATTTTATTGTATACACAATCTTTAAATAAAACATAACGATATATTCAAAATTCATAGTAAACAAAACAATTATAATTTTGTCATTTATTAAACAAAAAAAAGCTTTTGAAGTTAAAACGAAACGTCGTTGTTAATGTACATTTCCATATTTTTATGACCTAAAAACCAAGAAAAAGAAGAAATTAATACGCAATTCTTATTTTGTTTTGATCGTTGCAAGTTTTTATCAAGGTTTGTACAAACTTTCTCTAAAGCTTGGCTCAACATTGTCATTCTAACCTTGTCATATGCTTTTGCAGACAAGCTTATGAAAACCTTGTCATTCTAGCCTTGTGATATGCGTTTACAGACAAGCTTATGAAAACCTTATCCTGTATCAACTAGAAACCTTGCCAGAATCTTGCAACAAGCTTGCACCCTTATCAATGCCGAGCTTACCGACAAGCTTGTACCCTTGTCGGGATAACCTTAAATAAAGCTTGTGTAAAACTTAAATTGTTATCTGGGATGTAGGAATCCCTACACCTAAATTCATTTATTTTCGAGATTTTTGGACTCTTTGTCGAAAACTGACATAAATTTTATTTTCTTATGTTGGACCTATGACTGGGAATAAATCAAAAGTCACAACTGGTTACGTTTCGGTTTATTGTAAACCTTTTTCAAAAAAATGTTTAACATTTGTTAGTTAACATGTAACTCTATACATTGTGTTTGTCCCAATTACAATTTGAAAATGTTTTCCTAAAATTATGACATAAAATCATGTTGATTTAATTTATTACATGTCTGTCATGTGGAATCCCTGTGGCCAACCTTTAGCGACATTTTTGCCTGTAGTACTGCAAAATAAGTGTTTCTGGACGGAGGCGCAAAAATAATATTATATCTAATTGCCAGCGTGGTTTTCGTCGGGGATGCTCTACCATCTCTGCAGTGCACTCGTTCATCAAGGATGTTGCTCGTGCTTTGGATAGCGGTCAGAGCTCGGCTGGGGTTTTCTGTGACCTGAGTCGGGCTTTTGACAGTGTTGATCACGGTTTGTTGCTTGAGAAATTGGAGTATTACGCGTACGTAGACAGCAATTTGTAAAAATTCCATTTACTTCATCAAATCATCATGTCAAACATTTTTCTTCTCGTGTATCCATAGAAATTCTTCAAGGATTTGTTTTGTGGTCTATTTTGTTTATTATTTTTATTACCTCCCGAGGGTTAAGCCCTGTGAAAGGAACGCAGCAGGTAAATGTGACCTTTATTTCCAGCAAATCGCCATCGCAGTGGTTCCCGTTAGGGAATATGCGTTTCGATCGAAATTTCCGCGAATTTTCTCGTTTCTCCGAAAGTCTTTCGCGAATTCTCTATACCCCTGGTCCAGTCCGACCGACTCGACCCACCCCATTCGCCATTTTATGAACCCCCAAGTCGTAGAGTCTTTAGATCCTTTAGCGTAGATTTTTTTTACAGATTTACACGCGCTAAATGGAGCACGCCACTGTAGTTGTTAGAAAGAGATGGAAGTATCAAACTTTATATAATGTAACTACTAACAATGTTAATGATTTTCTTCTCAATAGTTAAACCTACATAAATGATTACTTACGAGTAAGTATTTTACCTACTCGCATTGTTGAGTAAGGTACTCGCCGATTATTAACAGAATACATTTTTATTTACTTGCGAGGTGTCAAGTACATTTATAACGTATGGATTTTGTTCCAGTCAATAAGTTGTGCTTCGAAGTACTTATCGCTAAAAAGTAGCTATTTAAATATTGGAAGAGAAACGTGTTTGTGATACATTGTCTTAGATGAGCCAGTTATAACAATTCGTATTAAAAAAAAGCAAATGGGGATTCAGAAAATCGGTAAAAAAATACTGTTAAATAAAAAAAATTAACACTAAGAAAAGTGGCTTTTTATACGTAAATGCAAGTGTACCTACAACGCCATTGGGGTTAACAGGTCACGGCGCTGAACCGGGTCACGTCGGTTACAACCGGTTATACAGGGTATTCGGTTACGTACATTAGGTTAACCGGTTATGAAATCTGTCCGGTGGCCCAGCACTATTATAAACCTAAACTTTCTAAGCTGAAGAGTTTTGTTAAGCCGGAAAACTTCTAACTGGTCAGTTTCATGAAAATCCTGTGTAATTTCTATATTAATTTTCTAGCTCGTTTTTCATTTTTTTTTTATAATCCTCCCGCGAATTTAAAACTTTAAGCGATTATTTACGTATTTATAATATTATTTTATAAAAGAAAATTTTTGAAAAACACGCTAGATGTCGGCACCGCCACCATATTTGTAACTTAAAATGTCCTTTATGTCCACGACAAAAAAAAAGGATTTTTTCATTTCACATTGGAGCAACACGAACATAAAACTCTTATTTACATACAATCTCCGATATTTTCCCTGATAAGCCACCTCCCTTTCTACCCTGGTTCCCCCCTTCGTTCCTATTACCGTGAACTGGCCGAGAAAGGGTTACTCTGTCATCGCCGCCGCGAATCGCATGCTCGCCTTACGGCGTGAAATCAGTCTTGAATAGAGCTATAAAAGTTGGCGCCAAACAAGCGCCGACCAATAGCGTCGTCGCGTTCGAGATGCGCGCGCACCCCTACTACTAGACCGTGACGTCACACGCCGGCGGAAGATCAATAACAAGGGAGAAACGAAAATTGAGTCGGTGCTTCGGCCGGTCGAATTAGTTAATGTGCGACAAAAATGGCAAAGGCTGTTTCTTCACCAGAAAGGTAAAGTGTTTACAATTTTATTTCGTTGAAGTCTTGACTTGAAAATTTGCTGTAATTTGAAATTGGCGCCATTCACCATTCATGTGAAACTTGGGTTTTGCGGATCGGAGACCGTTATCCGTCCCAGCCTTAACCAAACACACGAACAACTAGAACTGCCGACTGCGGGCGTTAGTATTGTAGTATTTGCGTAAAATAGGTTATAGTAATGTAGTACGAAGGACGTATTTATAGCATTGTTTGTGTTAGGTTGACCTAACCTTCAAATTGCGTTAGATGATTAGGTTTACTGCACGAGGTTTGCTTGCCTGAACTCTGTGCAGGTAACCAGAGAGAGATGAAAGATTGTTGTATGTCACTGTAGTATATTTAAATGTTTCAATTTACCCGCGCTAGATTTTATACTACATCGCGATTTGTAACGTAAACTAGTATGGTGCTGCCAACATGAAGTATACAAATGTCGAAATTAATGAATCGCTGACTTCATTTTTGAAAAGTCTGTTAATTTCTTTAATGCTTGTACTATTTGATAGAAAGAAAATAACGTCATTTATTTAATAGATTAATCTTAGACTGCTGTGTTCTGCAATTAACATTTAATTTAATTTAACAATTTCTAGTAAATCAAAACCTCAGTTTAAATATTTCTTTCAAATCGAAGCGAAAAGATGTAATAGTATTTTTTTTAACGTGTGTCTTGGGGATTAATCGCCGTTAATATTGTTCAAAATGGATTATTTTTACTTACTATACTAGAAACTCATAGCTAGTTCTATATAAAAAAAAACACCACTTTAAACTTTATTGTAACTTATTGTTTTCTGAACTTCAACGGACTTCAACATTCTGGGCTCTTGTATTTTGTGTCGAGTTGAGTATCACTAGTAAGGAGAGTTACATCCCTAGATAATAAAGTTCGGCCAATGAGTTCAGCAGTGGGAGGCACTGACATAGTTTGCTGTATATATTTTATTGTTTTATAAACTAGTTTGCATTTATGGTAAATCTGGTAAAAATCTTAAAGAATTCATATTTTTATCTGCATTCTTATAATCGTAAGTCGATGCTACCTAGGACATTTGCTGCTTTTTTTTTAAGTCCCCGGAAACACTGTACCCTCTGGCTTTTTCTATTTAATCTCCCATTCCATTAAATTGTATTAGTCATTCCAGTGTTCTAGTACACTGCAGTAACATGTACAGATCTCTGGCTGGTTGATCGAAGTAATCGTGTGGGTTCATCTTTGACTTGCCCAAATTGCTTTTCTTTTTGGCGTCCAGAGCCTCGCATTCTTTGTCATCCCGTTACACAGTCTGCAGTTGGTATCTCCAGTGTTGATTCCAATTTTCTGTAGGTGCTCTTTCAGTGCGCAGTGGTTTGTAAGGAAACCTATTACGATGCGAAAATATTTCCTACTAAGCTGCAGTAGTTCTTCAGTCTTTTTCTTTTATGGTTCCTTAAAAAGGTCTTTCCATGAATTTGCTTGTTTCTTTTATCCCATTGTTTTTCGACACTTCTAGAACAGGCTCTGGGCCTATACATAAAGCCGATAATCCCTTCCTTCCTAACTCATCGAGTTTTTCGTTTCCTTCGATTGCCGAATGTCCGGACGCCCACAGCAAAGTGACTATATTGCGGTCTCTCAGGCTCGTCTCTCGAATACATTCCCAAACCAGTCTTGATTGTATTTTGGGGTTCAAAAATGCCTTCAGTATCGCCTAGCTCTATAAATGCGCTTGTTTTTATAAGCCCTTTGATTGATGTCATTTACACAGTGGAATATTACACCCTGGCATATTTTTCTCGAGGAAGGGGGATTATTGTGTTTCTCACTTTACTGTAGATTCCAGCACCAGTCCCGTTCTCGGTTCACTTGCTGCTTTATTAAGATCCATATTTTTATTTGAAGAGGTTTTGATGCATGATTGATTTTATTTAATAAGTGATACAAGAAAATAAATATAAACACAAATTCTAATGTAGATATTTTATTTTTAATGTAGACAGCATTTGTTCGTTCACTTGTTTTGGAGCTTTTTAAAGATATGCTTTTAATGACTTAATGATGTCCAAATACTGCAGCTTCACAGCCCTTAACGATATGATTCTAGAAGACCACTTTTTTGGATTTACATTCTTCAGTGTTATTTCAGACTCAGCAGGAAAATGAGATTGTAGTTCCCTCTTATTAGCCTAAAAATGCTCTTTCGATAAGCTTCAGCAAGGATACAATGGTATTCCAGGCTGAGGCGTCTGCGATTTATCATTGTATCAAAGAAATAGAATGACGGACCTTGTTAGGCAAAAGCGTCGCTAATTTCTCTGACAACCAGTCAGCACTTAAAGCGATTTGTTTCGTAAGTGTTGACTCTAAGCTGATTTAGGACTGTGTAAGCGTCCTAAGTAGGGTGGGCGTCCAAAGGAAATTAACATTGGCCTCGCAGGAAGGGAACGAGGTGGCGGACGATCTGACCAGGCGAGGTTCGTCAAGGTTATGCCCTTGGTTGGAGCTGGCCCTTCTTTTGGCATTACCAAATCGTAAATTAAAAAAACCATCGAGGAATGGATATACAAGTCCAGAAAGTGGTGGCAAAAGTTACCAGGACAAAGACACGTAAAAGAGTTTCTAAAGGAACAGAGACTGTTAAAATACATATTAGCAGGTCTGCTGATTGGTCACTGTAGACTAAACAGGCGTATGTATAACATAGGCCTTGTAGATGACGCTACTTGCAGATTTTGCCAAGATGAGGAAGAAACACCAGTTCATGTGCTGTGCCAATGCGAGGACAAGGTTTCTGGTAATGGGTGTGAAGCACCCCATAGCTAATAACTTCCCAAAGGGGTCGCTTTCAAAGATGATAGGTCTAATTAACAAGGCAAAATTACAGAAAGCCTGCTCTGAAACAGATCCTTGGACCACCCCAACCCTAATTTAATCTAATCCCTCGTATTAATGCTGTGACTGATGATTATTTATTTCTTCATCTGTTTTAGAATCAACTTTTAGAAATGATAAATTAATCATATGTGTTTCCAGTCATACCGAATACTTAACTATGACTAATCTCTTCATGGGGCTTCTTTGCTACCAGCATTGCGGGGTTTTGCGGAACCTATTTCCGCTTTTTACAGCAATTTTACCGCATTATTGAAGTAGGTAATTATATTTAAGTATGTAAACTAAGATGATATGGAATTAATCATTCTGAAAAACGTGGAAGATATCCACGAAAAAGTGTATCATTTTTTATTTTGAATTGGTAAAATACAAGCAAAAATAGCTCTATCGACATCACCGATATCTCATTAAATTTTCAGACATTTCAAATAGCTACCACTCCAACTGTCTTTAGTTACATTTATGGACTGTTGCAAGATTGATGAAGTCAACGCATGTACGTTTATTGAATATGTACGTTTGTATGTATGTTTGTATTATTTTGGCTTTTAATGTGGGCGGATACGGAAAAGGCAAGCAAATATGTACATATTAATGCTGCGAATTGAAACCGGTTTCATGTGAAAATGGTTTTGGATGTGGCGATTAATCGTCTTCAATATACAAACCCTAACCGGTTTTTAAAATCGATTTTCGAATGCGACAATTGCTCTAAATAATGTAATCTCAAACATGCATTTTATCCAAAAATGTAATGAGGTAAATCGCAATTCATAAGCTTTTATGCATATGAAGAAATCCTAAATGCAATAAAAAAAAATAAAGTTGGGATCGGGTGCTGAATTGGATTGTTATCCAGTCAGAACTATAAAGTTGGTTGCAAATGAGTTGGTAAACTCTTGCGTATGAAAAGTGCTAAAACCATTCCTATAAAACGATCAGTCTAATCTCTATGATTATAGACCTATTTGAATATCTGGCGTTTTCTTTAAAATTTTTAAAACTATTATATTTAATAAATTATTACTTTGCTTTAACAAACATAACGTATTTTCTAGTGCACAGCACGGTTTATGCGAGGGTAGATCCACCGAAACTGGGTCTATTGATTTCTTATACTATGTATATGAGCACTTGGATACATTTGGATAAAAGTGAATATGTGGCCGGGATTTTTTTTGATTTATATCAAGCTTAAATTTGGGTTTTATAAAAAGTAAATTATTTAACGTTAGGGTGAGGAGTCCGGTGTTTGAGTGGTTGGTTTCTTTTCTGGATTATCGGTGACTGCGGGTTGTGGGTTTGGGTGGAATTTAGGAATTGGTCTAGGCATTATCCAGGGTCTCACTCTAGGACCGCTACTTTTCCTTATTTTTGTGAATGATTTCCCGGATTCGATTGGCATTGGAGCCTGTACTATTTATGCGAACGACACTTGTATGTGTGTATGTATGTATGTATGTATGTATGTATGTAAAGTATTTATTGCTAATAATTCATATACAACAAATTTACCAAAAAATGCCACCTCGGTCGCAGTTTCTAGTGCCTTCTCTGAAGAGTTTTTATGAGAAGATAAATCGGAATATCTCGGACTTGTCGAAATGAATTTGATATTGCCAAAAATTTTGATTTTCTTGGGGTGATACTCGATACCCAAGTAGCACATTTAGTCGCCATGAGGTATTTGTTACCTTAAAGGTTTCCACAAAGTAAAAATTACTAGTAGCTGTTACGTTCTAATTACATGATATATCCGTATATAACTACTACCAAAATGGAGAACAAATATTAGGTTCTAATTACGTTATTGTGAGGTAATCGTTACTTTTATAGGACGTAATAGCTACGTAGCTAGAACGTTCCGAAAAAGTAATTTTTACTTTATATGGCATTGATTACAATAAGGCCAGATTTTGGTAGCATATAGTAGTAACGCCAATTTTAATCTGTAATTATGTACACGAATTAACTTTAGAGTGACTGAAAATAAGAATGACGTAACAATTACTAATTTATGAGCACCATAAAGTAATAAACCTTAAAGTCATTTATTTGGTGGCAATTTTGGTTATGTCGTCTAAGTAGATATCGCTTCAAACTTGGTAATTGTAGTAAAAATTACGTAACATTGACTGTAATGAAGTAGTTGTGTCTATAGCAGTGGTAATCACAAATAAATGTGCTACTTGGGTAATGGTCTAAGTTTTGAGGATCGCGTAAATAAAATCTGTAAGAGAACTGGAAACAGCTTTGTGTTAGCATAATTAAACCCTATGGTCTACCACGAGCTTCTTTTAAATATTGATTATCGTATGATTTATTCCCTTTATTGATTACAATATTTTGTTCTGGGACCGTGCGGCTGTCAGCGGGTTTTCGTCGCTTAGAAGAGAGTACTTAGATTAATTTTCAATCTTAAACCAATGGATTCATGCACACCTATTTGCATCAAGTACAATATTTTTACTTTTCAAATGCAAACAAATATTGTTCATTCCATTCTTAATTATTAAAATCTATAAAATGTTTCGGCCGAAACTTGGCCATCTTCAGGCTCTTATAACATGAATGAACACTATTTGTTTGCATTTGAATATTTATCCATTCATGTAGAAAATATCCAACAATCTTATTTTTGTATCAATTTACGGGCGTCCAATATGTTCGGCACAATATGCACCTGTTTTTAATGCTTGGCAGTGCCTATGACATCCGTAGATACCAATTGGTATTTGAACACATAAAACATTATTGGAAAAGTGTCAATTTGTTCTCGTATTAAGATTTATAATGCACTACCGATGAACCTACGAGCGCCATCGAAAATATTAACACATTTAAACGAAATTAATACAGTAAGTGCCTTCTGTCTGAGTGCTGCTACTCTTTTGCCGACCTTTTCCTCGACCAATAATTTAAATTTGCTCGATTAGTATATAAGTTAGTATTTTTTCCTCCCATTTGTTACACAAATGTATTTATAATTGTAAGGATGTCGATGTCATTTGTAGTTGATTTATGACAAATGTATAATATCTATCTATTGACCACAGTTGTATCAAGATGTATTTATAATTATTTGTTCCTGCTGAAATAGCGTCCCCACGTTAGAAGTATTGGCATGACAATTATTTCTAAATGCTTAAAATACAGTTTAAAGAAATGTATAATATGATACATGCCCTATATACATGCAGGTGTTTACATCAGTAAATGTATTCCCATTTACAAACAAAATTAGTAAATCACTTCGCAGGCATATGGGGGTGGAATTGGTCGTCGTGAAAACGTCACGGTCATAAATAATTTATGCCCAGAGGTAATGTGAAACTGATGACCCGAATTTTCTTCTCCCGAAAGATACTCGTTCGGTTCTGTCACGTAAGAACACGCGCGCTACCGGCCATATTACAATGATATCTTTATGAGGTGGAAATTTAAAGGCTTTCTTTAGACTAGCACCTCCTCTGGCTTCCTCTTTTTCCGCACTGGTTCGTCGTTTCCGGTTCGCTATCCTGTCGACGCTAAAGCGCAATAAAGACGCCGTAAATCATATCGGTTGTTTTATAGTTGCGAGAGGCTCTCTATAACGTATAAAAATGTTGGTAATAACCAACGAGTGGACGACGCAATGAAACTAACTCGGACATTCGATGAAAATAAATTCTGTGATACTGTAACGTAATAACCGACAATGCAGCACGCGATATTACCGCTCATAAAAGTTTCGTAGTTGGTTAAATTGTTTTAAAAATTAAGAAAGTGTACCTACCTAATCGCAAGTACTTAAGTAGATATTGTAGTGTGACCTAAGTGTCTATTATGTCTCCTATCCTTGCTATATTACAGCAGCCTTTCCAACCCATTCGTTTTAGAAAATGTAGGATATGAAAAAGCTCCAGGTTAGATAAGTCTTCGATTTTACATGCTCCAGGTGCAACGCTTTTGAGTTGCTTAGGGCTACGCAATTTGAGAGGAGATGAATGGGTGTTTCATCCTGTTTCCCGCAAAATTTACATACAGATTCCTTTGCTAATCCAAGCATACTCAGATGTCCTTTCAGTACAATGGTCTGAAAGTGTCCCTGTTAATATGCAAATATGTTCTGAGTATAGGTTCCCAGAAGAGTTTTAGCTTGCCTCAATCCTTGGAGATTTTCCCAATAATTGGAGTTTCTTTGCTCCATTTCGGTTTTCAATTCCTTTAATATTGTATTGCCACTTACCTTCGCAAAAGAGTTCAGGCCCTCAAATAGGTATTTCGTTTGGATCTGTGTTGGGTCTTCTCTAGCCAGTACATCTGCCGCATCATTTCCCTTTACGCCCGTGTGGTTGGCTGCCCTGCCCAATATCATCTTCTTGTCTTTACTCAGTAGGTCCTTAAATAAATCAAGTAAATTCAGACTTTTGTTGTCTTAAAAACTGTTTTTCTTGCTAAAGCAAGAAAAAAAACCTTGATGATTCTTGTCACCACTCTTTGACCTTTGCTATTTGTGATTTGGTAATGTCAAAAGGAGGGACCAGCCCTAATGGACAGTCTTGATGATTTTCCTCTGGTCAGTACATCTGCTGCATCATTTCCCTTTACGCCCGTGTGAGCGGGTACCCTGCCAATGTCATCTTCCTGTCTTTACGCAGTAGGTCCTTAAATAAATAAAGTAAATTCAAACATTTGTTAGTTTAAGAACTCTTTTTCTTGTCTTAACCTCAGTGATTCTTGTCACCACTCTTTGATCTTTGCTATTTGTGATTTGATAATGTCAAACGAAGGGTTAGCCCCAATGAGCAGCCTTAATGATCTTCTCTAGTCAGTCACATCTGCCGCATCATTTCCCTTTACACCCGTGTGGTTAGGTACCCTGCCAATGTCATCTTCCTGTTTTTGTTTACCTAAGATATATAAACCAGGGAAGAGCATGAGACCCATTGTCTCCAATATCTATAGTCCAACTTACTTATTGTCCAAATGGCTATCTGATAAATTTATTCACTTACCTGTGCAACCCCCGGATTTAGCAGTTAAAAATGCATACGCGTTCATTAAAAAGATTAAAAACATTGAATTTACTGACTATGAAGTTTTAGTTTCATTTGATGTGAGCTCACTGTTTCCCAGCGTCCCCGTTGATCTCACTTTGACGTACTTAGAAGATTTCTTGAAAGGTAATCGGTTGGACAGTAATGAAGTTAATAGTTTCATTTCTTTGGCGAAGCTCTGCACGAAACAATTTTTTTTTTCAAATCGATGGTATCTTTTACCAACAAACTGAAGGAGCAGCAATGGGTAACAGCTTATCTCCTTTCATAGCTAACCTCTTTATGGGGAAATTTGAAACCGATCTTCAGAATACTTTGGCATACTTTGTGTTAGATACATCGATGACATTTTTTGTGTTTTTGATATTAGTAAGTACTCAATTAGAGATTTTCTTGACAGCTAAATTCAAAATTTCCTTCCATTAAGTTTACCCATGAAGAGGAAACAAACAATAGGATTGCTTTTCTCGATGTGTTAGTAATAAGAAATAAAAATAAATTAGAAATAGACATTTATAGAAAGCCCACTACTACTAGCAGATTTATTTCAGAAGATTCAAATCATTCATGGGAAAATAAACTAGCAGCTATTAATTTTTTGGTGCATCGCTTACTCAATTTCGCTCTATCTACAGAACGATATAATAAAGAACTTAAAGAAATTATTAAAATCGCTGCATTTAATGGATTCTCAGAAGACGTTGTATATAATACCATTAGAAAACATAAAAACAAAATAAGAATTAGAAATGTGAGTGCTTTAGAAATTAGTGACAGGAAGAATTAAGAAATATGTTAAATTTACCATTTTATATCCCAAGTAACCGAAAGGTCTACAAAAAATTTTAAGTCAAATAACTATTTCAAATAATGTCTTAAAAATATTTTAGGTAACCCAAAGGATCAAGTAGATAATTTGGACAATCAGGTTTTATAAAAATCTTATAAAGATTGTGTCAAGTATATATTGGGGCAAACTAAAAGATCAATTAAAACGCTTACAAGGGAGCATTTGGCTCAATCTTAAATTTAGAGATTTGACAAACATAAGTGTAACCCTACATATGCTTGAAAAAACCATAAAGTTGACAATGTAAAGTTAGTTAAAAACGTAAGCAACTATGGTGCAATAAATTGTTATGAGGGTTATAGAAATATATAAAAAACAAACATATTTTAATGAATTCAGATTTAGGACCTCTTAAATTCTTGTCTTTATAGTTTATTAAGTATAGAAGTAGTAGATTAGAACGGAGTTAGGATTAGTGACTAGTTAAGCATGACGGCAGTCAGCCATGACCGTGATCATTGTACCATGACCTTTTTCAGGTATAAATTAGGGTAGTTTTAGTGTAGTTATTCAGTTCAGTGTTTCTGCTGATGATGATAGCTTTGCTATCGAAACGTACGTCCAGTTTAGTGCAGTTTGTGGCTGAGGGTCTAGAAGATGTTTTGCAGCGATTCCTGTCTTTACTCACAAGTGACACCTTCGGGAAGCTGGTAAAAATCGCAGATTTGATGAAACTTTGTCAGGTGTGTAGACTCCAATGGAATGTTGCTCAAGGATTTTTTCCGTTGCTAGAGCAGAACTTCAACTTTAGGGGGTGCAATTCATCCTTGCAATTTGGCCAAAATTTGTTTTTTTCTGAATAACTTTTAAACGGTAAGAGATAGAACAAAAAATTCAAAGGCGGACTTGTACCGTTTAGTCAGCCCTTTCGATGGGTATATATATTTATATAAAGGCTGTTCCAATAAACGTGGAATGACGTATGTTTGTACTATTTTATCGAATTCAGAAATCAGGTATATGGCCTTTTTTGTGATCAAAAATAGTCTATAGAAAGGTATATTAAAAAGTTATACTAAAAGTCCACAAAAATATAAATTTCAGCATATTTCCTTATTCTAAAGGAGATACTTGTGTTGTATACTACTTATGTGGCTGCATTGTATGTCGAAAATCAATGCTAAACTTATATCCAGGCGCTAATGGTTATATGTCGCGCTACACTCGGGTTATATAATTTACTACACCCAAACGGTATAACCTTCCGAAAAGTTACACTGATTTTCGACATTACAACAGTATTACAGTAGTATCTCGTAGAATAAGGAAATATGCTAAATTTATATTTTTGTGAACACCCTGCTATAAACTTTTTTAAATTACATTCTATTAGACTAAGTTGATCAGAAAAAAGCCATTATAAACGAATTCTGAAATTCGAATAAAATAAGACAACAACGTCATTCCACGTTTATTAGAGCACCCTATATATCAAATATCTATACCAATCGAAAGGGCTGGACTGAACCGTGACAAGTCCGCCATTGAACTTTTTTCCTATCTCTTACCCGTTTAAAAAAGTATTTCAGAAAAAATCAAATTTGGGCAAAATTACAAGAGTGAATCTGCACCCCCTAAAGTTGAAGTTCCGCAGCAACGGAAAGCGCTCCTTGAGTAACACTCCATGGAGTCTACGAACTGACAAAGTTTCATCAAAATCTGCGATTTACAGTTCGCGAAGTTCTCTTGTCAGTAGGTCCTTAAATAAATAAAGTAAATTCAAACTTTTGTTGTCTTAAGAACTGTTTTCCTTGCCTTAACCTTGGTGATTCTTGTCACCACCCTTTGACCTTTGCTATTTGTGATTTGGTAATGTCAAAGGAAGGATCAGCTCCAATGAGCAGCCTTAATGTTCTTCTCTAGTCAGTCACATCTGCCGCATCATTTCCCTTTACGCCCGTGAGTTCGGGTACCCTGCCAATGCATTTCACCTTGGATGCCCAGTTTCTGTAAAGCACTTGGCTGCCGATTCCAAATCAGTTTGGAATTGACACTCGCGGAATTAATCATTTTAAATGTTGATTATCTGTCATAGAATATGTTTTAGCGTGTTCATATATCTATAAAAAAAAACATGTCCTTTAGATAGGTTCGGTAATAAGTTAGTAAAAACCAATGTACAAGTTGTTAAATGCCATTCCGGTTCATCAGTGACAATTCTGCCCTCCAATTAATTTTTTGCCTGCGCTGTCGTCGGTCGTTACAGCTTATTTTACGCTAGCGTGTACTCCAGGTCTCCCCACACACCGATCGATTAGTGCGACCCTTGCACGTGACCTATCGCCGTGGTGTGCATTTGCCGTCGGACTGTGCCGCGACTGTTTTTGAATTGAACCGTTTCATTGTCCGTTGATTAAAAATTTAATTTATTCCGCTTATGAATGGAAACTTGCGGCGACCGTGTCGCGGCTCGCCCGACTTTATTTCTCGAAGGGCGGCGAAATGCGGACGAGTAATGACCCGAGTGCACGATGCGTGCTCACAAGTTCACGTTTTTTAATGGCTCTATTCTAGGCTTATCGTAGAGATGTGTGCATGCACGTATTCCCATAACGCAGATGTCCTCATGCAACCTGTAGATCCGTACATTCATATAAGTACATACAGGGTGGTCGTCGAAGCGCCCGAGATACTTCGCAAATTTATTCAATTCATTTTTAAGCAAAATCCCATAGTAGTTATGGTAGCATGGTACGTATACGTTTAACAATCAGTTTTTAATTTTATTTTTAATATTACAATTATATTTTGAATATCATCCAAGTTAACCTAAACCTTTAATGTCATAAAAAATAAACTATTAATCTGTAAAAATCATAAAAACCTACTTAAGTTTATAAACATATATTCATTCGTATAAATCTGTATAAAGATCATCTTACAATTATATGTAAATTTGCAGTGAGGCCTTAGGAAGACAATTACTACCTTATGTCGAAACTAGTAGCCAAAACCCAAAACGATCTGATCGTATAGTATATTAATAAAAGAATGAGGAAGTATACTTTCGAATTTAATTTATTTATTTATCTATTTTTATCACCTAATTATTGACTATCAAACATACAAAAATGATTCTGTTTACTTTTCCGACTTCCTAACTTCTTGAAATATCGTGGTTTGAAGTCGAAGTAAACTACTAGTTTTCCATACTGTTTTTATGTGTTGGCTCCTATTACTAGGCTCGTTCGGTTGAATAGACAAGTATAGCGTCTTCACACGAAAAAATCTATTATATCTGATCAAATATTTTTCGGTGTTCTGCATTCCTACCAAATTTTATCAAAATCGGAGAGATCGACTTGGCTGCCTTTACTTGTCAGTGTGCCCCAGTGCAACCAGTGGAATAAGCTATCAGTAAGTAATCTATAAAAGTAATTAATAGATGAGCATTGCGTTTTAACAAAATAAAAGGGCATCTATTATTATTATTCTGGTGTGAATTGTTTTTCTGTGCTAACTGGAAACAGCTGAGCTATTGAGACTGGCCGGGTTTAGACTACTTTCCAAATTATAAAGATCCGCGAAGAGGCGACATGATCTCCCACTTAGATTAAGAATATGAATTTAATTTTTTTTTTACATTAACGCGGACTAGTATTTGCTCTCAGAGAAAGGTTTTCGTGGTTTTCCTTGCTCATACACTGAAAGAAAAGTTCACTTTCACAAACTAATTTTTACTAAATGCATGTTAATATCTGTCAAAATAACCTTTTCAGTTTCTTTCAATGTAGGTGAATACTGAGGGAGTATAATAAGTCGCTACAACGGGAGCATATATATCAATACCACCGTCACTAGTTCCGCAATAGTAATTAAGGTACTAGTTAATTAAAATAGGACAAATGATAGTTAGGAACAATGAGATAATTAGAGTAGGTAGCCCCATGTAGTACCTTTGAGTGGAGCATGGTGTTTAAGGATGCTTTTTTTTTCTTGTATCGTTTTAATTTATTAATAAATGGTGGTGGTGTGAACTGTTTATTCCAGTAACAGTTGAGTTAGTTTCAGGTCGTCAGAGGCACAATAACAATCTGCGAGAATTTTTCGAACTTCGAATATATTATTCCAATAGTTGTAAAGGATATTGACACCTCGTAAATACTTGACGCAATTAGCATTGGGTATTACAAGCACTTTTAAGGGTTTCTATCCGTATGTCTTTTCACACTATTTCTTAGGACATCCAAGTTTAATAAGGGTAATTACGTTTGCTAAAATACATTTAAGCCTTTTTAAAACCAACAAAGGGTTTTATTCCTTCTTTGTGTTTAGAAAACCGTACTTTATATGTTGAAGATAATGTAATATTAAACTTAATCTTATATTATTATGTCTTAGCAAAAACTTAAAATTTCTAACGACTTGTAAAATTGCAGTCATAAATACAGTAATTTTAAGTAAGTAAATAAGTCAGACTGTTGTTTCATTTAGGAATTTAGTTAAAGATTATTGTTTAATTAAATTAAGAATATAAACCCTGTAATGCCATCTAGCAGCTAAGTTTTGTACTTCTTGCTGGTTCCAACGCATTTTAGTCACGTGATAGTCAAAAGTAATGTCCCATATTTGTTATTCATTTTAAAATTATTAGTAATTCATTGTCCGTCAAAATAGCTTTTTATTGTTCAATTATTAGTTCAAGTTTCGTTCATTAAAACTTTTTCCTTTACGTGAATTACTCGGCATTGTTAGTTTGTCAGTGACTGATTAGATTAACGTTACGCATTTTCCGTATCCGTCCGTTTGATAAGCGAAGAAACGTATACAGACTTTCTTAAACATCACACGCTCTGTTAGTCCGCTCCGTGAAAGTTTTATTAGTTACCACGTTTGCTGTGGGATATTGTCACGTGAGGAACATCAAATATCGAGTACATTTTCTGTTTTACCTGGGGCTGCCAGGAGAAGTATTCGTTGCATCGATATTTTCCTGTAAAGGGGTTTATAAGCAGTAGCGTTAGCCGTTATCCATTTAGTTTAATGGCGTCATCTTTAGATCACCGGTAAGCTGACTTCTTTCTGTTGTTAACTTTCTTAGTTTTGGTAATCCGGTCCTGTCCTTTAGGACCTATTTTGTGTTGGTTTGAATTTAGGGTGAAAGAAGTACCTAATTTGGGAGACGTTGAATTTATCTGCACCGCCACCCGCGTACAGGGAAGCAAATTGAACCACGCCTACGGCACCAGCGTAACGCGATAAATAGTATTACTAAGAAAATTATTAATATTTTCCAGGAGAAACTTAACATTTTTTTTACTATATGGAATTAAAAATATCTTTTATTCAAATAAATCACCTTAACAGCAAAAACATATTTTTTCTGGGTATATGATGTCAAATACTTACGATTTTCTTAAAAAAAAACTATTTTATACAAAGTTAGTACAGTTACAGATAAAGTAGTAGTAGATTTACGTCAAAATGGTATTACAAAACTGTGAGTTATCACATGTCATAATGTTCTAAACGAATAATAGTAAAGTTTTCTGCTCCATAGTAGCAAATACGTTAAACATATTCTACAAGTACAGAAGTTACCGTGAAGATGGCGGTTTTTCCCTATTTCACTATGCTAACTTTCCATACTCGAAGTTTTCTACACGGCAGACAAATATTTATCTATCATTTATCAGATAAATATTTATGTGCAAGCAGCATCTTCTTGACAGATATACCTATATCGCGGTCATGAATGGCCCAATATTCGAAATGATGTAAAAATTTTATGCCCACTGGTCTATTCGTCATCTAAATGTTCTAGTCTTTGTCTATGGAACTCTTATTTCAGACTGGAATAAAATTTCAAATAAGTGACATGATCAGATTAAAATTATTTACTTTGAGGATTATTTATTTTGAGAAAAATAAAAGAATATATATGAAGAAAAACTAGTTTTAAATTCTACATGTTTGTTTTTTCTCTGAGAAAAGTAGACTTCGCCCGCATCTTATATAATTTAACCAACTTTTTCCAGCGCTTATACCAGATTCTGATGGTGAGCACACTAATTAGAATACCTCTGTACACACTAATCTTTTACACTTTGAAAATAAAAATTGTGAAATCTGCAAAAGCTGGCCACTCCCCTTTCGACGACCTTTGATTTTGTCCTGTACTTTCTATATACGTCCTGATATTAGTGCTCCAATCCCTCTGTAAGCCCACATGAAACATGTAGCATACATTTTAAATGCGACCCAATACGATTACACAGGAGCGCCATCTGGTTGACAAAGGTACATTAATCCCCTATCGCAGAAAATGAATAATGGCCTGATGAGGACGCTTTAAACTGTTATTATCAACCAGAGTAAAGAGTAAATTTAATGACAAACGGGTGCTTCGTTCGCCCATCGCAGGCACAAATAATTAGGACAGATGTTTACGAAACACTAGTATATCCGCTAGAACTTCGGCCATTACGGTATTTTACATGTGTATTCCGTAACAATTACTGTGGAGTGGATAATTTAGCAGTTACGCAAAAGCTATTGCAAGTTTAGTATCTGCAACATATGTATACATATGTATGTATAAAGTGTTTTTAATTTGTTTGTGGGTTGGTCTGTATATTAACAAGTGTGTTTGTTTGTTTTATTAGTTGTTGGCTTATATGTTTAAATGTTAAGTTAAAAATACATGAGTTTGTAACCACTATTGACCAGATCGGTTTGGTAATCAGATCCGGTCGTTAATACCTCTTTAAGTAATGGATGATTAACTTTAATGGTCCATAATTATTAAAATATCTTGATTTCATAATTATAAACAGCAGCTGATTAATTAAAACAATTTTATTGTATATTACGATTTAAAATTAAAATTACGTTTTGCTAAACTTTTAGGGCTGCAATTCATAAACAATACGGCCCTGGATTCATATGCTAGCAAGTAAACCGTACCCTTTAAATAAGTGGTTAGGTAATTATTGCCACAAAAGGTGCAATAAAACTATTACATACTGCTGTGAACTGATTGTACAAGCATATAAGTTTAAAGAAATTAAAAATGACAAAATTAATTTAGCTAGCTCAGCAAATATGAATTTAAAAGGGTGCAAAAGATTCTTTGATCTCAGAGTAACTTTCATGAAAAGTAATAGTGGGCGTTTGTAAAATTTGACTTTCTTTAAAATCCCCAAAGATTGCAATGGTTGATTCAAAAATAAAAGAACTGTAATTAAAGATGATATTTATATATATATTCATTAAATTTCCATATAAAAAGAAAAAAAAAACATTTAATTACAATCACAGGGAAAAAACCTTAAGACTGAATGTCTTGGATTAAATAAACCCTTCGTGAATTTACAATTAAAAGGACAATGCAAATCCTTTAGCAAACAAAATGGTAGATTCATTCTAGAAGAGAATTTCTTATACCACAAAAAATCCACGTGGTCTCAAAAATTCAAAGCAAACTAAAATTTAAATTAAATTACACGTGGAGAAACAAGCAAAATTAAAAAGAAATTTAAAATACAAGCACTAAGCTACTCTTCACCTACCCCGAGGTGATTAAAATACAATAAAATTAAAAACTAACAAAAAAAAACGGAAAATTTAAACTCTTAACGGCGGTTACTTCTAGAACAATATTATTACGGGCCTTATACATAAATTGTGCCACAATATTATAACACCAATTAATAAACTGAGTTGTCTGAATGATCAAAATTAACAAAATTAACGAACAAATCCTTACAAATGAAAGATTGCAAAATGGATGCAAAGAGCTCAAAATTTACATACCTATACTTACATACGCGACAATAATTCAGACACTGCGTTCCTTTAGAGGCCTCTCATCGCGTATATACAAAATAGCAATTGCGCGCGGCTGCGTCAGCCGCAAAAATCATAGAAAATGCCTTTTAAGAAGGACCTAAGACATGAACAAAAGCTAAACATATAAAGGAAAGAAAATAAACTAACTAACTGAACAATAAAATACACAAATATTAAATTTCAGTGAGAATTTGCGCGCGGCAAAGCCAAAGCTTGATCTTCGAAAATTAACACCATTGAAGTCAAATAACCGGAGAGCCATGCCATAGCAATACGTTAAAAGTGATATCTTTATATCTTAAAATGAATTGTATTTTCCAAGTTATTAGTGATATAACAACCAGCTTGCCACCGTTTACATTACTATTTGAAACATCAATATGTATATATTTCTCTGAAAAAATAACTGGAAAAGAAAACAATGTTATTCTTAGTTCTCAAAGATTTTTGTTTAAAATTTAGTGAACGTTAACTAAAAATCAAAGGTTTGTAAGTAAAACAATGTTGTTCAACATGCATAAGTCACCTCTGGCTACAGTATATAGCGTCGGTCCGAAAGGTGAATTTAATTAAAAGTTTTTTGTCTTTATTGAACTACCTAGTACTTTCAAGAAGTGTAATTTAAAACTCTATCGCATGGGATTTAAGAAAGGAAGTAGTAAGTTATACTTATGTTAAAACTTTATTATTGCTGCTGAGAAAAGCTTTAAAGAACAAATTGAAAGAAAAAAAAACTGGAGTAAGTTTTTTTTTGGAAAGCATTTTATAATAACCCGGATTGTAAAATTTATTTTCGCGGCGTCTTTTAGTTCACCTTACACAATTCAATTTAAAGTATTGTCTTCTGAAACAGCTAGCTTTCAGGGTGCAAGAAGAGACTGATAAATAGAATAGAATTCTGTTTAATAATAAGTCATCCGTGGAGAATAACATTAATAGATCGTATGCTTGACTAATCTGTGGTAAACCACAACCAAGACGATGGAAATAGTTCAAATAACACCTCAGATGGTCCGTCGTTAAGAATATCCAGAAATGACATTTTATTATTGCTAAGTTTATTTAAATTTTATTGTCTATAATGACAATGACGATATTTTTAAATCTGGCATCAATACATTATCCAACTATCTCAATGCTTTAGGAATGCTGGTCGTATGGATGTTAGTAGATTTAAAGTTAAAAGTCTGTCTTTGGGTGTTTAGTAGTAGAATTCATGTGTGCTATGAACTTTTATTTGTAATTCTTAAATATTCCTTTATACTACAGTTTTAAATCCTGTGACTTACATAAATGCGTTTAAAACAATATTGTGGTTTTTCAATTTATTGCACTCATTTTAGTACAGGTGTCCCATCTCAAACTGGGTTTTTGATTACAGCTCAATTTTTGATTGTAGGAAAAAGTCTGTTATACAAAAGTTTTACAGAATTTAATCCGACATAACTCAAAAAAATAGTTTTGACTATACAGGATGTTCCAAAAGTAGGAAAACGCATACTTATGGCGTTATTTTAAATGGAACACCTATACAAGGTAACATAGAAAAAAACTACAATGCATAGCAACATGTGATAGAGGACCAAGAAATAACAAAAAAAGTTCCTATACACTAATGTCCGATTGCTTTCTGTTTTCATGTTACAAGCTGTTGAAGTTAAACGGCTTTTATTAAACAAAACACCATTCAAAAATATAAGATACATATTAGTTCTGCATAAGGTGTTCAAATTGGTGACCTTGTTCCTGAATACACATTTCCAATCTTCGTGTTAATGACTGACGGCATCTTTGAAATATGGTAGCATTGTTACGAAATCTGTCAGCAGACTCCACAATTCTGATCCATAATTGTTCTGCGGCATACACTTCAATTTTCATAAATCCCCAAAATAAAAAATCGAGGGAATTAAGGTCGGGAATACGAGCTGGCCATGGTGTAGGTGCCCCACGACCAATCTTAAGGCTACAGAGATTCCCTGTTAAGACAAGCAATTTCGACCACTCCGTACAAATTATAAACTTCTATAGTATTCATACAAAAATACCCAAAGCCAACAGAAAAAAAATGCATATTATTTCGTATGCCCCTTGGTATGAGGGTTTTCAAATTCACCAACTGTAACTATTGATAAATATTGAAACGACGGCATTCGGCCTTGACATTTCCCATCTAAAATACCCGTCAACCGTCGTCCAAAAGACAACCGAAGGAGCAGTTGGAGAAAAAAAGCAACAAAACGCTTATTTAATAGCAAACAAAAGGGATTTCGTTCGCCGACGTTTGAAGAGATGTGACTTTCGCGTAATAAATTCCTCTCCGGAGGGGTGGCCAATATACGGAATGCACCCGCCATATACGTGCGGACTCTAAGAAATAATTCTACGCCTACACAAGCTCCGGAGGATCGAAATCGATACGATACGGTTCCGGTTTCAAGCGAGCAGAATATCCCCATTAAAATTCGTGAGAAGTACGGCGCTACAAAGGGAGTGGGAGACTTCTTAGCGAGCGCTCTTCAAGCGACAGGACAGTTATATTCCTTCCAGGATTTGCGCGATTTTCGGAAGATGGTACTATGTTTACGGGAAGATCTTTTGTGCAGCTTCTACGCGACCTAAACTCCTTATGTATACTGAATTTGCTTTTGGATAATATACGAAATGGGAAAGTATATTTTCAAGTTGTCTGCGGTTGCGTTAGTCGCGGAAGTAGCTGATGATAGAAATAATTTATTGTCAAGATACGAGTACTCTACCATTTTCCCCTTATTTCTTACGCTTGGTTGAAATCAAAAAGTTTGGCGGCTTCAGGCGTATGCTACATACACATAAAGGAAATAAAGTGAAGCTGTAGTATGGCTGCAAAGGAGGGCAATGAACAAGGAACGATTGATGGAAAAGTGTTACGTGTTCACAAACAATGTGCTTGGTATTTTATAGGGATGCTATTGCTATTTTCGAAAGTACATGCCATATACTTAGAAATGAAGCCCTCGTGATCTCTGACGCAACAAGGCGTAAAAAATATGTTGGCAACGCATGAAATATCCCTGATATTTCCATTTTTTTTTTATATATAATTGTTAGAATTATTAATATCTAGTTATTCCCGGTGTTTGACGGATAGATATATAGGTTGTTAAGGAAATGTATTTAGTCAGTGTTTATTTATAAAAAAGCCGTGTGCATAAGATTCTATCTGTCAGTTAAAATAAAACGAATATTAGTGTTTCATCAACGTATTTTTACTGTTATTACACCGCAGTGGAAGCGCAACTCTCAACAGGTTATGGGCCCAGACAATATTGCATCAATGAATACCGGAATGAATTTTGAAAAACTTGAAGGAAAATCGAACTACAATGACTGGAAGTTTGCAATGGAAATGTACCTAATAGAGAAAGATTTGTGGGATTACGTAGATGGAACGAAGAACGACGACGCTATGAAGTCGCGAAAAGCTTATTCGCTGATTGGTTTGGCTGTAAAAACGCACATCTACACAGAAATTCGAGATCTGCCAGAAAAGACAGGAAAAGCGGCGTGGGACGTGTTGAAGAAACGATTTGAAGACACCGGATTTTGTAGGAAGGCTTCTCTAATCGCGGAATTAATAAATATTCGATTCGACGATTGTAAGAATATGATGGAATATCTTAATAAGAAGAAAACTGCGGCACAAAAGCTAAAAGCTATCAAGCCGAAAAGTATCGATGACGAAACTTTAGCCGGTATTATTTTTGCAAGTCTCCCTAAGGATTACAAACCACTAATCATGGCGCTTGAAAACTGTGGACAAGCAATCACAACAGATCTTGTTGTTACAAAGTTATTGCAAGAAGCAGATAGCGAATCGACAAGAGATGGTGAATCCGCGCATCTGAATAAAGGTAAACGGAAACATTTCGCTGGGAAGTGTAACCATTGCAAGCGACAAGGACACAAAGAGGCAGATTGCTGGAAAAAGGATCCAAGCAAGAGAAAGAATTGCAGTAAAGAAATCGGCAAGAAGGCCGAATCTGTGCATATGCATAAAGTTGACAGCAGCAGAACAGAAGAGAACTCCAGGTCTGTGCACGATCGTAAAGAAGACGGCAACAGTGAAGAGGGAGAAGATATAGTGTCTGCGCGTGTCCATGTAGAAAACAGTTTGAAGGGTAGGAGCGATTGGTACATCGATTCCGGAGCCACCAGTCACATGACAGCACAAATGGAGTGGGTGAAAAATTTTCGGGCTGAAAGTCCAAGAATAGTACAAACTGGCAATGGAATTTTGCAGTCGAATGGAATTGGAGATGTAATTTTACCAGTCAAAATCGGCGGTCGAGTTACATCATTTAAAATGAGCAAGGTTTTAGTCGTACCGAATCTAAGCGAAAATCTTATCTCCGTGTCAAAACTGCGCGAAGCTAAGTTAATGGTAGAATTTGATGACGTTGCGAAGATTCGAAGCAAAACGAGTCAGAAAATACTTGCTATCGCCACCGAAGATGATGGACTTTATCGACTAAATATTGCTTGGGAACTAGTGAATTTTGTTTCCGAACAGATCACGTTCATCATGTGGCATCAGAGGCTTGGACATTTAAGTGTTGGTGGAATGCAGCGCTTAAAAGGGATATCGGAAGGAGCGACCTTCGCGACGGTTCCAGATCAAACTGTTTGTGTACCGTGTATTAAAGGGAAGCAGCATCGACTTGCTTACCCGAAGAAGAAGGTGGAACGAGCAACGGACCTTCTAGAGTTGATTCATTCGGATGTGTGCCGGGCCTATGGCAGAAAACTCTATCGGCGGCGCGCGCTATTCATTCGTGTTGATCGACGACATTACAAGAATGACTTTATATATTTTCTGAAGTCGAAAAGTGATGTTCAGAAATATTTTCAAACCTTCAAAGCTGAGGTAGAGAAACAAACTGGTAAGGTCATTAAGAAAATTCGTACCGACAACGGGAAAGAGTACGTCAACGCCACAATGGAAAGGTATTTGCTAGAGGAGGGAATTGTACATCAAACGACTGTACCATACAACCCCGCTCAAAATGGCGTCGCGGAGCGTGCTAACCGTACTTTGGTCGAAAAGGCAAGGTCAATGTTAGTTGACGCAAATTTACCAAATAAGTATTGGGCTGAAGCATTAGTTACAGCGTGCTATTTGAAGAATAGATCGCCGACAGTTGCAGTAAAGGATATGACTCCATTTGAAGCATGGCATGGCCGGAAACCAGATCTGAGCAATTTGCGATTTTTTGGATGTAGAGCTTTCGCGCATGTTCCAAAGGAGAAAAGGCGAAAATGGGATGAAAAGTCAACTGAGTTGATCTTTATTGGGTACAGCGAGACTACGAAAGGTTATCGTCTCATCGACTTTGATACGCATAAGCTAACTGTTTCGCGAGATGTTACGTTCATCGAAAGTCAAATGGCACGAGGATCAGCTCCGAAAGAAGATACTAGACCGTTTTTCGTTGAAGTAAACCCCACGTGTACTACTAATGAACCCGTTATGGTAGTACCTGTACTTAACATCTTGGATGGCCGTTGGCCAGAGGGGGAGGAAGCAGATGTCGTACCTGAGGAAGAAGTAGATGTTGTACCAGAAGTGGAAACAGATGTCGCTGTGGCAGACGGCATAGATCCACCATTAAAAATTGCAGAAGTTCCAATGCAGGTCGATGCTTCTGAATTACCAGCAGTTCAACAAAATCAAGAGCAGTTACAACGCGTGAGACGGAATCCTCTACGAAATTGCGGACCACCAAAACGTTACGGATGTGATGACTACACCATGATTGCACTCAAAAAGGAAGATATCGAGCATCGGAAAGCTGATCCACAATCATTTGAGGATGCACTAAATGGACCCGATGCAGAAGAATGGAAGAAGGCTATTCAAGAAGAATACGATTCAATAATCGAGAACAAAACGTATGATTTAGTTGAATTACCCGAAAACCGTAAAGCAATAGGCAGTAAGTGGGTGTTCAAAATCAAGAGAAACTCAGAAGGCTCCATCGTTAGATACAAAGCTCGACTCGTAATTCAAGGATGTTTCCAGAAGGATGGGATTAACTACGAAGAAACGTTTGCGCCAGTGGTTAAGTACACAACACTTCGTCTGCTTATCGCACTTGCAGCAATTTATGATTGGGACATAGACCAGATGGACGCCGTCACTGCTTATCTAAACGGCGATGTTGTGGAAGATATATACATGCAGCAGCCGAAAGGATATGAGAAGAAGAGTCCCAATGGTGCAATTTATGTTTGCAAGCTTAACAAAGCACTCTATGGATTGAAACAGGCAGGAAGAATTTGGTATGCGAAATTAGACCATATGCTACGTAGTATCGGACTGAAATGCGCATAGCCGTTAACGTGTGTGGGTATTTACGAATAACTAACGAAAAATTTTGATCATCGCGGTGTACGTGGATGACTTGCTAATTTTCTCAAACGATATGGAAGCGAAATTATGGTTACAAAGTGAACTTCACAAGAATTTCAAGATGACGAACCTTGGCGAAGCTCATTTCATTCTTGGCATCAGAATTTTGCGAGATCGTGAGAAAGGTATCATCAGCTTGGACCAATCAACTTACATCGATAAGTTATTGCGAGAATTCAACCTGCATGATAGCAAACCGGTTGTAACTCCCATAGATAGAAGTTGCATTTTATCAAAATTAATGATTCCTATAACCGAAAAGGAGAAGCGAGAAATGAGTGAAATTCCATATCGCTCAGCCATTGGAAAGATGTTATATGCGGCGCTAGCAACCCGACCGGACATAGCTTACGCGGTGAGCATGCTTAGCCAATATTGTGCCAACCCTGGAAAGCCATATTGGACAGCAGCTAAGCGCGTGATGCGGTATCTACGAGGAACAACTAACTTGAAACTTATTTTCTCCAAAACTGGAAATTCAATTCTCGTTGGACACGTAGATGCTGACTATGCGAACTGTATCAACGATAGACGTTCATTTACGGGTTATGTGTTTCGTCTAGCCGGAGCGGCAATCTCATGGAATTCCAAGAAGCAACCGACTCCAGCGCTTTCTACAACTGAAGCGGAGTATATGGCGTTGACAAGCGCAAGCACAGAAGCGATTTGGTTACGTCGAGGCCTTATCGAGCTTGATATACAGAAAGCTGAAGAACCAACAAACATTTTGTGCGACAACAAAGGCGCAGTCGACTTGTCGAAGAACAGTGTTTATCATGCGCGAACAAAGCATATTGATGTGAAACATCATTTCATTCGCGATGCGGTCAACCGGTAAAAGTGAGCTGGATCAGTAGTGAAGAAATGATTGCAGATTCGCTGACTAAACCAGTAGATCGTGGCAAGATGGACCTGTGCAACAAGGCAATGGGCATTAGTGAATAGTTCGAAACACGGGAAAAAGAGGGAGTGTTAGAATTATTAATATCTAGTTATTCCCGGTGTTTGACGGATAGATATATAGGTTGTTAAGGAAATGTATTTAGTCAGTGTTTATTTATAAAAAAGCCGTGTGCATAAGATTCTATCTGTCAGTTAAAATAAAACGAATATTAGTGTTTCATCAACGTATTTTTACTGTTATTACACCGCAGTGGAAGCGCAACTCTCAACAATAATATTTTCCAAAGCAGCGTATCCACTGAAGCAACATTAAGCAATTTTCGTTTGTGTTGTTACAAAAGAGAGTCATGGATGGAGTTCTGTCAGAGATTGTCAAATACACCTAACATAGCAAGGATTCACAAAGTACTCTTAAGAAATCCGGTACGACCATTAGGTTCGCTAAAGCGAACAGATGGCACATTTGCGGACTCAGGAAGCTGTAACGTTGCCTTTAGAGCTTCTTGCGCAGAACCTCTTTCCAGGATGTCAGATGATGAATGAACTTTCAGAAGACACTACAACTTGCAGTATCGAGCGTCCTAAGTTGACGGATTGGAAGACAGCAAGGAAGGTACTAACATTGAATGCTGTTAGCTGGATGTTTAAATCGCGCAAACTAGGCAGACTCTTCAGAGCTAGTCTTTCTTGGAATTATATAGCAACAATATGGATGGAAGTGGGAGTGGTGTATGTTCCCAAAATGTTAAAATTGGAACCCTCTTTCTTTTCGTCCAATTAGTCTGATATCATTCTTTCGAAAACATTAGAAAAGGTGTTAGAGGGTCAAATCAGAGAAGTAATTCTTCCACATACGCCCCTTCATGTACACCAATATGAAGCAGGCAAATCCACGAATCTTGCACTGAACAATCTAGTCTCCAGGATTACCAATGCTCTTGAATCAATGAGCAATGGCAGCATTTGCGGACACAGAAGGAACATTTAATAATGTAATTCCCTCATCCCTATACAAACCGGTTAAAGCGCGAGGCGTGGAACCGATCGCCACTTTGCTTACGAACAGGCTTGTGATGACGACTCTAAGCGATTAGGTAATCAAGTTTAGGCCGGTAAGAGGATGTCGCAAAGGAGGAATTTTGTTTCCACTGCTTTGGTCACCACTGGTGGACGGCCTGCTAGCTATCACTGAAGCGCTTGGAGCCGAGGTGCAGGTCTGTGCGAACGATATCATAATACTATTATAAGTCTATTATAAGCCTATATATAATACTATAATAACGCTATTTGTAGATGGTGCTGAAGAGAAAACTTTAGCATTAATCCAAACAAAACTACGGTAGTACCGTTCACCAGGAAGAAGAGTGTGGAACATTTAACAGCACCCCCTATTCAAGGTGTAAAGCTTGCATTTGCAGATAATGTAAAATATCTAGGCGAATTGATAAGACACTATCCTAGAATATGCATTTGGAAAAGATCACTTACAAGGCGAGGCTATACTTTTGGACATGCCGAAAGATATGCAGGAAATATTATATAAGCTAGTTTATTGGCTCTATTGGTGGAGCAATAACTTGGTAATAAAATCACAATCCCGTGACAATCACGGGAGCAATATCTTCCTCCCCGTTATTGGTGCTACAAGTTCATCCGGACCTACCACCCTTGCACATTGTTGTGGAAAGCGAGGCCAGATTAATTTCATTCTGCTTAAGGGAAATGGCAAATCAATCGCCAAGTACTCATGTCTGTGTGACCAAGCTGCTGGGAATGCAAGGGGATGCATTCCAAGCAGCCCTCGGTATATTTCACTCCCTTATATAGGCCCTTTTTTTCAAATAGAATCTCATTTAAAATATCATTCAAGTGTTTACAACCCTATAAAAAAACTAAATTTTAAACAATAAAGGCAAAAGTTAACCCAAAAAAACGTAGTGGTATTCGTAGATTATCTTACAATGATTGCCAAATGCAATACATGGGCAGAAATCTTTCAGAAATTTTGAAATAAACTTAAAGTACGCGCCTACAACTTAATTCCTCTGGATTTTCCCAATTTAAATGGGAACATAGCCACCATTTGGATTCCCCAAGTAATTTTGATATTTTTCTAGTGCTGTGGATATCCGATAAAATTAAGATCCGGATATCCGTATTCAAAATTATCTGAATCCAGATAACAGCACTATATTTTGCACTTTTGTAATAAATGACTAATTCTAAACACTAGAGAGCTTAGAACTTCTAAAACAACAAATTAAAAATAAGTCACTCTCAATTAACTCTGTTACGGGGTTCGCTCGCTCTCAAGCGTAAAGGTCTTGGATCGAAATAATTTAGTTCAACACACAAAATTTTAGATGACACTATATATTTGAAACACAAATAAAAACATTCAAGATAAACAAAAGTAAATAAATACAATGAATTACAATAAACAACTCTTAACATGGATTACGATGATACGATAACTTGCGTACTTAAATACTAAATTAAACTATTAATGATGATCTAATTTCGAAATATAGAGGTTAAGTTTAAATATCTAGATTACTAATATTGGCCGGGAGGTTTGTATTGTGTGATAGGATTTTAGAAAAAATGAATAAAATAAAATAATGAAATATTAAATTTTGGTGCAAAGGAAAGAGAATAATAAAATTAAAATTAAATTCGGACTTAGCTGGTAATTCTTTGGAGGGTCGGTGTATTGCGTCCGTGAAGGTGGTTGAAGCGCGCGTACGCTGATGTCAAGGCGTGGTCCCCTTTCGAAGATTCAAGATCCGGAGATTTGGTCTCCTCAAATGACGGTACTTCGTTCACCCTCTTGGTTTCACTCAACGCCAAAATAAAGTGGTAGTAGTAGTAGTACATAGTCAATAATAAATAGTAGGTCCTAAGATAGGATCGGATTACTAAACTGATAAAATTACCAACAAAGTCCGCTTACCAGTGACCTAAGATGACGCCATTAAACAAATGTGAAATGCCGGCTAGACGATACTGCTTCAAAACCTCTTCCAGGAATATCGAATGCAAAAGAGCAAAAATGCATCATTAGAATGTTTCTCGCGCGACAAAATCCCACAACGTGGTAATATAAATTTAATTGCACGGAGCAACTTGAACAGCGCGTCTAAGATGGTGTGTAAGCCTGTGCGTCTCTCTTACTTAGGCAAAAGGGCGGAAGTCGGAAAATACCACGTGAATCAAAATAAGTCACTGACAAACTTAAAAATGCGGAGTAATTTGCACAAAAGAAAAGGTTTTAATGAATGAAACTTGAACCAATAATTAAAGAATGAAAAGCAAATTTAACTGACAATGAATTACTAATTAATTTGGAAAGAATAACGAAAATGAGACATTAAAGTTTTGCTATCGCGGTAAGATGCGTTGTGACGACCACGGAGTTCGAAGCCTCACTGCTAGATGGCGGTGCAGGGTCTAATTCTTAATTTAAATGAAATAAAAATCTTTTAAATAAAATCTAAAAATGAAGTGATCGCAATCCAACGGCAACAACTCCCATATTATTTTTGAAGCGTTCCCTACCTTTAAAGCTTTATTTGAGTGATAATTTCGAGACCATGTTCGAATCTCACACCATGGTGTGAAATTCGACTTTGACAAATATATTTCTGCAAACAGAGTAAAATATATTTGTCAAAGTAATTGTCAAATCGGACATATTTGTCAAATTAATTGTAATACTGAGTTTGGCAAAAAGCAGCCTTATTCGGAGGTACCCTGATGACGGCAGTAGACGAATTACCGAAACGTCGGATCATCAAAATCCTACAAACGATGGAAATAACCCAAACAACAACGCAAATATTCATCCATCGTCAACAATCTCTCGTCATGAGATATTTATCAAAGTCGTGACAAATTAAACGTGGCCTTTACCCTATACTGAAATTGCTTGGGTTACACCAATCACTTACGCTAATACTAAGTACAATGAATGATGAAGATACGTTTTATCGCAGCTTTAATTTATGTAAAACTTATTAGATATTTTTCTTATATTGACCATATTTCGAATGTGTTGCAAGTTACAATCCTGTCTTTTGCTAAATTACCTGCAGATCTATAATGTTTATATTTCTATACCTGAATTTGTTGATTTAAGGCTTTGCTTGGAAGTGGATGCGCTATTTCGAAAGGAATGTGTTGGTCTAAATTAGTTTCAAAGACATATGTAATAGTTCTCTAATGCGAATCGATTCACATTTCCGTTCTTCTCTCTGTTTGCTTATTCATTCGAAGTTCTTGACGCACCACTCACAGGATCCGGCTAGGAGTTAGTTGGAAGGGATTGTAGGCGGACAAAGCATCCTAAAACGATATTTACTTAACTACTCCGCTACAGGCCCAGTACCGTTCGTGTTAACGGGCCTGTCAAAGTTATATCTCTACAAATAGAACGGGTATGAAAGGGTATATTGGTTACAATGTGCGAAGGAGTCTGCCTGTTGGCGTAGTTCCTACATATGCATATGCATGTAGAGCAGGAATGTATAGTTTGCGTTAGTTGAATTTGGACTACCTACGTGCGAGTAATTATTATTCGCCGAAATGGAATTACGGTATTATTGTATTTCGCGCCTATTGTAGTTGAAGGTGTGCAAAATTTAAGTTATCTCTCACTGGCGGGTTGATTAATTCATGACTCTTAGTAGCTGTCAGTATGTTCTAAAGTAAGCAGTAACACTAACATTAATATTTACCTAATACAAACATAAACTTATCTTACCTACCACTAATAAAATGTTTTCATATGAAATTCCAAACAAATATTTACACTTAGGGAAGTTCAAAGAAAATTTCATGCATGTTTAATTACACCAAAATTAATAATTATTGATATTATAGCATTTAAACAGGCCCGTGCTTTATTTACCCCACTTAAAATAACTGAAAAGAAATATAAATCAGAGGAAAATTTCTTTCGATTTTTCTTTTGTTTTATATTTGGGTGACCTCATATAATCATTTTGTCATTAAACACAGATTAAAATGATCACCAAATTATTACAAGCAAATTAAAAAAAGCGGCAACTAGAAAAGGCCAATTACGTTTTTATTTATATAGGTATTGATTAAACCATGTTTAGATTATAATGGAGAGGCAAGAATGAGCCACCTCAGATTGGAAGAACTACCAAGCAGCAGATATGTAGGATTGAGACATAATAATATTGTACATCATGTGGAAGGGACTACACCTTGGGGGGACTTTTCGAGATTGAGATCACACCACATGATTTCGATATATCTATTTAACAGTAAATTAAATGTATAAGCTTGGAATCCATCTAGTTACTGAGGCAGTTTCGGGGAATTGATCTGGTTTATAGACGGATCAAAAACCGAGAACTGGAATGCAGCTGGAATCTATAGTAAGATGAGACACACAATGATCACCCTGCCTCTAGGAAAATACGCCACTGTCTTTTAGGCAGAGACATATGCAATATTGCATTGTGCAACTAAAATCAATCAGAGGGCTTATGGAAACAGACGGATTTATATAGCAACAGACAGCCAGGTGATACTCTGGGCATTAGTGAACCTCAAAATACAGTCAAGACTGGTGTAGGAATGTATTGGAGAACTGAATAGCCTGACAGATCGCAATAAAGTCACTTTGCTGCGGATGACCGGACATTCGGCAATCGAAGGAAACAAGAAAGCCGATGAGTTAGCAAGGAAAGGATCATCGGCTTCATATATAGGCCCAGAATTTGTTCTAGGAGTGTCCAAAAACACAGCACAAGAGCAGATAATAAGTTGGATAAAACGAAAAAAAAACAAAGGATATTGGGATAAAACAACCAGACACATTCATGGAAAGACCTTTATTAAGAGATCATCAAAGAAAAAGACTGAAGAACTACTGCAGCTTAGTAGGAATCATATTCGCACCGTAACAGATCTCTTTACAGGCCATTTCGCATTGAAAGGACACCTACAGAAAATTGAGAACAACACTGGAGGATACCAACTGCAGATTGTGTAATGGGATAACAGACGACGCTTACCACATTCTGTTAGACGCTTACCACGTTCTGAAAATACATTTCATTTTATATTTTGAGCTAAAAATCTGACCATCTTAACTGCTTAAAACTATAAGCATTACATTTTTGATTGTGGTTTAATGTTCTTAAAATCCTAATTCAATATTGGATTTACATATATATATTCAAATTTGATATTGAATTATACTTATTGTTAGATTTACTTTGAGTATTCACATTGAGTATTCTAATTCAATTGATCTTCATCTGAATAAATCTCCAATCAGTAGATCATATATCTAGAATTGTTGAACGATTTGAAGGAATAAAAAACGTAAGTGAAATTATTCAGCATGAGTTTCATTTACTGTTCCAATTAACATTTTATTTAAAGTCTGCCAACATGTATCATTCCTTTTTTCTGTGTAGGTGTACTTACATATAAATAAACAGCTTTAATTATAGAGGGAAAGAAAATATTTGTGTACGCCTCGGTTTAGTCTTATCGCGAAAAACAAGTTGCCTGGATTCTGTTTTACCTCCTCCGGCAGGTATTACAAATTAATTTGCATTAGCAGGTGAATATTTAAATTTAAACGTCTTTATAAACAACTGGGTAAAAAAAAATGAAACGTAATTTTCAAAACGCTGTTCGTTCTTGTCAACAATTTGCCAGCTGCCACTAATGGTTTCGTAAAGCCGTAGGAGTTTTAGGGTACGAAGGAGGATATGAAGTGTTTTTATAAGAAGAAAATTAAGCTGTTTTTTTTCAAAGTTGTTTTTACTCTTATAAACTAGTTTGACTTTCAAAACATTTCGAAGACATAACAGTAACGCTTCTTTGGAAGTATAGAACAAAGGCGTTTTAGGATTATATCCAACCCGAATCGAGGTTTATCTTAAGTAGCGACAGTCGCTCTAATAATTTCGTTTTGATCTATATATGTGCAAGATACATGTAAGTTGAATTGCAACATATTTGCCTACAATAAAAGTTTATTGATTAATTATTGAAGAATATAGGCGTTTTTTTTCGCGATTTAGGATTTTGAAACATGTTTTTGAAGAGATTTTGTTTAGTCATCAATTTTACGTTCGCTAAAATACATACTTTCGATACATTTTTTCAAGCAAGTTATTCGCTTGCAGTAAAAGACTCACATAGCGAGATGACCTTACTTAAATAATTTGAAGGAGTAAAAAGCAAAATGGCACAGACGGATTTTTATATGTACATAAATAAGTTATGTTCAGATTTGAGTAATCTTGAGTTCAGATTGTTTAGTGGCACAAACTTCCCCAACTTGCTCTCTTTGCATTTGTACCTTTTTGCTTCTCGCCCTTTCATTTCTTAATCAAGTATCACTCATTTTCACACAAAAAAACGTCTTGTTCACTTTGAAATGTATTTTGAAGCGATTTCGTACACCGTTTCAAAAACGATTGAACCAGTTTTAATTTTGACGTCACTAATACTTGAAGCGCATTTTTCCATACTGCAGCGTCGCGAAAAAACGTATTATATCAAGCAGGTAGTTTGTTTATATATGGATAAAAAAATATTTATATTTTTCTCAAGTAACTCAAAGTCCTTTCTTAAGGACCAAGTCCTGTGAATGGTAACGAATCAATAATTCTTGGCCTTACAACACTATCACTCACAGCAGCCTTTCTCTATTTGGATAACTAGTATTTCTTAGGTTTTATATTTCTAATAACATTTACAAATATAACCTAGAAAATAAAAGAATTTTGTGCTCACCAGAGGAATGATCTTACTGCTTGTGACCCAACAATAAATGTGAATTCTGCTTAACTCTTAATTGTTTGCACGATTATTTCAGTATTTGGTTGAAGAAGAATATTTTGTGCACTGACACAGTATTTTTGGCGTTATCTCTGTTCGATTTCGTAAACTAAACATAATAATCCAGATAATAATGATCAACTTTTACCAAAATGAGTAATTTTTAATAAAGTTGTTATAATTTGTTTCGTAATAATTTTCAGTGGAGTGACGAATATATTCCTCGTTATATAAAAAAATTAACGTTTGTGTCTTTTAATTTATCTTTTTTACTTTTGTACGCATCAGAAGATAGTAGACTCTCTTGGTCACAATCCAGACGAATGCTATTCCTTCAAATAAAAACAGAAAAAAAAAATAATTTGGAATTACATTGTTACAAATTAATTTGGGAACAACTAAATCTTATTTTCTACAATTATTTCTGTTACGGAGTATTACTAATTATTTGTGTCCCAAAAATAAAATAAAATATACAAAAAATATGTTCAACAACAATATGGCACCTGTCAGTTATCAAATCTAACCTATAGCGTCGTTAGTTTGTGTATTTGGGTTGTTATTAGTTATTTCTCGCCCATTTCTTTCTATATTTTGCAAGAAAAAAATGTTCTTTTTAGAGCATAGAACCCTTTGTAAAGTTTCCAGTAGTGTAATACGATTTGAACGCAAAATTTAAACTTTATACAGTTTCCAATTTGACTCAGAAGTATCGATTTGATTCATACGGACAAAAATCGATGACGGTTGGTTAAAACATGTGATTCTTAAAGTTTACTTTGGGAACTCATAGGTGCTCAATATGGGCTCCTCCTGTCACACGGCACGCATCAAGGCGATAGTCTAGTTCATTCCAAACCGGGTGTAACATATCTGCATTGACATTTTCCACAGCTCTCGTGATGCGTTGTTTTAACTCATCTAAATCATTAGGAAGTGGAGGGACGTAATCAGGTTTTCACAAATCCCATAGAAAAAAAAGTCGCTTGTAAGATCGGGGTCCTTGGTGGCTACCGTACGAGAACGCGGTTGTCGGCTGTTGCACGGCCTATCCAGCGCTGTGGAAGTGTTTCGTCCTGATAATTTCTAACGACATGGTGCCAGTGAAGAGGTGCTCCATCCTGTTGGAACATAAAGTTCCCCCGCGTCCTCATGTAGTTGAGGCATCAACCAATTGATCAACATTTGATGATATGTAGTCCCGTTACTGTGTTTCTTCAAAAAAAGAAAGGCCATACACCTTTGTGCGAGATACAGCACAGAACACATTCACTTTTGGAGAATCACGCAAATGCTCCACCAACACTCTCGGAGGTTCAGTCCCCCTATATCGGACTTGTGTTTATTCACCTTATCACTTATGTGGAACGTTGAAAATTATCCGCTCGCAAAACTCATCTTCATTACGTTGCAGCATTTCATTGCAGAAATCTTGATGTTTAAGCTTGTCATCTTCACGTAGATACTGCACCAACTGCATCTGTAAGCGTCAGTTTTAGTCGTTTACGTAAAATTTCCCACAGTTGTTGCGGGAATTGTAGTTCCAAACTTGCACGTGTTGTTGACTTTTGTGGGTTTCGTTGGTAAACAGCACGAACACGTTCCGCTCTTTCTTCTGACACACGAGGTCTTCCCGGACTTTTGCCTTTACATAAATACCCTGTCGTTTCAAATTTATTGCACCAATCGTAGATCGACTGTCTAGTAGGTGGTGGTTTTCCAAAACGTGTTCGAAAATGTCGTTGGACATCAGTTACGGAGTTCGTTTTGTGTAAATTCAAGCACGCAATATGCTTTCTCAGTAGAGTTTGCAGCCATCGTAGCTATTATGCTTGGGCAGTACTACCAACTGTACTATCGAAACTTCTACAGTTCCTCAACCTGACAGCCCAAAATTAAAGGACATAATTAAAAGTTTTTTCCCTATCCGTTACTACGAAGAAAGAAATAGCAAGTGCTAAACAGCGGATAAGAAGCTAATCAAATTAATTTCATTTCAGAGCAATTACCTGAAAATCTCATTTATATAGAAAGACCCATATGTGGTTTGGGTCTGTAGTCACTATATTTGGTTGAAAAAATCACGGGTGCCCTTAAAAGGCAACAAATAAAAAGCATTGTTAAAATATTAACTTATATATTTTTGTTTTACTTGGGGGACGTTTAGGATCGCCAGCGAACTACTTTCTCTAACTTATCCAGCTATAGTCTTTGAAGATTAAGTAAACTAAGAAGCATGTTTTAAAGTGGAAGTTTTTATTGGTTAATGATAAGCTCATAATAAAAAAGAGAAAACAATCTGGGGTAGATACGTAGTGAGACACAATTTAACCGGTTTATATATTTTGTACGATATGTTTCTCCAATAGTTCTAGTATTTAAATGGAAGCAGCCATTAATCTAATTCTGACTGTTTAAATTTTTCCGCTTCAACCTACCGAAAAACATCATTTTCTTTCGATTCATTATTCTTCCTTTGTTGCAGGATAATGGGCGCGAGGCTTTGGATCTCACAGCGTCTCCATTACGAGCCCTTCCCGCCCAACAGACGAGAAACAATCATCCCCCGCCGATGGTCATACAGGGCGATTTCCGGAAGGTGAATACTTAAGCTGTTGCTTTTTGTGTTATTTAATCGCCTTGGTGTTAAAATTGTGCGGATGAATATGCGCATGAACTTGATATTCGATTTTTGTTCGGTGTTTATAACGAGACCAATTTGTTTTCGCTTTTTTTACCGTAGGTTTCGGGGATTAGTACGGAGATTTTCAAACAGATAGAAACGGTAGAAAATGACCACGACGCGTCCACGGCAGCTGCGCTCGAGGTAAGCAAAACGAGTCCATTAAATGAGAATAATGCTCGCCCGCGTGGATATTCGTAATGCCTACAAATAAAACATCAAATACACTTTTACACACTTTTGTACATAAAACAGACGCAACACACGACTTTAAATTAGAATAAACAGAGAAGGGGTTGCAAGTAAATGTAACTCAACCAGTTTTCGCATGCTTTAACGTGGCACAGCTCTAATTAACGTCACCAGACAAAGACGTAACACCTACCAGAGATAGAAGTGTGGAATAAATGAGGGATTGTTTGCGCGTGGGAAGTTTTTTTTTTAGTTGGTGTTTTGTCGTTCCCCCTTTACAAAACCGGTTGTAGGGACTTAATAGCCCAATAAATATATTAGTTAATTAATATATCTATTGAAAGACTGCTTTCTTACACAATAGTGTATAATAACGTTTGTAACAGTCATTGTAACCCGTGTATTTTATATTATTTTTCTAAATTGTGTATTGATCGCTCTCTTTCAACTTAAGATTCTAGTCTTTTATAAACATATTAAGGTATTAAACGCACTCTGTCTGGTGTATTTATAGCTTTATTGTAACATCAAATTAGAAAATAGTATATTAAAACACAGGTGTTACAATGCTGTTTGTTTTAATACGAGTACAAGTTTGAATCACGAGTGGCGCGTGATTCACATGTACGAGTACTACAACAATCATTGTAATACGTGTTTTTTATACAATTTTTTTATTTCGTATTAATTTACGTTTATTTACTATTTAAAATGGGGCTTCTTGTTCATACTTGTACATAATGTCAATGTTTCCATGTTTGTGAAACAATTCTTCTGTCATTCGCAATTGCATGTAAAAACCTATATAAAAAGTCAAATGTGAAATGTCAAATCACGAGTTGCACTACCAACCTAGCATAAAATGTTACCAGAAACAGTGTTACAAAGTGGAACTTTATGATAGTGTTTTTACGCAAAGTACTCATTTTGTATGAGAAATAGAATCATTTTATAGTTCTGATCCTTCATTTGAATAGTACGGTTTACCTGCTTACAGCATATGAATGCGGGGGTCGTATTGACTATAATTTACGACCCTATTATAAGACAATAGCAGAACAATTTTAATTTGAAATTGTTTTTAATATATAATAATATTGTTTTAGTTAATTAGCTGTTATCAATCATTTTGAAATCAAGATGTGATGAAGTGATTATGAAATTGGTTCTAAATGCGAGTTTAATACTTTGTCATTAATAATTAAGAAACCGACATATTTTAATGTCACATGTATGGATTATTAAAGTTAATGCCCCATTACTTAATGAGCGATTACGAACTAAAATATCATCAAATTGGTCCTAAATGTGACTTAGTTACTCAGCTGTGACTAATAGTTAGGGAATCAACATATTTGAATTCACCATTTATGGATCCTAAATCTTAAACTTAATCATTCAGTATTTAATGGAGTCAAATGTAATAGGAGTATAACAACATTGATTAAGGTTCATAATGGTTAAATTTCAGAAATTATGCTTGAGAGGTATATGCACATCTAATATTTAGTTCGTTTATCAGAGATTGAAATAATGGTCCAGTTCTCACAAATTCTTTTTAATCAAAGCTATCGGTTTCGTTTAAATGATGACATCTTCAGGCAAGAATTAAAAGCAGATTACGAATAGTCAAATTTTAAAATTATTTAATTTAATTTTAATTTAATTTAATTATTTAATTTCACAATGATTAAAATGACTATTCTTAATTTGCTTTTAATTCTTGGCTGGGGTTGTCCTCATACTAACTAAGAAATTAATGTTTGTTAATAAGTAAGCGATAGCTATATTATTTGTATAGGATTGTCCTACTGTCTGTAATTTTAGCGAATTTTATCACGGCGATGTAGTGTAGTAAAATCTTTTAAGTAGGTTTCAGTTATGTTAGAATAGGTAGCTCAGTAAACTAGTGATATCAGTAATTTAATTTAGGGGTGCCTCAGCGGTAAGCTTTGAGGCCACTTTTATTTGCCATTTACATTAACGATCTTTGTTTTTATTTAGTAACTACAATAATACATATTTACATATTTATGCGGATGATACCACTATTATTACTGAAAGCGATTCAAAAGAATTATATCATCAAATCAATAATAGTGGTGGGCACTATCGATATTTTCAACTATCGATAGTAGTAGCGATACTTTCTTTTTTTTTGTGGGTGGAAACCTTTTATAGGCACTAGGTACCGGTTCTGCCCTTCCCTAGTATGTGGGGATTCCGTAACTCTCTAGAGCTCGTTGTACCCACTAAAACCACCCCAACTCTCGCACCTGCAGCGGAACTCCTCTCGTATTACTTCACTGCCAGGGCAGTCTACATACTACATTGTCCCTGTGTCTTGTCTCTCCTCTAGCTCCTTTCGACGAATGATGTTTCGTATGGCTTCTCTGGTTTCTGCCAGTCACTCCGGGTATCTTTCCATGCAAGACCGTACAGATGCTTTCGTTAACTCCCTGGCATGTTTTGGTTTTGAAGGGTTGTCACGCACGTCGTCCCCACCGATGGCAGATGAAGAGAGTGTGTTTCGGCCGTTGTCGCGTTCACCACAGTATGAGCAATTGTAGGTTTCTGCCCGCCGTTTCCTCCAAAGATATTCCGAAAACAAACCGTGTCCGGATAGAGCTTGCGTCACGTAGTAGTCGATTCCACGTCCTTCTGTAGCCAGAGATCTATACTCGGTATCAGTTCATAGGTCCACCTTCCTTGGCGCTCGTTGTCGCCATTGGTCTTGCCATGCCGGCATCAGCCGCGCTCTTTGCCTCTTTGGCGTTGGACACCACTATGTATGTCTAACCTCTCCTTGACAGTATTAAATTCAATACGGGAACCCCGCCAAGATACAAGCTCCCTCCGCCGATATTGGTGTGTACGCGCTGCAAACACGAAATGGCAGCATCTCTCTGGGTTGCACAGTAACTTTTGCAAAGCCTCTGTTAGCGGACAGCGAGCGTTCAACACTGAGGCCAACGTACAGTATCTGACTCTGGACGACGGATGCCAGAACTCTCCGTTTGAACGCTGTAGGCCCAGCAATATTGGGCATTATGCCAGATAAGGCCCTAGTGATTTTTTCCGCCTATAGTTATAAATTAAAATACGCCATACTACACTATCGATAGTCAACTATCGTTAATTATCGATAGCTGTAAACTCTGCGCTTTCTGACCAGATAACATCTGCAAGTATAATAAACAATTTAAACGTAAATTAAAAATATACAGGGTGTTCAATTTAAAATAATAGATGGTGACTTCCGGTATAACCAGAAGCGCTAGAAATCTGAAAATATTTTTCTTAAAGAGAATTCTGAATTTTTAAATCTTCATTTTCGCTAGACCCTCATAAACATTTATCCAAGGGTCGCGCTGAGATACCCTGTATGTGTGTCTACTATGGTGTTTCTTGTCATGCGATTGGTATTATTTTTTGTAAATGAACCTAATGTATATTATTTTATATTTGAAATCAAAATCGCGTTTTTCTACGGATTCATATGCAAGCCGGTAGACCGTTAAAATAAGAGGTCAGGTAATTAACACCTCATAAGGTGTTATAAATTCATTACAGACGTTAAAAGTAATTTTCTTGCATTTTGGAATATACGACACAGTTTTACATTTTCCTGACGGAAACGCTAAACACTTTGCGGAAACTAGATTCAATTAATTGTAATAAATGGTGTTTTAATGATGTATTGCAATATATTTTAAATTTAAGGCCTATGTGTAAGGTTTTGTAAGAAATTCTTACAAAAAACAGAAGTTGATGGTCTAGGCTTCAAAACTATGTAAAACACATGTATAAACAAACGCAACGGACCAGTAAAAGGTCTGATTAAACAACTTATTTTATTCTGTAAATTTGGTGGATGCGCCGAACGAATTGTTAATGTTAATTCTAGTATCTCAACAATTCGGATTGCACGGAGAATATAACGTATACTGTATTCTCAATTTTCTAGTATCATCATAGAAACATCAATGAAAGCTATAATTGTCGTTCTAAATTAATTTTCAATGTGTCTTGGTACATTCAGCATATGTTATAGTCGGAACGCAATATTATAACAGTAAATTGTGTTTCAACTTATACATTTCAAACGGTACGTGAACATTTATCATTTTGATATGTTAACATTTCGACTTTATTACTGTATTTATGGCGTGCTTACATCCTTATAACATGTTTCCTAACACTTAACAGGTTGATTTACAATCGCTCACTGAACGCCAGCTTGCTGATGTTGTTAATAAAGCTGTGCGTATTTTTCGTTGTTTACGTCGTCTTTGTCGTAATCAGTTCTAATTAATTTAATAACTGCGTAACATCAAAGTGTGTTTGTGCATGAGCTGTATTCGCCTCGTTAGTCACACAGTCGAGAGACTAAAGCGTCGATTCATTTGATGATTAGGGAAACATTAATTTGAAGTCCGTGTGCACATACACACACGCAATTCCGTTTCCATATTGTATTAAATTGTATCATGATAACGCAGAACCAGATAATTTATTTTTGACGTACAACAGAATAAGAATACTCTACTTTATTCAAATATATTTCACATATTTACGTTAATAAAATGCAAATATTACACTTTTTTTTACATTTTAAATATTAATTTTTTGCCTTGGGTGTCCATATATTTAGTCTCCCATTTCTTTTAACCATTAAATTATACCAGCCATTCCAGACCTGTACAGAGGTCTGGTTGATCGAAGTAATCCTTTAGGTTCATTTGTGACTTGCCAGACATTACTTGTCTTCTTGCGTCCAGAACCTAGCATTCACATGGTATGTGTTCTCTGTCATCTCATTACATATGCTGCAGTTGGTATCTTCAGTGGTCTGATCTCATTCCCAAAAGGTTGCCTTTCACATGATGGACAATATTATTGTGTCACAATTTGGCCTATTTGCCACCTGGTAGTTCTTACAATCTGAGATGCCCCATTCTTGCCTCGCCTATCAGCAGCAAATGGAGAGGAGGTAAGTCTAGCAGGCATTGCATTGCTGCTGTAGGAATAGCATCTTTGTCCACTACATAAGTGATCATGGATCTGACCACCGCGATGTATATCTAGTACATATCATATTAGTTCTTAAACCATGTTTTTCCGTGAACTCTTATAGCCAACATGAATCTTGTCTTCACCTTGGTATTCATTTTCTGATGCTGTCGATTTCAAGTTCGCTTGGAGTGAATTACAAGACATTTCATTCACTTCCTCCAACACATTTTTTGGAGTTTTAGGGCTCCATCTAAGTTCATCCTTCTCGTGGATGCTATTGTGATCGTCTTGAAGAAACTGATATTTAGATCCCCCTTCCTATGGTTGGACAATTTGTAGAACGTTATGCATCTTATGAATGATAAAATCATCTGCATGCCCAAAGTTTTATAGCTCTCGTTGTCCAACCTTACTAGTAGCTCGTGCACGTCTAAGTTTCACAACAGATGGGACAAAACTCCAGCCTGCGGAAATCCTTTTCCGATCCGAGCTACTAGTGTCTCTCCCATGATGGTTGTGTAAACTAATCTCCCTTTAAGCATGCAGTTTATCCACCTGCAGCTTTTGTCATCAATGCGGTAGTATTTGCTGCGCTGTGTATTTAACTGATCTCCCTTTACGCACGCAGTCTATTCAGCTGTAGCCTGTTTGATCAGCCTCCAAGCCATTGGTATGTATCTCAGTGCGAGATTTTCTCTGAGTAACATACTGAGCTTCTCCAGCAAAAGATCCGGGCCCTTTTCCAGCATAATAGGATAAATGTCATCCGATCCCGACGATTTATATGGTTTGAATGAATTTCACTTTTTCCACATTCACCACTTTCTTTGCTACTTGCTAGTTTTGCTTTGTTGCTTGCAGGTTGCAGTTCTTGCGGTGTTGAATGGTTAATTCTACAGCCCGGGAAATTCACCCAAAAAAGTTCTCTTGTGGTCTCATCTCCTGTCTTGGTGTGGGATTCGCTTTTTGTTTTCAGAGTATGTATTGGGCTATGAAGTTCTTTTGATAATATCTTAGTGAGTCTGGCACATTCCTGAACATTCTCAATGTCCTCACAGAATCTCCTCGAGGCTGCTCTTTTTCAATCCCTCAAAGTTTTGCTGCAATCAGTAAAGGCCTTTTTATATTCATCCCAGATCGACATTTTCTTAGCTTTGTAGAACTTTCTTCTGACTTCCCTTTTTATGCTTTCAAGGATGATTACTCAGCACACTCTGTTGCGGCGGAATTTCAGCTTGAGGAGTGCAATTTGACTTTGAAATTTGGTAAAAATTTCGTGTATCCACAATAACTTTTAAACGGTGGGTAATAGAAAAGAAATTCCAATGGCACACGTACCGTTTAGGAAGCCCTTTAGACTGATATAAATATTTATGTACAGGGTGTTACAATAAGCACGTAGCGACATATGTTGTGCGTATTTGACCGAATTTCGGGAATCGGTTATAACTACTCTATTTGTAGTCGAATACTACATGCAGAGGTGATTTAAATAAGTACACAGGGCGTCCACAAAATTACTTTATATATTATTAAGTGATTACTTTCGATGTTGAAAACCAGTTTAAAATTA